>OU795039.1:15116557-15654057 GCA_917208275.1 Patella pellucida
GTTGTAAAATCCAACTAGCAGTAATTGTTTACGTCATGAACTTCATTAATAATGACTGAAATCAACTATTTATCTATGATATTTGATACCACTTCCACTACAAGTGTATTGACAGCAGATTGATCTTTTTGAAATGCAACTTTAAAACTTTCTGAATTGTGCATAGGACTGTATAAAGAAGAAACACAATGATGGACTATAATAAAATTGGAATGGAATGATTCTAAGAATGTGAAATGGTAACTTGGTCTGAAGTTCATCAAACATTTACTGACCTTGAGAGGAAAACAATAGAAAAACACGAAAATACACAAAACATATTTCTATTTTACCTCCATAATATTTTCAGAATGTCTAGTAATAATTGTTTTCTACATTTTATAATGGTTTGTATAACAGATATTACAAGAACAATTCCGCTCAATGTTAAAAACTTTTAACATAAGACCAGGGCCAATTTTAACATAGCAGGGAATTGATCTATGGCCCACATACTTATTTATTGTGCCAACTATAACCTTGTTTCAAGGGTACAGGGAGTATTTCATTATATAATATATTCAAACCCTTAAAGCAGCGTTTCTCAACCTGGAGTGAATTCACCCCCAAGGGGGGAATGGCTCGCGTCCAGGGGGTGAATGACCACACTCCAAGTGTAACTTCAAAAACCAGGAGCAAATTTCACACTGAACTGGAAACAACTATTTTCATTAAAATATAAATTTGGTGTTCATTGAATCTTAACTTCGATCCGTATTCATTCCATATTCAATATTGTTTTGTTAATGTGGTCAGGGGGTGCAGGCCCGTGCAAGGATCTGTGCTTCATGTCGGATGGCTTCTATAGAAAATGGCCATTTTCAAGTTCCTCTGAAACGCCTGGAAGAGGGCCTGAAATGGCTATAAATCACGTTTGCGGGCTCCAATTCCTCAAAACTCGATTGGGGGGGTTAAATGGGTCGGTTGAGAATTAATTTAGGGGTGAACGTTGAGAAAAGGTTGAGAACCGCTGCCTTAAAGGCTCCAGTACAATAAATATAGGACCCAGAACATACCAACATTGGGGTCTCACTGATGAGTTTGGTCTTGGACCCACAAGTAGGTAAATTCGACCCTGCTTAGGACTGAAAAATGTAGTGATTTCCCATCTTAAAGTTGTTCCTTAATCATTCGTAGCTAACTATAGACAATTTATATTAATTCGTTACATTTACATATTAAAAATAAAAATTTTGTGAATTTAATTATGAAATAATGCAATATTTAGAATAGTGATATTGTTTTGAAGATATTAAAATATAATGATTTACATGTACATAAAAGCCATATAATATAGTATTAAATTTAAATGCTTTGTAATATGAATTTTTTTTATTATAGATATTATGAATATTAAATGAACAAAATAATATAGATAGAAGTTGGAACAAATAATGTATTTTTTATTTCAAATGCTTTGTAATATCTTCTTTTATACAAGAGGGTTACAAACATGAAATAAAATAGGGTTTTAGCATCCTATTTTTCTGCCCCAACTTGGTATGCCATGCGTGTGCCATGATAGATAGCAGCTCAATGTCCTACTCTTATTTCAAATTTCAACTGTTTAGGGTCCTTTTATGAGTAAGCAGGATCACTGTTTTTTGCACATCTAAACAACTAGTCAGTTATTAAATGAAACAAATGCTGACAAATCCATTGCATATTACATGACATGAAAAAACAATTGTTATTTTCATGGCTAATAATGAAAAGTGAGAAAATGTGAACACAAATTTATAACTTATTGCACATAAAAACAAAGACAGTTATCTAATTACACAGGTACATTAAAACTCATATTTAACAGGTGTAAGATAAAGTTATAACAGAATAAAACAAAACTACTGTCACTAGTTATAAAATCCAATCCAATTCAAATACAGAACCTACTTTATTTCGTTTTTTTATATATTTTAAATTTTATTCGTCTTAAAGGATTTTTGATATAATAGTTAGCCAAAAAAATATGGTCTATTTAGTCAAGCTTTATGCTAAGTGTGCACTGAATTATGGGAGACAATTATAGATCAGAAAAAAAACCCAAGACTGATATTTAAATTATTCAATAGAAGTTCACCGGTCTGATCCCGGACATATATCCTTTAAGAACAAAACAGATCTATATAAAGCTGAGAACAACAAAAGTATATAAATATAAAAGAACCAAATAAAATTTAGATGTGTATTTTTAATAGATTGAGAAAATTCCATCTTCATTTGTCAAAGTAGGTCTATATAACACGCATCACAGACCCTCGCTTTACACCTGGACAAAGATGCCAGAATTTTCTGAAATTAACAAGTCAACAGTAAAAGAAACCAGATGAGCCATTTTTGTTACTGCTCAAGACGCAAAAACACATTCCAACATGTTCACTTATAACAGGGCTTACACTTAAAATTTGTTTGCCAGCTGGAAATTTTTTGTAAGCTTATTATATACCTAAGACTAGCAAAGTATATGACAATATGGAGCATTATCCATAAATAAATCTGTATATATTATGTTTTACAGTTAAATTCTTCAAAGTTCTATGTAACTGGTCAATTCACTACCATTTAGACTAGACTGGCAAACATGACTGAAACACTAGCTCTGCATATAACATACTTTTTAAATTGGGGGTAAATCAGGCATCTTTGTCAAGATGTGTGCTATATTTGTATCCAATCAAGTGGAAACAATTAAAAGCCAAGCAAATAGCAGCCATTTTTACAAAATCTCTTAAAATGTCGAAACAAATGTACAACCGGCTATTTACATTTACTAGTACACAAAGTGATCAAGCGCTAAGTGAATTTTTATTAATTATAATTTACTTTGAAATGTTTGAACTGTATGTGGTTTTAAATATAAAGATATGTTGCCAGGTAACAAAACATACATTCACAGAAGCTAAGTCACCTAAAAGTCTATAAATTAGTATTGTTGGGTGTGATATTTCTCTTCCTTATCAGGGGCAACAACCCATGAAGTAAATATCAGAAAGGATCAACATGGTTGACAAGTCACTTCTATAAGGTTTTAAAAATGTCCTTGGTTGCCCAAATTAGAAATACAAGTTTTACTGTATGCACAGTGAAGTTTTCCAATATATAACTGATGTTTAGAACTGTTCCTAATTCAATTGATGTGGTTTAGTCATTTAATTATCCTGCGCCCAACAAAGTTATGGGACAGATATTGAACTGAGCTCTGTTCAGTCTTATGTCTTGGTTTTCGAAGCATTTATCATTAACTGTTTAAGATATATTAATGAAACTTGGTCCACACATGAACATACCAGTTGTGTCTTTTTTTTAGATTTCATAATTGCGTTTCCATGGAATTAGTCTAACATAATCTTTGGTGTTCCAGGGGTGCTGGCTGATGATGATGACTGGATCTTCTAAGTCTCAATAGAATTCATAGTTGTTGTAAAAATTCATGTTTTCTTTAAGTGAATGTGTTTTTATCCACACGTGCAAAACGAATCACAATAAAAATATTATTTACAATATTTACAACCCATGTGAAGTCTTTTAGTTTATAAACGTTATCCTGTTAATGAATAAACTTTAAGAGTATTATAAATTAGAATAAATTCTTCTTCGGACTTAAAATCATGGCACAGCTACTTCTACAGTTTGGTCTGGAATTAGGAGCTAATCCATGCTGAAAATAATGAAACAATATATAAATATCATAAATTAGGTTATTCCACATTAAAATCTCATCTTTTTAATTACAAAATCTGCTTACTATAACCCCAGAACCTCACTTGCCTTTATCGGACAAAATTCAATTTTTCACAACTTCAATATTCAAGAGTAGACAGTCTCCCGACTTGAATTCAATCAGAATAAATGATAGTCCTAATAAATAGAGGATATTTGTTGTTTTGTCGTGAATAACATATTTTATTTCATCTCTAAGCAAGAAAACTTATATTTTCATTAATGCGTAGCATGAGTAAATATATAAAGGTTTTCTTGCTTAGAGATGAAATAAAATGTTATTCACAACAAATGTTCTATTTATTTTATGATTTTACAATCATTTTAGGTAAAAACAACATGGACTACTTTAGCCAGCGAAATAACACTTTTATTTCACTGATAAAACACAGTATTCCACTACTGATCATAAAATAAAAGAGTTTATGCAGGATTTATAGGTGGGGCCGAATTGTTTTTATTGATTTTTTTTTAATTCATCCTATCTTTGTATGTACGGTACTGTATTCCTTTAAGAGATTCAACTTGTAGTGGATTCAGAATACCTCACATTGCGATGCACATCTTTAAATTAATCTTGAAGACTGACAACATGCAAACACTTCATGGCAGTTTAGATTTATTTAACATATAATTGGCAGTAGGGTAGGCGTAACCAATCTCATTACAATACAGTACAGATCTATATTTGGTTTCTTTCTTTCTATTTTCAATGGTTTCCACTACATGAAGATCAGACTTGTTGTATTTGGAGGTCAGGTCGGGAGTCATACAAGCAATTTGACCCTATGACATCAGCGATTTGATTAACCAATCAGTGGCTATTCGTAAATATGTTTGCTTTGTTTTGTTTTCTATCAGTGTAAATGTCTACTCACAGTTCCGTGAGGCACATAATAAGAATAAACTCAAGAGTCCCATTTGATTTGCTATGGTAATTCCCGACAGCACCAAGAACATACATGGGTTATTTAAGAACACTTCCAGATCATGGTGCAGAGAGAGAGAAATGGGGTTTAATGTCCACTCGACACAAACTAAGTCACTTCAGGACTAACATATGGTTCAATTTGTTGTCACATACAATTTGAAACCACGCCAGTTGACTCAATGACAAACTTTATGGTACAGCATGCACATGCCAATTGTTTGGCCATCCACCCACCCCCGGTGTAGAGAAGACAAGTAAAACAAATTTTTTAAACAATATAGCATCTGTGAGCAAAATGACCGTTTGGGAAAATTTTGAAGTGGAAGCCCTGGTGTCAACCTTCTTGATAAGTGGAAAAGAGAATTCTTCATTGAACATAATAAAATGACAGTTTTTACTGAAACCCAGTAGCGCAGGGGTAGTCAATCTATGTGGCATATATACATTTATGACCATTTACGTAAACAATGCTTTTATCTCTTTTTCTCCCCTGAATTACCCTTTCAAAGTTATATAGCACAGCACATCTAAAGTTGTATGTTTGAATTTAAAAGTTTGCCAACCTTGCAGTCGATTCTCACTCGCACCAACACACTATCTACTGATTATCTAGCTGTATATAGATGATATATGCACCATGATAATATATATATATAATATATATTGAAAGATACAAGACAGTGACAGCATTAAGATACAAACCATTCTCTTTACTTTTAAATACATTGTAGTTGATCATATCAAGAAACTTATAAACAAGCATAACATAGCAGACAAAAATAAATATATTGCAGAAAAGATATACAATATAGCAGAAATCTAAACTAAACTAGCACTAGCAGACAAACATAAAATATACAGTATGTTTTTGAGAAAAATAAAGAAATATTGCAGACATAAATAATACAGAAGAAAAATTAGCAGACAAAAATAAATACAGAGTATGGAAGAAAAAATCAAAACATAGTAGGAAAACGTTAATACAATAAATAGATAAGACAGAAATTGATACAGGTATAAAAAAGGTCAAGCACACAGAGGAAGATAATCTAAGCTTAAAACTAAACTAAACTAATCTACTAAGCTTAAAACAAGAGACCAACTGAATATTAGAAAAACATTTTGGATAAGGAATGTTAAACAGATATTAATTATTATTATTAGTGAGTGTTTTTCAAAATTATTATCAAACCCAAATCATTTTATTTTAAACGTAGGATGTAAACCAACTGAATTTTGCATGCTGTTTTAAGGAAAAAAATATATTTGGCACTTCTGAGATTTAAAGTTGCTGATCCTTATTTTGTGTTTTATTGAAAAGATCTAATTTCTCATGGCTTAATTTGTGCGAAATATCAGTCCATAACGGTTCAATTTCGTTCAGTATTTAAAAAGGTATGTCGAATTGAAATTTCATCCATCTATGCTGCTCGCTATGAAATAAATCTACACCATTTTGTTGTTCACTAAAATTTTACAATAGAATCCAAGCTGGGATATTATCTAGCATTGGTATTTTAATTTTGTTCCGTTTGTTAAATGAAACAGATTTGATATTTTAGCGATACATGTATGCCAATGATGCATCGTTAAGCTGGGATATTATCTAGCATTGGTATTTTAATTTTTTACTGTTTGTTAATTTAAACAGAGATTTGATATTTCAGCGACATACATGTATGCCAATGATGCATCGTTACTTGAATTAAGAAAACAGAACCAAAATTTCAACGCTAGATTATCTCCCACCTGGAATTCTATCTGATTAGAAAGTGGTCCATCAAAAACATTTTACTCAACACTTCTACTTATAGGTGGGGATGGATTGTTTGTATCGTCGGTAGAGGACGTTGAATGTTCCAAAATTATCAATACATCTTTTTATTGTAATTCCTGAAAGGAACTGAACCACTTCCGAACCGATATTCCATTTACAAATTGAACTTTCACAATAATGTAGATTAAGTTAATAAATAAAAAATCTGTTGACAATGGTGATTGATTTCTTAATATTCCGTCTTTCTATATTTTGTATATCAAAAGTTCATAACATTTTAATAAATTCATAACAAGTAACGTGATCAGACCAAAGTTCATGAAAATCTCAGGAATGACATTTTATAAAATCTGCATGCCAAGAAAGTTTTAAGCCGTGCAAAATATAATCATGGCTATCTATCTTTGTAACTTTATAGTTACCTCTCTAACTGACATTAAATCTTAATTAAGTCAGTTTTGCTCGCTTTGCGGGGATCTGAATGAATCAAAAATATTTATTAGAATGAAATTGAAAATGAAGGGAACTGTTCCATAATTCTACTATTACATGGGTATTACTATTATTAGTATTCTAACCAGACAGGTAGTGACATGAGAATGATGAAATGAGAAAATACTTGTGGGCAAGCGATGCTCGTGTAACTCTTAACTACTCGCACAAATTTCAAGAGATAAAGGAAGATATTGTAATCAAACTGCTCTCTTAATTTGTCTGTCTAAATATTAAACTCACTATTGTGCATTCGATGTGACCTTTAAATTGTCCGTGCACTGCTGTCTGTTACTATAAATTTACCACAAAGTTTAGTATGTAAATGCTGGCTGGTTTCAAACAGATATTTTTTCTTGAGTCTGGATAATCAAGACTGAAGTAGATGTAGAAAATTGTTTCTATAGTAATTCTCTTCATCCACAAACATTTCTGCGTTGTGTTCACTTTATTTAACAAATCTACTGTTTGCTGTGCTAGTCATATACTTGCTATCCATTTTCTTATGTCTAGGCCTACATTAACCAATTTGATGCTAGTACATTCTACAAACTTTCTTGACATGCATGATCACTTTTTTATCAAAAAGATTATTTTGTTTTTTGATTTTAAATCATTAAAAATGTAACTGATTAATCAATTATTTTTTTCTGTATTAAACATGGATTTGAGTGAAAGCAACTGTAATACCGTATTAACATGATGATTTACAAAATGAAAGGGAATGAGTATTGGTTGTGAGATATTAGTATGAAAGGGTTTTGATATTGGTTGTGAGATATTAAGTGTGAAAGGGGTTGAGTATTGGTGGTAAGATATTAGTATGAAAGGAGTTGGGTATTGGTTGTGAGATATTAGTGTGAAAGGGTCTGGGTACTATTGGATGTGACACATGAGATATTAGTAGTAGGAGATGATTTTGAAGCATTAGAACTTTTTTTTTGGTAAAATAAACTTTTGAATCAACACATTCACACAAACAAAATGATAAAAGGAGGATCTGTGAGGTGACAACAGACTAAACATTCTTTTTAATTCACTTTACATACTAACCAGGACCTCCAAACAATTGATATATTCTTATATAATGATTGATACTTATATGAAATCTGGTTTATCAATATTTTAATTCTACTTTCATTTTTGATGGTCGTCTTTACGGAATTTATTTAAATTCAAATAAACAATCTGAATTTGTGTATCAGAATATGTATGGCTTTATTGCAATGTAATCTGGATTTTCAAAACACAGCCCTATTCTATTAATTTTCTCTGATCGTCATTTCCGTTTTTCGATCTTATTTTTCACTGCTTAATCCATGGTAAAATATACGATATGCAAATGGAGGATTTTAATTAAGACAAAAAAAACAAAATATTATTAACGGTAAATATTCTTGATTAGGATTTATTCAGTTTAACAGTTGTCCATCAAATGATAGTAGCGAAGATTACAGGTGGAGATTGCTTGTTTTGATCATACACCATTTATACTGTCTTCAATTTCATATTATGTCTTTGTAAATACTAAACGGAATTGAACCTTTTTTAGACTGATATTTATATTAGAGACAAAACTTTTACAATATTATAGTTTGCAAGCGATTCAAACTCCATGAAATGACAATTAGAGATATTAATCAGAATTTTAACGCTAATTTTGTGCAACTCCACTCAAATTTAATTAAATTTTCATTAGATTTGTACTCTTTGATTGTTTCTTAACTGGATGAATGAAAACAGGTTTTTTGCTATATTTTAAAACAGAATCAAGAGAATGTTTCTCTGTCGTGGTTAATAGAAAATTTTAGCTGGTGCATTGAACTCAAAGAAATTTAAAATATACACACAGCAAAATCTTGATATGATCCCGTTGACGCTAGACTCGAATCTCCACTTACAGCACTGTCACCGCTGCTTACCGTTGTCCGACTAAACATGTGACTCTGATCCTGAACCTGACTTTTTACCATCTTATTTCGCTCCGATAAAATTTTTCGGTGAATTCGACTTGATCTTCTCTTTTGTTTGGGAGTCTGAAAAAATACATGAAATAAATGTAAGTTTTTTAGCCCTAATTTAGCCACTTAACTATTGCGGCTCTGTAGACCTCACCAAACTGACTGGGTGACATGAATTACTCTGGTTCCACTAAAAACTCATACCGATATATGTTCCTACAACACATAGAGCTATTCACATTTTAGGCATTTTGTAGCGATCTAAGGAACTGTAGTTTGGAATGTTTGAGGGGGTCCATGGATAAACTGGTCTCTCTATTCATGGAACCAGGGTACTTAAGAGTCCTTAGACAGAATAACTGAAAAGCTAGCATTTAAGGTTTCAATATAAAAAGTACTAAGAATAAGACGTCCAAATTCAAGAACTAATTAAGATATTGAGTCATGAAAAAAACAAGACGAGCTAGCATACATGTACAAAGTTCATTAATGCAAAAATTCAAAGATGACAGAGGCTACAACAAAGATAGTGTGCCATGCAACACATCATATGCTCACAACAGAAGTTGTCTGATCAGTCCATGTCACATAGTTATTCGTTCGCATTACCATAGGATATTAAAAACTGAACAAGGTTACTTCTATTTTGCAAAATATAACCAAAACATGTACCAATATTGAGTTGTAGGAAAATCATTTAAAATTAATAGGCTTTTTGATTCATGAAACAGAAAGACTGTATAAGTTTTATGTCAATAATATGATAACTGAATAATGCCAATTATTATATATCTCTCAAAAACATAATAGATTATAAACCAATGCTGTTTTGTTAGCATTTGAGAAACATGGAAGTTTGTAAGATTCAATAAGAGAGAGAAATGAGGTTTAACGTCCACTTGACAGAAACAAGGTCATTTCAGGACTAAAAATTATGGTTTAATTTTATTTCAATAATTCGCTTGCGCGTAGGGGTCTATAGCAGTTGGAGGAAACCGGCGGACCCTGAGAAAACCCACAAGGCTGGACAGGCGTCCCTACTCCTTGCCACATATGGCCGGTATGTTGAAACCTGTGAGATTCAATAAGCTTGTAGATTTCCATATTATAGCTAGTTTTAACTTTGTGTATTACTATATTAGACTGAATGGGGTTGGCTATTATAAATGAATAACAATGCCACTTTAGCTCCATCATAAGACTGGAGGTGGGTGGCTATTAGTATTATGAATTATTAGCAATATTGAAACTTTAACAAAGACTGGATATAGTTGGCTATATAAATTAATATTGAAATTGTTACTTTAAGAATTCTCACCTCTGTTTTTGATCGTAATTTTGTTACTGATAATGGTGCTCTTGCTAGTGGGGAAGCAAAAACACTTCGATGATGTAAGCGACTCAAAGAACCAGGTGTTTTTGATTCGTTCATCTGTAATGTTACATGCAGTGATGTTAGAATTGAAAACCATGGAACATATTAATATCAACATGTCAACAGTGAGAGGCTGATGTCCCCCACCCAATTCCCAAAATAATAGATAAATCATATTATATTACTTGTAGATTTCATCACTCTACTCAATAAACATCAAGAGTTATTGGTTTTCTAAAGCATTGTAAAATCAAATTACTTATTTGTGCTTCAACTCAGAGGAGAATGCTAATCATTTAACCTAGTCAAGGTACTACTACTAATGTGATAAAACTATAAACCAAGACTCATCACTAGCATTAAAATAGAATCGAAGTACATGTAATCATTTTTTAAGAGGCAGAGTTATTCTGTTCATAAATTGTGATGGACAGACAAACCAACAATCCCATTTTAGTGGTTCCCTTAAAGTTTTTTTTTCAAAAGGCGGGGAGATAATAATAACATGTTTCCATAACAACTGGGTTCCTCACAAACCAGCAATTACATAATGTGAAAGAAAGAAATATAAAGTATTCCGGAACAAATCACAGTAGAAATATCATTATATATTTTGTGCTTACAGTCAAAAGGCATGAAAAAAAAACCCATTCAAATAGAAAATTGTAGATTAAGGATGCATTATGTAAGATTAAGATAAAGACTGGGCTGTTCATGCTATAATAGTACAAAAATAGACAATGAAAAATGAATATTATATTGAAAATGTCATTGAAATTACTTTATTCTGAGCAAAGTTATGACTGAAGATATACCCTAGATCGTAACAACAGTACCTGACAACCAAGACTTAGCCTCAATTGTCCAATTTAATGTTAATTTTTTATATCTTGTAGATGTTTCAATCTATAAAAATCTCGCCATCCAATGTTCTAGAGAGTTGATTTAAGCTTATAATTATTTCTATAACAGTTGAAGCCAAAAGAAAGACCTACAATAGTCAGATTTTACTCTTACATAATGCATCTTTAATGCACTGTATATTTTATAAATAAATTGTGAGAATATAAACAAATTCTGTAAAACAAAAGTAGTGAATAAAAAGCTGTGTAAGATTATAAAATCTTGAAGTGCTGAAACTGAAAACATAATTATTGTGTGATAATATGTGATGGATTGGTCCAAGTTTACCTTACAAACAGATAATTTCATTCTCACACTGGCAATAAACGTTTTCTCCACCTAAAATTTCAGTCATCTATTCTTTTATTTTTATATTCCTCGAGAGGCATTTATCAATTGATTATGATATAATACTAGAATACTTATTATGGATACAATCACTTGGTTTATTATACTGCAACGTTTCAACAAGATTTTAAAAGTCGTTTTCAAGCAAATACCTAATGTTCTCTTATTTTTATACCAGTTCCCAATTGACAATGAAATTTAATTTTCTACTTTTCTGTACGAACTGGGCTAATGAAGATGGGCATATCCTGTACACTATGCTACAAAGGCAATTTTGACCTGGCAGCGGCACTATGTCAGATTCTTTGTTTAAATTTAGTTTGAGCTGTCCAAGGATGTTTAACAAGATGCCAATGATTTTTCTAACCAAACCCTTCATCCCCATTCTGAACTATAAAGATTCAAATTCAAATGTTTACATACGAATGATCAATCTTATTAAAACACAGATCCAATTTCGTTTCGTCTTTTATAGTTCAAAATTTTGTTTTACTTGTCTTTACTACACTCTAGGATCTGGAAGGTTTGTTATTTAACTCGTGTTGAGCTTGAAATGAGGGGTCAGCCAATCAAATTGTCTATCGTATGGGGGGTTTGATCTCTCTTGCATGAACTGTGGGTAGACATGAACTCAGACAGAAATCAAAACAAAGCAAAAGTAGATAAAAAACATAGTCACTTGCAACAACGATTCTGATTGGTTAATCGAGTCACTGACCTTATAGGGTCAAATGTCGGTTTTAACGTCCCACTATACATGTAAATTGTTAGATCTACATGTAGCGAGGCCATCGAAGGTATAAAAAGCGAAACAAAATATAGGTTTGTATTTTAATTAGATTGACGAATGATAAGACACTGTCGATGTTCCTTGCCAGGTCCTACATCCTGCACCGCCGATACGGGGGCAACAAGGTTGAACAAAATCCAGAGGAAGTTTTTTGTGACCTTTTGGCTAGTGGGCAACTGTGGCTACCTCTCATCTGACATAATAAGGAAGTTTTAAAGATTAATTATCCACTTCTTTACATTTATTTACCTAATCACAAGATGGCTATTACAAACACTGACCTTTCTTGATTTATTTTGTGGTGTTTTTGTTGGCGTCTGCTGTTGAAATCGTCGTTTAACAGGAGTCGTGGGTTTACTACCATAATGCATTTCTTCAACCGTCTGCTTAGCACGTAATATATGCTGAAGTAAGAAATGAAAGTAAATAAAATAGGGTTTAATGGGCTACTTGTTGAAACCAGCTGCACGTAATATATGCTAAAGTAAGAAATGAAAGTAGATAAAATAGGTTTTAATGGGCTATTGTCTGCACCAGCTGGACAAACGAAAACAGGAATATGACCGGCAGTGTGCTATGGATGAAGTTTTGTTTGAACTATCAAGATTTCTATTACGTGCTTATCCATTCAAATAATAAGAAGAGGTAGTTTCTCCGCCAACAAATATCAAACCAACATTCCACCAACAAAGATTGAACCCACCTGCCACTACCACAGGTTGAACCAACACTCCACCAACAATCTTATGGATAGTGAACAGGCATGCAATGTATATTTTATGAACATAAACAATGTGCTCTGTGTATAAATTGCTAGTTAATCAGATGATAAATTTAGCCTTCAGATTGTAATGAATGAAATGGGGTTTAACGTCCTACTATTATGCACCTAACCTGGGCTAATAGAAGAAGGGCATACGCCATACAGTGTGCTATGAGGGAAATTTTGCTCAGGCAGCAACGCTACGGCCTACTCTTATATCGAATTCAAACTGCCAAAGGATCTTTTACGTGCAGTCCAATTATGTGTCTCATTTTTTTTACCATCCGAATGACTAGGCAGCTGTCCTTGTCAGCCCCTCCTTCTGCATCGCTGACAAGGGGAAATCACGCCCGAAAATCAAGACGTTCTTGGCCAATGCCAGGATTGAACACCAGACCTCCAGGCTAGCGAACCAGCGCCTTATCCACTTAGCCACCGTGGTCCCCCCTTTAGATTGTCCAAATTGCCATTCTGGATTAGTGCAACAGGTGAAAAGACTTATGGGGGCCTAATTCCAAATTAACAATCAAGGCCAAACCAATTTTTATTTTTGTGTCCTTCGTTAAATAAAACCTGAATCACGTGACAGTTGCTTTGTTTAAAATTTCAAAACTTAAAACCATGCAACCAGTCTTTTTTCCGAAGAAATAGAAATTAAAATTTTAACAGGTGTTCCCGAAGAATATAAAATCAAATTAGTGTGACCGTATCTTAATTTTTGAATTAAGGACTTTTGATTTCATTCAATTAGTCTTTTTCCTAAGACTAGAACATTTTAACAGGTGTTCACAAAGAACAGAAAATAGAATTGGTGCCCTAAAAATGTATTTTCATACTCGCTGTTCTTTTTCTTTAACTTTAGATTCTTCATACATCTGCCATTGTTCAGCAACATAAGTGTCATAATCCAGACCACCAACTATGAATGTCCTAGCATTCTCTTTCTCCCACTCAGCTATGGCCATTTTCACATTTTCTTCTACCTAAAAACAAAATTCAATATAGTAAAATATCTATCCTATAAGTATAGCTTCAAACAAGGCAAAATGGAGTTGAACATATAACTTTTTTGTAAACGATATTTTTGCCCAAACAGCAGTGCTACAACCATTATTTCGATTTGCAACTGCCAAAGGATCTTTTGTCATTGATATCCACAAGTTTTGGTTAGTTATTCAGTGACATCAGTAGATCCCACGTAATACACTTACTGGGCTAATAAATACGGGCATACACAATACAGTGTAGTATGAGGGGAAGTGAACATGGGGCCAGGGTTTGTTGTACCATCCGAATGACTATACGCTGCCTCTTGCCAGACCTTCAGGGCCTGCACCAATAATAAGGGGGAAACCATGGTGGATGCTGAATACAGGAAATCTTTCAATATGATTCATAGACATTATTTTGTTTTTCTTATCATTGAGTCGAGTGTTGTGTGAATTTAATCACAAGGGATTTCTCGGGGTATTTTTACTCTTTAGGTCTCCTTCCGAATGTTTAGAGCGTGTTATAGATACTTACCTTTGGTAAATCTTTAGCGATCTTTTTTCTTGCCTTTTCTTCTTGTAATAATTTACCACCTCGGTTATTGAAGCGATTAGGATCTCGAGCCTTTTTCTGAAACATTTCAACCACATGTTAGGACAATACGATAAATCAACTTGTTCTGTAGTGCCACCTAAAACCTTCGATTGAAACATGCTTAAGAGTAGAACTCTGGTTTTGATTGGTCAATAAGTCACTGTCTATTTGACAATAACATCCCTATATAAATGCCAAACAGGAAGTGTTTATCTCCTTAATGTGTCTTTATTATTCTGGTATTATGGCTTAGTTTTCCTAATTAAATGTTTAATAATGGCTTTTCGAGTGGATTAAGTTTGCATGCTTTTGAAACAATTCAATAGACAGAATATTACACGTCATAAATAATTACCTCAGCTTCCAGCATATCTTTAAATAACAATTCTCTTTGTGCCATTTTATCAAGTAATTCTCGATTCTGTTGATAATAATCTTTCACCTTCTCTAATTCACGTTCATGTATTTCCAATAATTCTTCCGTAAACTCTTCTGTAATAAATATCAATTGACATGTGAATCAATCAAGGGAGAGAAAGAGAGAGAGAAATGGGGTTTAACGCCCACTCGACTCAAACTAGGTCATTGCACGACTAACATATGGTTGAATTTTATTTCAATAATTTGCTTTACCAGTTGGAGGAAATCCGCGAGGTTGGACATTCGATCCTACTCGTCACATACAACCGAATTCAAAACCTGGCCAGTTGGGGGAAAAGTGCGGTTTACAGTTTCATCAAAAGAACACTTTGCCACTTTGGTCATGTTCAGACTAACATTCAGTATTCTTATCTCTATGTCAACACTCTTCAATCATGGAATTCTAAGAGCCATTAGGTTTTTTTTAACCACCCAAACAACTAGACCCACTTTAGCTTTCCAAGTGAGAGCCCTGGCTTAAGAAATTCCAAAGAATCTTCTCTGTCTACAAGAGGCTCTGATTCAGTATAAAGTTGGTTTCAGCGTAGTTTTGACGAGTTTTTAAAAAAATAAAACAAACAACATTATTTTCTCTAACTTGTCAGGGAACTGGAATAGTCAATATTTACATGTATTGAGTGCTAAAGGGTTAATTGGAGATTACAAATTGCAATACTTTTATCCAAGGTTCATGCAGTAGACTAGGGAATTACTTCTGCTTTCACTTGGGAGTGTATTGCAGACAATCCAAGATGTATAGAGTAGTAGGAGACTTAGGGTTCAGGGATTGCATTCATGACTGCTTCCACCTAGGGTTTTATCCCAGACAATTCAAGATTTATATTTTACCTTCAGTGAAAACCATTTCAAAATGTTCTCTTTGTGCAGCACCATAGAAACATTTATCCCACCATTCTGTTAATTCCTTTCTGATGCCCTTCACGAATCTTTCGATATTCTGTAGTTTCAATTGTTCACAGCGTAAAATTTCTTCTCGTAGAGCTTGGAGTACTTTCGATTTATATCCATCTTTACCAGTACAGAATTGTTGTCGTTCACTCTCAGAAATGTCTAAACGATCCCATAAACTTTTTACACTTAGCCATAAATCATCACAGGTCTGTTTAATTTCGGCTTTTTGTGTCGTCAACTGAAAAATAAAATGAAAGGATCAAAACATTTGACAGGTAACCGTAAAATAAATTTGATTCAGGTTAAAATGTTGAGAGAACTGTAACACCTTACTTTCAGGCACCAACTCAGCTAATGACGATGGGCATACACCATGCAGTGTGCTATGGAGTAAACTGTTCGAAAAGCTGCCATATATTTTTTTATGTGCCGGCCAATGCATAGATGTACCGGTACATTGTTTTTCAATCCTGTCCAAAGATCAAGATGCTGTTCCTTGTCTGACCCTTCATCCAGCATCTGTGTCAAATGGACACCAGACTTGAAAATCCAAAGGAGCATTGGGGCCTCTTGCTAAGTGAACCAGTGACTTACTGAATGATTTACTGTTGAGTTCAAGGGAGATCTCTATGGATGTCAACATAATCAGATTGATGTCAACCCAACGTTGTAACTGTCGCCAATATTATATAATACAAGGTCATCCATAGACCATTGTCAAAGGCAGACTTTCTTTGATAAGATTACAAAGCTGAATTTACCTGTTGTTGTAGCGCTTTAAGTTTATTTAAGTTATCACTGGATAGAATAAATGATTCTTCAGCTTCAGTAACAACTTCTTTTTGGAAAGAAGAATCAGGATCTTGCTCTAATTCATTTAATATTTTCACTATACTCTTCTTGGTACTGATAAAATCTGCATGGCGCTTATCCTGAAAAAATAACATTAATAATAAGTTAAAGGGTTGACTTTTCAGTCAAATTAGAAGGTGTCTCAGATTCAGTGAGTTGGGTGCATCCTGTAGTAACACGGAGGTCCTGGATTGATCTCAGTGTTGGTTGAGGGGGCTGTACAGCTAGATTTTCCTGTCTGGATTCCTCTTGTCAGTGTTGCATAACAGAGAGCATGGCAACGAAAGATGTCTAGTTGTTCCGAGATTGAAATAATAGGCAAAATTTACTGATTATTATTATTACTATTATAAGCCCACTTGGTGCAGCAAAGTAGGACGCTAAAAACCATTTAATTTCATTTCACCCAACTACCAGTAATATTTGATACAATGCTTACTTTTTGTGCTTTTAGTGTGGCAACATGTTTTTCTAACTCTTTGATCTGTTCTTGAGATGGTACTGTACCACTTGGTATATAATATGGTGTCATACACAATATTTCACATAAACGCTGATCTTGCTCTTTTAATGTATTCATCTCTGCCATTCTGTTATTCTTCTCTCTTGTTAATGCTTCCATCTTCGTTCTGAGATCTTTTTCTTTCTGTATCATGGTCAGAGAAGTTGGTGTCTAAACAATATGAAAAGAGACAAATTAAACATGATCTGCTTTTTCAGATTTTTAAATTTTACTGTATAAATTATAAAACCAACAATTAAAATAATAAAACAACTAATCAGAAGACATCTTCCCTTCTGCTCGAGGCAGCTATATATGACATATGAACATCTGGTTATTCTAATTCAACTTCAAAACATTTGGTTTAATTTTACAATGGCATTCCTTAGTAACGTGAATTTCATCTCATTGACATGTTTGCCATCTTGCAGCAAACACTGCTGCCACCAAAGAGGCCGATACCGCGTATGCCGCAGGCAAACTTTTGTTGACTTCTGATTGAATAAGGTCACCTCCTGCAACAACTGACGAACTGTGGTCAGCCAGTACTGACAAATCAAGCAGGGCCATAGTCTTATTGATAAATTCAATGGAAAGTGTTAATTTTAAATATGTAGTGAATATTGTGAGCTGACCAAGGACGAAGTCTCTTCAAGTACCGGTAGTCAAAATAGCATAGGCCTAGTGAGTTTTATTTTAATCCCTTCAAAGGTCTGTGAGAATATCTGGTAAGATAATTACCGTATAAACTGGTAGTTTCAGTTCTTGACAGATAGATTTAACCTGCTCTAAATACTGACTGATACTATCTTGTAGTCTCTGTCGTAAACTGTCTTCTTCTTGTACCATTTCTTCTAACAAATTGGTTAAATGCAGAGAAACTGTCTCTGCTCTTGCCTTTACAGCATCGTCCGCTATACCAATAACATCCCATATTGTATAAAGTTTATTCAGGGCAGAATCCAAACTGGAAACAACTTCTCCCTTGATTCTATTTCTGAAATCAAAAACAATACGGATATTTTTAAACTAGTTTAGTATGGTACCGTGGCAAGGAAACCTGGGAAAAAATAACCATACCGGTATGTGAGGTTAGGCAGGAGACCCTACTTCTTGTCTTGTAAAAGCCTGGGATCAACTATGCCACACAACTCGGTTACTTACATCCATTATAAATGTAACATTACATGTGAATGATCAATCTCGAACCAGAAAAATTTTGGAGAAAGAAATTTCTCTGGTGACACTGGGTAGCCATTTTCCCGGAAAGGACGAATCACACGACTGTCACGTGACATGTATTTATTTTAAGTGTCTAGATGACCGAATCACTTAAAAATATACACACGCGTAGAAAAATAGATCTTTACGAAAACTTAAATTTTTACATTTAGGATCCACTTTTGTTATGTCAGCGAGTTGACTTTGACTCAAGAATCATTTCACAACAAACAAAACGACGATCCGACATCTTGTTTTCGAGAAAAAGACCCCAAAAAGATTGTCCAATCAGAGGTCAGCATGGGCGGGGCTTACACGTTAAAAATCAGAAGATAATTGACGGTCTTTGGCCCCAGAGGCCTCCGGCCCCGCGGCTGACTCTAGGAACGAGATTGGTGAATGATGTATGATCTTAATAAAGGTTTATTTATATATAGACCTCTCGGTCAGCAAGGACAAGGTTTAAAAACTGACAGAACATATCTAGAGCCCTTTTTTTTATTCTGAATCTGACTCTCGTGTCTCACTCTTTGGGCGTCAACTTGATTCCGTAATCATGTGAATATTAAATTTGAAACAGATGTTAACGGAGTCCTGACTCAGTCACACTCACAGGACAGTAGTCACTCATAGGACAGTAGTCAGTAGTCACTCACAGTGACAGACAATGTCAATCAATGTCATTGTCAATGAAACTCAATGACAATGATGCTAAAAGTAAAGTAAAAGCTTAGTCTTAGGCGGTTTTAGGCCCTACTATTCTGCCTAAGTTAAAGTAGTAAAAATAAAAACATTCCTAGTCTAGTTAGTTAGGTTGGCATAAATGACTTTCAGCCTTTTAATTTTATACCAATAAACACATTATTTATTAATTAAATAATCTCATCTGAAATTATTATTATTTAATTTGTTTCTTGGGGGTGGGGTGGGGCGTTAGAAAAGGCCATTTCCAACAACACTTCAATTTAATGATTGTCAACAGTATGGAAATGTTGTGGAGGAGAATAAAAAGCCAGTGATAGTTTTTTTACCATCAACAAATCGACGAGCGTTTCAAGAATTCAAATTAAAAAAAAAAGCCCCGAGCGAGAGTAAAAATGTAAAAAGAGATTCGGTCAATATTTTGGCATACTTCACTTTCTTCACGCCCATGCATGCCATCATAAGTATGATTTAAGTTCATAATAAGCCATAAAATATCAGATTTATACGCACCTTTCAGTCATATTATCATGTAATAATAAGTGCAATTAAAAACAATAATAGTTGATTTTATTCCTCAATATTCATACTTCACACGTTCTATTTTTCTTGCCGCCGCTGTTTTAAACAATTCAATGTATACTTTAATTTCATTGGCTGATTTCAAAATTTCCCGTCATTCTCGCAGTGAATCATCCAAAGGGGAGTAACTCTAATTTAAATGGACATTTTGTGCAAAATAAATTATCGCACAATTGTTTGAATATTAACGTTTTGTATTACTATTTCCTAATATTTGTAAACCGAGAAAGGGACGCCTCGGAAAATAAAAACATGATATTTTCCTGGTTACATTCTGCCAGCTGTTGTTGATTAATAATCTTTTATTGAAGCGATACTTATATTCAGCCTAATGTCCTTTTAAACAAGAGTTATTTCCCCTGCGTAGTTCATATTTTGCTTGACCTATTCAAAGCCCTATATACGGCTTTGGACCTATTCAGTCAATGACGTCAGGGTATTCATTAAAACAAGCACTCACCTACAAATTAGGAAGTGTTTGAAGATCCTTGTCACTCGCATGGGTCTACAGAAGAATTGACACGCAATCTGAAAATTCCAAAATTTATTTATTATAAGAACACATGAATACGATAAGATAAGTCGATCCATTGTTCCTAAAATTAAAAAAAATCCCCGACTGTGATTGGTCATGAAAAATATTCATTCTTCATCTTGTCAGTTCTTGAAATACCAGAATTCCCCTGATATCGTACAATAACTAGTGTCTGTGAAGATATCGTCAAAAAAAATATGGAATTAGGGTCTAAATAAAACATTAATTAGCGCTTACGGCGCCTTAAACCTTTTTCTTCTCTATTTAATTAAATGTTACTCTAAAAAAGAGTTTTCTCCCCTACGCCGCCCAGTCGACCCGCACATTTTAAACCATCTTGAATCCTGGGTAGGCAGTAGGCACTATGTTACCCCTTTTTTTTCAAAGCCATATTCAAGATGCATTGTCGAAGATTTAGACAATAGACTGAACGTTTTTGTTTTAATTGTTAAAAAAACAAACTAATATTTTGAAAATTTATACAAATTTTACTTTATTCTTAGCGAGGTTCTGACTTATTTTAGCAACGGTAGGCTACTATAGGCCTACAACTGGGATGTCTCAAGTGTTTATTTTATCGTTAAATTTTAAAATCTCGCGGATCTTTAAATCCATTTAAATCTAGGTCATTCGATAGTCTAGAGAGTAGATTATAGGCATGTAATATTTGACCCCCCCCCCCCCAAAAAAAAGATCCGCAATAGGTAGATTTAATTCATTACATATAATTCATCTTTACTAAACATTTTTGGTGAAAAAGTTCTCGTTAAAAAGAGTATTCTCCCCTACGCCATCAATAATTCCATCAATCTTTTCAGTAGCTCAACCATGGAGGTGTTCAGCGCATCTGTATCTGTTTTGTTTTTTATTTTAAAAAAAAAAAGCCCTTTGTGAATTGTTTTCGGTAAAATGTTCTTCTTAAAAAAGATGTTTTTTTCCACTTTGCCGTCATTGGTTCTATTTCCTACAAATATTTACTAGACAGTAACACTTCTCCAAAATCCCTAGTCAGTGATGCAGACGGAGGTCCTGGCAATGACAGCTGCCTAGTCGTTCGGATGGGACGAAAAACCGAGGTCCCGTGTACACATTGGGGTGTGCGTAAAAGATCAATTGGCAGTTGAAATTCAGTTGCTGCCCGGGCAAGCACACTGTATGGCGTATGTCCGTCTTCAATTAGCCCAGGTTAGCTGCTGAAGGGTAGGCCTATAGGACGTTAAACCCCATTTCATTCATTCATTCTTCTCCAAATTATAAAAAATATATATATGCCTATAAAAAGAAGACACCGGTGTCACCGCATAATGAAATAAAATTTTAAGATGTGCATGTATTCTTCAAATTATCATTCCAACTCACTTTATTATTTTTAACAACATATAGGCTATATTAGATGTACACAAGAATTTGGCATTTTCGTTCTCACAAGATAGACCTGCGAGGATTTATTATACCAAAGAAAATATGAAACAGATATGCTTCAAGCCGATGGTTTTTGGTTTTATCACAGTGTTTGCTGTGAACGTTTCTCGGGATTTTCCAGCGTATAGTTGTTCGGATTGGATTGAAAAGCCGAGGCCACATTCTTGCACCACATACAGCACCTTTAATATCCCTTGACATGAATTGAAATCAGGAGGGGTCGTAGCGCCGATGTTGGTGTAAAATCCACCCACCCCCACCCAGCCGACGTAATACCACACTGCATGTCGGTGGCTAAGTGGGTTAAATGCTGGCTCGATAGCCTTGTGGTCGTGGAAGTTCATCGTGATTTCCCGGCGTGGTTTCCCCTTGTCATTGGTGTGCACGTAAAAGATCACCGGAAGCTGGAATTCTATATAAGTGTAAGCCGTATAGTGCCGATGCCCGGGCAGTAATTCCCATATAGCACACTGTATGGCGTATGCCCGTCTGATTCCATTTCAATTTTCCCGCTTGGTTCAGAAAAGTAAGAAATTTAACTCGTATATTTTTGACAAATTGTTCAGACTGCCAACAACATTCGAATCATGACGTAATGTTAACAAATTTTATCAAGGGCTGTATACCTTAATTACGTCAGATCCCGTCGGGTAAATTTCTATTTCAAGATGTGATGTCTGTACGCAAATGTGGTTTCTTCTTTTAGACCTTCTTGACGGATATTAAAACATTCTTAATGTGCCAGAGGAAAGTCACAAGAAGGTTCTGTCGAAATTTAGAGCAAGATTTTTAAGTGCTGGATTTAGTTTTAGCCTAAATGTTGTTTCATTTCGAAAGATAATAAATTTTTATTTACAGCACTCGTATCAATGATAAAAAGAACGGCTAAACATTGAATAAAAAATTATTTTCCACAAAAAAACATAGCATTATTCAAATAATTGAACTTTTGTGTCAGTTTAAGATAATATTTGCACATTTCTTTTACAGAAATTGATTAAATTTTGATGGTAGGGGGTTAAAATTAAATTTGGTTAGCATTCGTGATCAAGGGAGATAATTGGAATAGCTAGACATTTGCCGGATATTTTCACGAATTTATTCAATTTTTATTTGAGTTTTGGTAACGTGTGCTCTTGGGCCAAGTAGTGTTATGTCGATTCCAGACTTGTACGTGACAAGGATTTTCTCCGGGCCCTTTGGTTTCTTCCTCACACTGCTAAAAACCACAACGCTCAAGTGAATTATTGTAATAACAAAGAACGACGTGATAGTCCCAGAATGACCTAGTCTGTGCTAAGTGATCCTCTCTCTCTCTCTCTTTCTCTCTCTCTCTCCCTCTCTCTTATCAGATGCATGTAACCATTTAAATATGGCGACTCGTGTTACGTGTACGTCCAGTGTTATCATTTTGTTTACAAATCAACTCAGGGGAAGAAAAACAAATCCACGCTGCAAAGCAAAGGTTTTATCTGTAGACTAAGATTAACATCACGGTGATTAATCAACCCCCTTTTAGAACTCCCTCTTGGCCCAATTTCATTAAAATCTCGTCGAATCGACGGTTACTTAATTCCCTATACAGCCCCTTTATTCACTTGAGTTAATCCTTAATGAGGATCTACAATGGCTATCAGGGTCCCGTACCCTGTGGCTGGGGGAATACGTAACGACTTAAACATAATAACCATAGGGACGTAGATTCCCGTCAGATGGTCTTGTTAAGCCAACATGCTGTCGATTACATGTCACTCATAAGATGGGGTTGAACGGTTGAACCAAAGATGGTCATAATTCCATGATATCTATTGGGATTTGTACGAATGAAACTGACAAGCACAAGACTGTATTTAAAATCATGTCCCTCTGTATCTTTTAAGCTAAATCATTTACACGAAGGATAGTTGATCCAGATTATCCCAAAATACCACAATCTTATAATTATTGTTTGAATGTGCTTAATTCCAGGATATCTGTCTGGGTTTGTTGGAATGAATCTGACATTCCCAAGACTGTATTTATAAAATCTTGTTACTTAATCGTTTAATCTAATACGGATTAAAAAGTATTTACACAAAGGGATGCATGTTCCAGATTGTCTGAAAATACTCTAAACTTAGAATTATTGCATTAATGTTCATAATTCAACGATGTGAGTTGGGATCCTTGCGAACAGATCTGACAATCTCAAGATTGTTTGTTAATTAAAACCATGTTGCTTCATATTTTAAGATAATGTATTGGCACGAACTGGTGCATAATTATTGCCTTAAAAGTATTTGTACTAATGATACATGTGTTCTAGACTGACACAAAATGCTTTAGAATTGAAATTGTTGCCTGAGAAGTTATCAAAATTCTAGAAGAATAGTAGAGATTGGTGTTTGCTAGATTCTATGATTTACCCCAGTAGATTTTAAGATAAGATGTTTTATCTAGATCAGTGAATCCCAAAAAGAAGGAACTTGGCTGCCACAGGAAGAATTTCACATCTAAGGGGTGGAATACATCTATTGTGCCTTTATTCAAACACTCAACATGTTAGAGACCTTTTATATCATTCTGACTGTTCCAAGAAAAGTTGAAAACTAGTTGACGCGTCCATGCTGATGAACAATCTGGTTAAGGAATTACAATACATTAGTCAAAACATTTATACATACCATCCTAAATTCAAAACAGTATTTCTGACTTTTATCAGAAACCATTTCCCTTTTTTGTACAACTGCATAGATTACAGGTTTTGAAATGGTATTACAAGATTGTTTTTTAAGGTTCATATAGCAACAATTTAAATGAATGAATGAATTAAGAAACGACTGGATGATTTGGGGTTTAACAACAAATATAATGAACCTATTAATTAATCTAATGCAGAAATAAATTACACTTATCTTGAAACTGATTTTACATTTTTAAAGCGAAAACGGGTGTGTGTGTGAGTGCGTTTAACACTTGTCTTGACGTGTTCTGGCCTATTAGATTTATGACGTGATCTTGAAACTTGAACTCTTCCAATTCCTTTAATCCCCTTATGTCTTCTTCAAGGAGGGATTAAAATATTTGAAAATTCTTTGTTTCTGCGCTTCGTTTCATGAAGGCTTTCATATTTAAATTTTGAACAGCTTAAACTTGATAGTCACGATTTTATGTGTCATATGACTCGACTTAAATTTGTCAGTTTGTCAATTCCAAATAGAATACGTTAAATAATTCATTAAAGTTACATTGGCGCTAAATTGTTGTTTCTCTTTGATCTTTCAATGGGTCATTTCTGTCTTTCTCTATCGTATTTGAGTAATTTGAACCCCTTGACTTTTATAGGATGACCCCTGACCCTAGTTAAACATTGCCCAAATGTAATGGACTACTGCAGCGATAAGAAAGGAGATATCGATAATTAATAGATTATCAAGACGTAACTGGCTGGTCCGAATTTATTTTGCCTCCCCTAGTTGGAAAAAAGCCGACCAGGCAATGTAAAAGTAGGCTACATGTGGCAGAGCCTAGATATCTGAACAATTGAAATTACAGCTATGCGCTATAGCTCCCTTTTAAATAGTTCGAAACAAATAAATTGTATTTGTATGTATGTATTTTATTTGAAGAAATTTAAAGGTAGTCTTGAGTCCCAACACTAATGCTCTGTGTTGGCTCTTTCTTACTGTTTGTATATGTAGCAACACCTTTCGAATTATTAAAGAGGAGAGAGAGAAAGAGAGAGAGAGAGAGAGAGAGAGAGGTTTAACGTCCACTCGACAAAAACTAGGTAATTTCGGGACTTACATATAGTTTAATTTTATTTCAATAATTCGCTTGCGCGTAGGGGTCTTTAGCAGTGGGGGAAAACCGGGGAACCCGGAGAAAACTCATTTCTGCATGTGAACTGACAACTTGTTGTCTAAACTGAAAACTAGAAGACATAAAAACCAGATTTTCACAATGGATTATATTTCTTGTTTTAAAGCCTTGTGGGGTTTTTTTTCTAGTCAAAAAATGAAATTATATTAGATTAGTACGACTTTTTTTTTAAATTCTACGATGTATGGTACAAATGACAATGCATGTCAAAGGAAAGCTATGCTCGGATCACTAGATAAATGGGTCACTGGTTACATGACCTCGACCCCAACCGGTCAGTTAAGGAGGTGGAAGGGTGTCACCACGTGACATTAATAATGTCAAGGAATTTGAGAATGTGCGATGACCCGCGGCGTGTCGTGGATTTGAAACAAGTCTTGAGGATATTATTATATCATCTTGTAGATATATAATAGATTAATAGATGGCAGACATCACCTCTAGCAAGACCCTTCACCAAAATATTGACCTCGTGCAGAACATAATGAAAATACCAGATGTAACCACCCATCTGTATATAATAACAAACGCCATTGTTCCAGCCTCAATACAGACATGCTTTCTGACTTTAAAAATAACATCTTAATAAACACGGTGAAGATATTTTGAAATAAAATGAAATGCAATGGGGTTTAACGTCCTTTTGTTCTGCACCTAACCTGGGCTAATTGAAGACGGAGATATTTGGATAGAACTTTAACAGCGTGACCGAACATTTTTTCCCCAACAATAATTGTCAAGTTATTAGCATAATGGAATGTAGGTTTAAAAAAATATCTTTAAACTTTTTATGTCAAACATAAATACACGTTCCCTCCCATATTTCGGTGCTGTCCACTCAAATTCTAATATTATCGATGTTTTGTGAAAGTATAATTATAATTTACCGGAAATTTTCCCCCATAATTAAGTTTGTTGCTCGGGAATTAAGGTCAAGTGGTAAATTTGAAGTTTATTTTTTCTATGATATTCCATACAACTCAATTCATCGCCCTTATTCCCAAAAATATTTAATTTCGTTAAAGACAACATTATAAGGTATACATTTTGAAAAGAAATTTGGAAACCGGACCACAGCTCTTATTCCGAAACATTTTCAGTTTCGATAATAAAGATAAGCATAACTTGTATTTAGCGATTTTCAAAGTTCAGTTTTCAGTGTCCTTAGGAACACCATTAAGAGATATATTTTGAGGGAAAAAAATAAGAAAACCGGACCACTGATCTTATTCCAAAACATTTTCAGTTTCGCTAAGGAAGATAGACATAATTTCTGCTAAGCGATTTTCAAAGTTCAGTTTTCAATGTCCTCAGGAACCACATAAAGGGGTATTCCAAAACATTTTTCAGTTTGGCAAAGGTAAAGATAGACAGAATTTCTGCTGTGCGATTTTCAAAATTCAGTTTTCAAAGCCCTAATGGACTACATTAAGGGGTACGTTTTGAAAGAAGTTGGAAAACCAGACCAGTGCTTTTATTCCAAAACATTTTCAGTTTGGCAAAGGTAAAGATAGACAGAATTTCTGCTGTGCGATTTTCAAAGTTCAGATGCTAATGTCCTTAGGGACCACATTAAGAGATACAGTTTGAAAAACTGGCCACTGTTGGTGGTCAAAATCAAATCCCAGCCGTATTCTGATTATCTCTTGGTTATAAATGACCCCTAATAATCCAACCATAAACAAACACTTCCAAAAGTTATAGGGTTATAATGGATCCCCTGTTTCTCCCAATGGATATTTCATGAGGGATAACGACCCCTATAGCACAGGGCAACCGGCACACATCAAAGATTCAAAAATTCTAGACTTGAGGGGTTGGATTACTTTCCCCACAAGACACCAGCTTATTCTTTGATGATGACACCCACCAATAAACTAATTCATCATTTAATTTCATCTAATTTCAATAGTTTCTCAAGTAATGTTTCTAAAAGATCTTGAGGGGCTATAACACTTTCATAAACCAGAGACAAATACGTAACATGAAATCTATATTGTTTGAAATTTAAAAAAATATCACGATGTCTTGTGGCATTTGGATCTCGGAAATTGTTTACATACATGTATAATCATTTACTTACAAAAAGTTTGCAATTTTTATCTTTGAAGAAAGAGAAATGTGTTTAAACGTCCACCCAACAAATCCAGGTCATTTCGGGACTATTTTATCTTGTGGAATTCTAGAAACAAATTAATTATCATTTAAAGTAGTTAAAATAGTTATTGACTTTTGAAAACAACTACGACCAGTCTTTACATGCAGTTACATGTACATGTATTATATTATGACCATCTACACCCGTATTCAATCTTTAAAAATTTCACATTTAAAAAAAAAATTCAAATTAGATGACAACCAAAATCATTTCAATAGTAAGTGTCTATGTAGCTCATATTGTCCCCATGTTTGTTTTGTGTTGTTTTGCATGCTGTTCGAATCTCCTGCACCTACTAATTGTTTTATGATAAATAATGGGTATTATTGGAGAATATTGCATTGCATGTAGCGGAGCTTCAACCATTATATTTGCCCAGTTTAGAGCAGAAATGTAGGACGTTAAACCCCATTTCATTTCATTTCAACTATTATGATTTTTAAATAATATAAGCTATTCAACATTTAGTATGATAATAGGGTGATTAATGATAAATCAGCCCGTCTTACATAGACTAATTCATACTTTGGTGTGATCAGAAATCCGAATTTTGATCAAAGTTTTGAAAATTTTATTGAAGAACGTGCAACAGATTAATTTAACGCCGGCTTCTATCGAAGTGATATCACCGATTTCAAGCAAGTACAGTAGCCGCGAAAAGGGATTATGTCGCTACCAGTGTGCGTCTATTGCCTCCAGGCTTTTCGCTCAATTGATGTGTTTTTAATTAAAGTAATGATGGCTGCGATACGTGGATAGTAAAAGTGGTGTTGATACGAGCTATAAGAGCATGCGTCATTTAATTAAATATTTATGACGTGTCAAACAATAATGGCTTTTATTCTAATCGATCGGATCCACATTTGTCAACTAATTTTCTGAAGGGAAAAGCCATAAATATGACCAAATTTGTGCTTGACAACTATTTTAGTTTACCAGGAGTCATAAATATGAAACTATTTTAAGATAGCCCATCAATATTAAATTAATCCAAGCACAGTAGCTAACTGTGTTTAACACGTCATAACACTGAGTTTCACAAGGAGCGCATTTAGCTCCTGCTTTCTTTTATTGGTGCATAGGTGATATACAGCATGTAAAAAACTGTTTTTAGTTTGTCAGGGGTCATAAAAAGGGACACTTCTAATATATCCATCAATATTAAATTAATCCAGACGTATGAGCCAACTGTGTAAAACACGCCATAATGTTTATAGACTTGCTTTATTTTCTTGGTCCATATGTGATATACAAGATGTAAAAACAGTTTTCAGTTTGTCAGGAGTCATAAATATGGGACATTCCTAAAATATCCATCAATATAAAATTAATCTAGTCTTAGTAGCCAATCGTGTATTGGGTTTCACAAGTGGCGCATTTAGCTCCTATTTTGTTATATTTTTTTGCAGGCAATGATCAAGGTGTAAAAACACATTATTGTCAGCGTACCAGAAATCATAAACGTGAAACTATTTTAAAAGTGTCCATTGATATTAAATTAGAACCGCTGTTTTGTCCGCTGATAACTTCTAATTGTTCACTAAAATTCACAAAATTTATTAATGACCTATTTAATTACGAAAACAAAACCAGAACATCAATGGTAGATAATCTTCTGACTTATCGGATTAAAAAACAGGCCCATCAAAGGATATTTTCATGGCTTATATGTGGCGCTGGATTGATTATGTAAAACGATATTTACTTGCCTCATAAGTGACATGATCAAAATCATTTCTAAAATGTCATGAAAATTTAAAATATGTACATGTAACTCGCTGTCGAATGTCCCAATGTATCTAAACAATAGCTGCCAATTAAAATGGTCAAACCTTCTACTATTTACGATACAGATTGTTTCGTCATGGCTCTTGGTTTATTGTCGTCATTGATTGTTCTAAAAATGGTTTAAAAGAAAAGCGAATCGTGTATTTAATCTGGTTATTTGATCTATCATTTAACAAAAAAAGGGCAAATATATCTTGACACTTAGTTTTATTTACTAGACCTAAACAAGTTGCATTCTTGATTCCCACTTTGGCGGGAACTTCTCGTTTATTGAACTTGGCACAATATAAAAAAAATAAAACATAGAAATAAAGGTCAATAAACAGAAGACTTTATGTATACGTGATTGTGGCGATATACAATCAGAGAGAGAGTCCACTCTGCAAAATTTAAATTTCTTACTTTTTGAGAGAGAGAGAGAAAGAGAGAGAGAGAGATGGGATTTAACGTCCACTCGACACAAACTAGGTCATTTCGGGACTAACATATGGGTCTTTAGCAGTGGGAGGAAACCGGTGGACAGGCGACCCTACTCCTTGCCATGTAATAATTATCACCAGCCCCAAGATGCCTCTACTCCCTATTTGCATAGATATGACGAATTGAAGAGTCCATCGATCTATTTGACCTATTAAAAATTCAATTTAATTCAAAAAATTATCTAAATTACGCATCGTTATTTTAGAATTGAAACAGGAAGATTATACCAAATTAAATGATCGTTTATGTAATGATATGATAATAATACATGCCGGGAAATAGATTAAATAAAATGAAATGAAATGGGGTTTAACGTCCTACTGTTTTGTTCCGACTGGGCTAATGAAGACGGGAGGGAGATGGGGATGAAATTATTTGTCTAACATCCAGCGATAACAGACATTAACTTTATAGATTACATGTAATTTTATATCAATAACCAACTTTTAATGAATTGAACGATTCCCCCAAAAGTTAATGTAGACATACGTTCTCTTTTATATATGTTCTGACATAATCGAGGTATATTTAGGACGGTTGAGTCGCGTTGGGCGGAAAATAAATATGTCACGTACATAATGGAAAGGGGGCGAATATTTAAATTCGAATCAGATGTTGACTTTCAAATTTCTTTTTGATATAGGTTTATTCGTTTTTCACGATCGTTAGCTTGTTCATTCGTCCGTGGTGTCTATTCACGTTACGTATCTCTGACAATTGACCATTGACGCAAACGTAACGAATTGACATAACACTATCTAACTCCATTCAATCCGATATCTACAGTATGAAATGTTTACATCGTCGTTACGTGAGCAGTTGGATGGCATGCTATTTATTTGTAGTGTACGTATATACAGATATAGTGAAGCGGAAAGCGCAACAAATCTGTCATTATGCTAAGTAAGTTGCGGCACTGCGTGATATGGGTACGACATTAATGTCAGGTCCAGGGCGAGATAATGGAGCATGTGTATTTGGAAGTCAAGTGTATATGTATCGTTATTGATGGGGATTTGTTTCTGTTTGTTTGTTTATATACAACAGCGGTATATTTGTCGTCATGGAGAGATAGAACAATGGGCTTTACCTTAATTGAGTCCGGCCGATAAACATTTGAGATGAAGGGATGGGTGCTCATGCCGTCAAATTGTTTGCAAATGGATCTCATAGTAAGCATCTATATAATTGAAATCGCCCACACAATCAACATTTAAGCGATATTCGCCCACCGAACCTCCACCACAGCGCAACCCGAAACCCTATAATGGCACCAAAGAGCAACCCAGCCCCCAATATGGTCTTCTTCTAAAACTACGATGGCCCATCGACGATATTTCATTTTCCAAAGTCCATTTGTTTGAATTTCTTAAAAAATTGTCAATGCAACCATATCATATATGACCGGTTACTTTTTGAATTTATATGGTTGCTGTCCTCTTGAGCCGGCGGTTGATTTGACTTTGACAAAATGAATATTATGTACTAGCACTATTGTTATGGAATAAATTACCAAGTGACATTCGTAAAGTCATTTTAACCATACCATATGTAATTTGACGCTTTTTCAAATATTTTTTTTTTACCCCTTTGTTTTGGTTAGCACGTGTGCGCTGTGTCATAAAGCATGTCATGGGTCAACTGGGGTGGTTTCGATTCCCCGCCGGTTGTACGTGACAAGGAGTAGGGTCGTCTGTACAATCTCGTGGGTTTTCTCCGGATCCTCCGGTTTCCTTCCACTGCTAAAGACTAACGCAAATAAATTGATGGAATAAAATTGCACCATGTGTTAATCCCGAAATGAGTTTGTTTGTGTCGAGCGGAGGTTAAACCAAATTTCTTCTCTTTTCTCTCGATTTTATCAAGTATGTTCTTTGTTATCCTCCTTTTGTTATGTAAATGTGATAATAACTTGTTATGTATACATTTATGTGGTAGTTGGAAGCTGTATTGTTAAAAAAAATTCAAGAAATGTTGATGACCTTCAGAACCATTCTGATATTCGACCAAGACAATTGACAGACAATATCCAGAACATATATACGTGTACCTCTAATACATGTAGCGCTGTGTTTAAAAAATGAGAAAAAATAACGCCCTGGTATACGTAATGGCGGTTAGTTTTTTACGTCTGCTACCACATTCGTGATGTCACAGACAAAACTTGACCCAGTTATTTTAATATTTAACGTCTGCTTCCATAATAGGGGTGTCGCATACACAATTTGACCCAGTTATTAGAATATTTAACCTCTGCTTCAACAATAGTGATGTCGCATACAAACTTACTATTTTATTAAAATGAAATTTTTTAATTGAAAGTTTTTCCTTTTTTAAACCACCAACGAAACCCGACACGTCTTGTCCATTATTCGTCCATGCACGTGATACCTTAATTGTTTATTGTTGATAATTTGTTGACAATAAACAAAGTAAAACAATATGACGTCATTGTTTACATTTTGCAGAAACAGTAGGGTAGACCGGAGTTTGTTTACTTACTGCTCTATGACTTTTAATGGTAAAACCGAACAGCTTCATGGCGGAATTTAATTGATTTTCTCATCTAATTAAGAGTAATTAACACAATATTGTTTGTTTATAAGCTCGAACACCATCACTGAATTGTTTAATTATTGTTAAATTAATTGTTCATTATCACCAATGCTTGATTTATAATTCGTTATACAATTCGCATCATATTCCTTGGTCGTATTTGATTAACTTCGACCATATATAATTCCCACTATATTCCTTGATGTCAGTTTATTAATTTTGTCCATATAATTCCCACCATATTCATTGTTGGTATTTTATTAATTTCGACCATATAACTCGAATCATATTCATTGGTGGTATTTTATTAATTTCGACCATATAACTCGAATCATATTATTATCACCAAATATATCAAATTAAAATGAGAAATGTCATGAAATACCCAACGGACGTCGTGTCATCAAATTCTGCTGACTGGGAAAAACTACGTGTGACAAAATTAAATAAACGAGAAAATGTGAATCAAGAATGAAACTATTTATGTAGATGAGAGAGAGAGAGAGAGAGAGAGAGAGAAATGGGGTTTAACGTCCATTCAACACAACTAGGTCATTTCGGGACCAACATATGGTTTAATTTTCTTTCAATAATTCGCTAGCTTGCGCGTAGGCGTCTTTAGCAGTGAGAAGAAACCGGGATGCCCGGAGGAAACCCACGATGTTGAGAAGGCGCACCTATCTCCATGCCACATACTCTCACACCAGGGCTTGAAACCACAGCCGCAAGCCAGAGGTGGCCTGCCGGCTAGAGGTCGAAGCGCGGCACACTAGGCCACCCTAACCCCCCTTATGTAGATGGTAAAACGAGTAAATAAAACTGCTAGTAAGTGTCAGGATATATTTACTCTTGTTTTTGTTAAATGGTAGATCAAATAACCAGATTAAATTCACGATTTGCTTTCTTTAAACCCATTTAACAATCAATGTAAGATTTACTTCATACCATGTACATTGAAATGAAATGAGTTTTAACGTCCTACTGTTCTGCTCCTAAAATGGGCTAATGAAGACGGACATACGCCATACAGTGTGATATAAGGGAAACTTTGCCCGAGTTTTCTTTACGTGCACGCCAATGTGTACACGGGACCTCGGTTTTTAGTACCATCCGAACGACTGGACAGATGTCAGGCCCTCCGTCCTACAGGGGAAACCACACAAGAAAAATCTGTATGAACTTTCTCGGCCAATGCATACAATGAACATATTACCGAAACAATGTTTTGGGAAAGGAACTCCCCAAAAAGTTAACTCGTTTCAACTGACTTTTTTCTTTTAAACTGAATTGTTATATTTGGCCCGAAGAGGGTGTCGAAGCAAGCTGAATGTTTAATTAAAGATATTCAATTGACTTTACCATGTTTTATTGTGACTTTAATTAAACATCTTGAGTATGTTTTGTACTGACTTTAATCACTGAGTAATTAACATTTATAGAAATTATGTCACCTACAAGATTTTATATTAGTCACCATCTTGTTTTGTTTTGTTCTGTATAATCTGATCTGATGGAAGAACAATACAAGTTAAATTGTTCTTGTTTAAGAGAAGATGTTTTTGTGTGTAGTTGTATTGTTAGTTAACACATTCGATTTCCTGATACAATATACCTACAGAACAAATAACATTTAACACGTTACATCTACCTAGTATACAAATTATCTACAATCTATATAACAAATAAATTTAAATAAGTTTTACCTGGCAGGTTTCTATTATCTTAAACTCGTCACATTTTAACACGTTTTAGATTTGGCTCGTTGATTTTATATAATTAACACAATTTAACCTTTAATTAAATAGAAGACTTTACATTTCACACCTTCATAAAATTTGTAAAGAATTGGATACTCTGTGACAATAATTAAAATCATGTTGGAACATGCAACTAGATAGGATAAAGATGCATTATTCATGGCAGGTTTCTTTAGGCCTTAAATACTACATAAATTATTAGTTAGACATTTATTAACACGACAAGGCCACATTCAACTCTCGATGCCATCGACTGCTCGAGATTTTAACTAGATTAGAACGGTTCAGCCATTTATGATTTGATTTAGACTCGTATAACAAAGGACCGTGATTACGATAATAAACAATCAATGCACACATCTTGTCAAAACTATAAACAGTGATAACTTCGCTAAGAATAAAGTTATTTTATTGAAATTTTCAATGTATGTATATTCATTTTGCATTATCTTTGTTTAAAATTATTATAGCAAGACCGACCAGGGTCCGGTTGCTGAAAGCTCCGTTTTCTTTTAACGATCCGTTAACTTTAACGACGAGAAAGATTGTTGCTGGAAATAAAGGCCCCAAACATTCAGTGATGCAAATTTTTTCCTGCAGATTTATGCTAAAATTTCTAAATGAAAAAATAAAGTATTCTATAGTGTTTTCTTTAGTAAATTTAACAAACAACAGTAAAATCTGTTTCGGGGCGGTCTCATGTCTCTCTCTCTCTACTGGTTTTTCGCATCTCTGAATCCTTGAAAAAAACACATTTGGCTACCATTGAATTCCAGTCTACCGCTAGGATAGCGCGAGGTATATTTAATGAAACACAATAGTTGCAGAGAAATGCCATACCACGTTCGGTGACCGGGTGATGGAATATTTTCAAGTCATGGACAAAATAAATTAAAAATACATTTTGAACCTATGCTCTCAGGGTTTGCATACTGATACACGCATATTGTCTATTCTATGCCAATCACCGTTCATTTAAAGGAGTCTGATTATCAATTTTAAGACATAAATATCATCGACCTTTACATGTATAATGGATTTTTTTTCAGTTTGTCATTATGTTTATTCAATGCCAATCAACGCTCAACATTTAATGGAGTCTGATTATCATCACCGACCTTTATCGACGCTCCGGAGGCTGGACTAATGACTAATTTAGATCAGTTAAAGGTCACATTTTATTATATAGGAAATTCAACAGTAAAGATGGAAAGTAAAGATAGAAATATGTTAGTAATGACACAGCTCACCAAAAATTCATAAACCGCCCGCCCCTTTTGCATGGCGATTTTTGTTGACTTTTTGTTGGAGAATCGAAGAAATGGGTTTGAAATACATTTTCTGTCAGGTTATGGTGAATATTCATAATTCAGGCCCGGATCCAGGATTTTGACGAGGGGGGTGGGGCATACATTGGAGCAAAGGGTTATCATCATGGTGGCGCATTCCGAAAGCAATTGTATAATATGTTACTGGCTGCAGGTGCTGGTCTGAACAATTATGACCAGTCTCACCACTGGGGGTTGTGCCCCTCCCCCACCTGGAGCAGTGACGGACTAGACCACCTGGTCCACCACTCTGGATATAATGGAAAAAAGAAAACAGAAAAAAAGGAAAGATATATTGCGTAGATTAACTATTTCGCTACGTAATACCTTTTTTAGAATGGCGTTACGCCTTTCGCTTCGTTTTGGGTGTAAATGTGCACTTTAGAATCATTTTGGACCTAGTTAGGTCTGAAGTATTAACCATTGATATTCTCGCTTTGTTAAGACCGTTTATGGGTATTTCTAGCCACGTGATCATTATTCAAATAAACAAGTGTATAACCTACATAAGCACATAATCGGAATACGGTATTCAATAACAATGTCAAGGCCGCTGTCAAAACACAAGTTTCTTTGTCTCCTTACAAGGAGTTAGCATCGGTTCAATAATTTATATTGATATTATAATAAACATACGTGTAGATAAAAACCCTGTACTTATATGGTGGTTTAGTGTGCAATAGTTTTTGATGTAATAAGTTTTATATATGTCATAAGAAATCGATACGGTATATAAATAAAACACGGGGTGTTTTTAGACATTGAATATTTGGTGTCGGCGAAATGGCTTGTTTCGGGTGTGATACCCTTCTGTGGATTGTTGCTATAGTGATTTTACTGGCTGCAGCATTTTATTTGTAAGTCTTTATCTTTTTATAATCTTTTATAAGTTTGGAATCTCCACCCTGGTGGCATAAAACATTTCGAATACGGTTCCGTAGGATCCCTATTTGTAATTCACACATATTGTATGCTGTCCTCAATGGATGTTTTGATACAATAAAATCTTATCTTATCTTATCTTATGCACGTCCGTTATATTCTTTTGAATTGAGTTCTAGGCTAATTATATTGAATTTCATCCTCATACGTATTATTATACGTGTTTAAACTTATCTCATGGTGAACTCCTCAATCATGCAATTAAGGCCAAGACAATTAAACAATGTGAAGAATGTAGCATTATAGAAACTGATGTTGACCTGGGACGGCTGTGACCTAAATACTATCAAAACAAGCACACACTAATATAGCAGGGTGAATTCCGACTCAATAGTAAATGTGTTTAAAACGTCGAGATAACCCACACAGTATTATTTAATTCAGCAAAGTATATTTTAATAGATCTTAATCCATCTTAATTACTCCCCATTAATATCTAATTCATATTATCTTATATTATTTCTTAAATCACCAGTCTCCAGTATTCTTTGTTTTTACACTTTAAAGAGATTTACATAGTTAATACCCGGCATCTCCACCATTTGTACAAGTGCAATTCTAATGTATTTTCTTGACTGCAAGTGGTTGACTAATTGAAGACAGGAATCTTGTTAATTGTTAATATTCCTATATATATAAATAAAATAAAACCAAATACGAACAATCCAAAACCATTAGACAAAATCCGAAGACGTAAAAAACCGGTACAGGCAAAATAGTGTTATCAGGCAAAATAGTGTAGTCAGCATATGGACTGTTCACCGTGTACTCTGTTTAACAAATAATCAACATAAAATACAGCAGACAATTAATGTAACAAATATTGGTTCAGTGCTTAATAGTAAATAAGCACCAATAAAAATACAGTAAAATCTGTATTAAGCAGGCACCCATGCGAAATTTCAAAATGCTAGCTTAATGGACGTGCTCTTTGAAAAAAGGTGTACAATATTGCCCCAACCCCTACCACCACAAAAATAAAGATATAGACTGCATATATTTTCTTATTCATGTAGTATAACAATAACAACACATGTACTTTTTATCCAGTTGTAAGTTCAAAGTAGTCTCGTATACATGTTAGTAATACTGGATCTCAGGTCCCCGAATATGGGTATTGACATACACTTGTGTCTCCAAATATCCAAATACGGGTAAATAAGGCCTGTCTATAGGAATGCGATCTAAGTTGATCTCCCAATGACACGTTTGTAGCAAGCCCCCCCCCCCCCTCGACTGACTCATTTGGGTCTATATCCCTATGCATTACGCTGTGCATTAATTCTATAAATCTATCGTCTCTATTATACAAACAATATACCTTGGAAACTAAAACTCTATAACCCGTATTAAACATTTACTATTGGGTAGAAATTTAGGTCAGTACTACTGGCAAGATAATAGCTGGATCCTGGTTCATCGCATCCTCGATGTCCTTAGTGGTATCTTTACATTTTTCTCCTCAGGGGATACCGAAGATGAGTTCATCGTACCATCGTACTTGTTGTGTCTGTTAATTAATTTGGGTGACGATTAATCACCTTTAATCAACGAATTGTTGAATAATATGTTGAATTTATTTAGACACTTTATCAGTTTGTTAGCAATATTTCTGAATAATACCCATTGTTTATCTCCCTTTATCGTCGTAAACAAACATTATTTTGGTAGACTACCAATGGAAAAATTAAAGGTTTCGTTTTTTTATTAGCACCATATATTTAATGAGTTTTCTCAATTGTTCTTACTTTAGTTTCAGCCCGGTATAATAATAATTGACCTTGAACCCAAAGCACACCACACGCCCCCCCCCCCCCATAGCCCGATTTTATCTACTAACTCAATTTCAGTTATATAACATGGACTCACAGTATTTTCAAGAATAGCGGAATCCCAGGACCAGAACCAGGCTTACTAGGAATCGTTCCACGGTATCGTGATAACGTAAGATAATATTTTCTTATATTAAATAAAGTTAACAAAGGAAACGGGGTTTAACGTCCTATAAAAAAAAATAGACTATCAAGATGTGAATAAGCCATGCAGTGTGCTATCAGGAGAATTTTACCCGGACAGTGCCATTTCACCTTGAATTCCATCTGTCAACTGGTATGCGCCAACGAGTACATCTGAATGACTCCGTGCAGTTCCATCCTACACCATGCAATGGAAAATCCCGAGAATCTATTCCACATATCTATTCCGAATAATGAATCAAATTCTTACTCAATAGGTCGCTGTTGCTCCAAAAAAAAGACCAATATGAAGGCGTGTAAGGTTTGTACGACACCAAAAAGAGATATAAAAGACATGTCTCGATGGTTTGTACGATACGACCTTTAGTTAATATATTTTATGGGGTTTTTTTTCTCCCACTGCTAAAGACCCCTACGTGCAAGCGAATTATTGAAATAAAATTAAAACATAATGACCTATATTATAGTTTGTGTCGAGTGGACGTTAAACCCCATCTCTCTCCTTCTCTCTATAACATTTTGTTTATTTACAGAATATGGGTGATCTTGATATAGAGCTTCATAAGAAGTATGGAAAAATTTTAGGGTAGGTTTTCCAAAATAATATTATTGAATAACACTTAACTGTTTGTCCCGGGTCCCTGAACTTCAGCGGGCTTTTCATTGGGTTCCCCATATAGTTGTTAACCAGACCTCCGATGTATTGGCGTAAACCAACGAACAAAAAAAAAAACCCACTTTAAGATTGTAAGCAACATTGGTTTGCTTTGTTGGTTCTTCTTGATGTCGGGGGTAGGGGGATGGCTGAATGGTTAGCGTGCAGGCACTGTATTATAAAGTCTGTCATTGAGTCAACTGGCGTGGTTTGGAATCCCTGGTTGTACGTGGCAAGGAGAAGGGTCGTCTGTTCAGCCTCGTGGGTTTTCTACGGGTCCTCCGGTTTCCGCCCACTGCTAAAGACCCCTAACCGCTAGCGAGTCATTGAATTAAAATTAAACTATATATATGTTAGTCCCGCAATGACCTAGTTTGTGTCGATTGGAAGTTAAACCCCATTCTCTCTCTCTCTCTCTCTCTCTCTCTCTCTCTCTCTCTCTCTCTTCGTCTGAACGAATACAAGTAAAGGTCCCTTCGTGGGGGTGGGGGATGGCGGCATTACAACGTCACACCCAGGAAATATCATCTATGGTTGAAAGGGTTAAATGTTTTATTTTTCACGAGTCTGCCTATGGATTCGTTGTACAATTCCAACCCTGTCCTGACTGTCCAACTTAAAGAACAACCGGGATACATATTCAGATGTATTATTATAAAACATGTCATTTATTATTTATACAGGTATTTTAACGCGAGACTACCGATTTTATCGGTGGCCGATCCAGACACAATAAAGGATATTTGCATTAAGCATTTTAGCCATTTTGTCGACAGGCCAGTGAGTGTTAACAAGTTATTTTTTTGTTGTAGCTATTGGTATCCTGGATTATGTAGGACATGCTTACATAGAACACGCGATGTCATTTCTCCAGTTAGTTGCACCTTCTACATCGTAGACCAATTAGCGCTAGGCTATGGTGTCCCCTTTGAGTATTTCTGGTAGGCATTTAGATAATTTGCCGCCACAAGAAGTGTCGCCCCCCCCCCCGGGTATATGCTACCGTCAGCCTTCCCTTATGTGAGGACCCTGATTACAACATGGGTAAACGATGGCCCAACAAGCTGACCAAAATTGGGTCAAAACTGATATCGGCTGTATTATTGAGATACGAACGAGAAGAACGCCGCGAGGATTGGTACTGGTAATAATAGATATTTGTATTTGTTTTAAAACAGAACATAATGCCAATGGACAAGTATGAAAAGGGATTCCTGACTTTAGTTCGGGGAGCAAAATGGAAGAGCTCAAGATCAATCCTGACGCCAACTTTTAGTTCTGGTAAATTAAGAGAGGTAGGCTATTCTTCTTAATTACATCTTAGCCCCGGTCAGAAAGAGGGAAAATAGCTTCGAATGAAATGTCTATTGGCGGGGACGTGGGCAAATGTCGGGGTTGGGGCATGTTCCTGAAGCAGCGACTGCAAGTTATACAACATCGGGCCGTTGCTGGTTTACTTCATAATTCCCGAACTTTGAGCTACGTTATCTGCAGACACGTCAACAGTAGCATCCAATTAGGACATAGCAACCTCCACGGAAACCTTGACATTGGACGAACCTTGAACTTTGGAACTCGATTATCACAGGTAGACATTTTAGCTTGAAAGCGAGAGACTTGGTATTCGCGACGACCAATGAATCTGATTGGATCACAATCTGGGCTTATACCCAATCAAACTAAGTGCCGAAATATGCAGAGTGTTACGTGAAGAGCTAGATAAGATGTACATAGTTAATGCGAGATCGAGCCTTCTATTGAAGATGGGGTTTGTGGCCCTTAATATGGTCTTGATATATAGTCTTGTTTGTTTTTTGCTTACAGATGATGCCATTAATTCACACATGTACAGATAATCTACTAAAGCATTTAGAAGAACATGCCCGCAGTGGGAAATCTGTTGACGTTGGAACGTAAGGCATATAATTCTATGTTATAACAGAACCGTCACTTAAATTTTTTTTTAACCAGTTTTCGTCCCTGTTCAGACTAAATTATCCAATTTCGCAATAATGGAACGCCGTGTGTATTGTCTAAATGCTAGAATCATACGCAGTGTGGTAACCCATGCGTATATATATATAGTGCATATATGTAGGCCTGGTTTCAGCCATTTAGGCCTACAAAATGAAAACTAATTACCTGTATTTTAAGGTCCGGAAAACAGCTTTTACCTTTGCATTGTAAAACTGTGCACATTTCTCTGGCAAATAGCAATATTTAGGGCGATTTTCGAAGTGGCACAGATCCTAAAATATAACCGTCGATTGCAGATTTATTAAGGGTTATTCAATGGATGTCATCTGTAGTGTTGCATTTGGTATAGATGTTGACTCTCAGAACGAACCCGATAATCCAGTGATTCAAGCCTGTATTAAAGTCATGAAACTGGAGATGGCCGACCCATATGTCATATTGTGTTGTAAGTATATACACCTTCCTCCTATTGCTCCTTGTGGCAGAGGCGCAAGCTCCATTCTTTGTAACCTTAAACATATATTATGCAAGAGCTAAATCTGCCTATTGTGGGCCTTTCTGCAATGTAGGCCTGAAATGTTATCTAAATTATGAATAAGACATTAATAAAATTATCCAGACCATAACCATCGCTAGCCTGTGATATTTAATGGATTACGATCCGATCTGCTTCTCGGCGCTCATTCATGATTAAATTAAGAAACGGATTATCGAGACTGTTTCTATCGTGTATCTACTAAAGCAATGATGATCAAGACTATGCCTAAAATTCAAGAACCGTTGACGCTTGGAATTCGAAATAAGAGTAGACAGTGAAGCTGCTGTCCGGGTAATGGCGTATGTCCGTCTTCATTTAGCTCACACGTTAATCCCCAAATCTTTATTTTATTTCGAATAATATAGTAATTGCGTTAATTCTATAAGTATAACCCATTTCTTATATTTCAAGCTACCTTCCCGTTTATGGCTAGAGTATTCGAGTCTGTAGGCATTGGTTTTATGGCTAGTGATTGTAAATCTATTTTTACAAAACTTATTGATGATGTTGTCAAGGAGAGGAAAGAAAACCCAAGCGTAAGTACATGCACACATTCATAGTATTTCATTTTGGCTAAGCGAAGCGATGCAAAAGTAGTCTTGCATTGTCAACCTCTTTGCACCATGTCCTTTTGATAGGCAGGACTTTAGAAAACATTTCGCCCTTTGATTGAAACAATAAGAATACTATTTATCTCACGTGGTTTAACGCGTGGGTTGGCATTGAGTCTATTGAACTGGCGTGGTTTCGTTTCTCCGCTAGTATTTGACAAGAGTAGGATAGCCTGTCAAATCTCGGGGGTTCTCTCCGGGCCGCCCGGTTGCTGCTCCCCACTGTTAAAGACCCCTACGCACACGTGAAATATTGAAATATAATTCAACAATATGTTAGTCCCGAAATGACCTAATCGTATCGAGTTGACGTAATATCTCTCCCCCCGCTCTCTCTCTCTCTCTCTCTCTCTCTCTCTCTCTCTCTTCTCTCTCTCTCTCTCTCTTTTCATTCCGATCATCATAATTCTATACTTCCAGAAACGGAAAGATTTCCTCCAGTTGTTGATTAATGCTAACGAAGAAACCAAAAATAACAAAGATGGTTTGGGTAAATATTTTGCTCTTATTAGAATAATTATTTCTTTATTACTTGTCAAAATAAAGAGTTCACGTGACCCATGTCCGTCCATCCGCCTGTTAAATTCTCGGGGGGGGGGGGGTGAATGGTTAGCACGTGTGTGCTTTATCGTGCGGCCTGTGTTTTCGAATCCCGGTTGTACGTGCCAAGGAATAGGGTCGCCTGTCCAACCTCTTGGGTTTTCTCCGGGTCCTCCGGTTTCCCCCACTGCTAAAGACCCCTACGCGCAAGCGAATCATTGAAATAAAATTGAACTTGAACGTCTTGAACCATATGTTAGTCCCGAAATGACATAGTTTGTGTTGAGTGAACGGTAAACCCAGTTTCTCGCTCTCTCTTTTAAAGACCCTTCTTCAAATTTGCTGGAATTGTTTGTCTATATCCGAGGTAGAACACTATTGTCATTCAGCTCCGCATTTTATCGTTCTCGTAGAACTTTTTGAAGTTGTTCATTTTGGGCTTAGGATGCACCTTTATAAGATGTTGCCCGTGCCACCGAAATCGAAAAGGACGGCGCTGTCATTTTTGTCAAATCTCTCCCGGATTATTCGTCAAAGTGGCGTTTGTGCATTATTTTTGCTCCGGGGAAAACTAGGAACACTGTCGAAATTAACAGTCAAACGTCACCGAGGTCAGAAGTTTTGAGATTTTATTCTGACCTGCAAATTTTATTTATATTTTATTCACAATATATTCGTTGTCTGGCAACCCTATTTGCTTTTATGTTATAGCTTTTACGTACTACGATATCTGGAGTGGCGCTGTGGTCTTCTTGCTAGCTGGTTACGATACATCATCAACAGCATTAACATTTGCACTCTACAACCTCGCAACACATCCGGACGTTCAAGAACGTGTGGTGGAAGAAATAAACACAAATTTAGGAAAGGTACCATGTCTATACCAATTATCGCTTATTAATTGATTCTTGTAATTACAACATTTTATGGTTGAATAATCTTATCTTAATGGTTGATATTGAATAATCTTATCTTAATGGTTGATATTGAATAATCTTATCTTAATGGTTGATTTTGTGTAAGCTTATCTTAATGGTTGATATTTAATAATCTTATCTTAATGGTTGATATTGAATAATCTTATCTTCATGGTTGATTTTAAGTAAGAGTTGTATATTAATGGTTGATATTGAGTAAGTATATGGTTGATATTGAGTAAACATATCTTAATGGTTGATTTTATGAAAGCATACCTTAATGGTTGATATTGAGTATTTCTTGATGGTTGATTTTGAGTATAAACCACAATGGCTTCTGGCTTGGCGTTTAGATTCTTTCCAGAATTAAAATCGATCTGATTTTTGACTGAAATTTATATTCTGGTAAATGAATCACTTGAAATAAAAATGATGCCATTTCACATTCAAAAAGAAGGTTGTTTGTGGCGTGGGGAGAATAAGAATATAAGCCTATGCTATTACCATTTATATATGAATATCCTCAGAATAAACCATGTTGTTTCTAAGAGTAAAGATTGATATTAGACGAATATTTGTTTTATATTTATCCAGGATGAAGTTGCTGACCATGATAATGTTGGTAAATTAACTTATCTACAGATGGTTATAGATGAAACTTTAAGGATGTATCCACCTTTAACAAAGTAACGTACCAGTTATATTTCATTGTACGATCCACAATGTTGGTGGTGACCAGTTGGTAGGCCCTATGACTCGCTAACTAGGACGGGGTCACGGTGGCTAAGTGATAAAGACGCTGGCTCGCTGGCCCGAAGGTCGCAGGTTCGCTCCCGAAAAAGTTCATTGTGATTTTCAGGCGTAGTTTCCCATCGCCAAAGAAATCAGGGTCCTGACAAGGACAGTTGTCTAGTCGTTTGTCTGGGACGAAAAACAGAGGTCCGTGTACACATTGGCTTGCATGTAAAACATCTCTTAACAGTAGGCCGTAGTACCGCTCTCCGGGCAAAGCCCCCCCCCCCCCTTAGCTTACTGTATCGCGTTTGTCCATCTTCATTAGCCCAGTCGGAGCAAAACAATAGGACGTTAAACCTCATTTCATTTCAATTCATGCTAACTAGAATGTCACTGGTTTTATCCCGCTGTTGGTGGAGACAGTTTCCCGGTATTTTCCTACCTGTTTCCATCTTCTCAGTAAAAAAACAATCTTCTCAGTAAAAAAACAATCCTATTAATTGGCAGTACGTTAAAGATTCCCTGGATGTTGAAGTCAACATAAAAGGAGACCGTTCATTGTTTTGGTTTCTATATATATGTATGTATATATTTTAGAACCAGTCGTTCCGTTACTGAAGAAATAGAACTGAATGGTTACAAGATAACCAAGGAAATGGAAATCTTTTTGCCAATTTATGCCATCCACAGAGATCCTGATTATTGGGAAAATCCCGAAAGATTTGACCCAGAACGGTTCGTTGTTTTTTTTCTTCTCAACAATGGAAAACTAAAAAAAAAACAAATACAGTAATGGAAATCAGTTTTTTTAGTTGTTCATATAATACACAGTACAGATCGTCTGGTCGCCATGTTTGGCACAATGTAAATTGAACAAAGATACACTAAACACCAAGGACAGTTACCCAGTCACCGCTGTTAATTTCAGTAAACACTGTCTCGTATAGATTACATGTTTGGCACAATATAGCACGGTTGGTGCTGACGCGCCATTAAACACCATTACAGAAAGTTTATCCAGATTTTCTGGCGTGGTTTCCCCTTGTCAGTGTTGCAAGACGAAGGGCCTGACAAGGACAACTGTCTAGTCGTTCGGATGGTTAGAAAAATCGAGGTCCCGTGTACACATTGGCGTGTACGTAAAAGACCCATTGGCAGTTGGATTCGATATAAGAGTAAGCCGTAGCGCCGCTGCCCGGGCCAAATTTTCCTCATAGCACACTGTATGGCGTATGCCAGTCTTCATTAGCCCATTTTAGGAGCAGAACAGTAGGCCGTTAAACCCCATTTCATTTCATTTCAAGTAAACATGCATTGTTGATTGATTTTAAGAATGATACATGTTCGATTTATTTCATTTTAATTATGATCTTTGATATTTTCTAGGTTTTCACCCGAACAGAAATCTTCACGCCATCCGTATTGTTACTTGCCATTTGGGGTTGGTCCACGGAATTGTATCGGCAGTCGTTTGGCTCTCATGGAAATCAAGACTGTCTTGGCTAGCATTCTCAGGAAATATCGAGTTATCTGTTCACCAGAAACAGAGGTAAGTATTTGTTATTATATTGCCAAAATAATACAACGATATTAGAAATGGCCCAGTCCAGTCTTCTTTTACGAGCTGAGTTGTCCAAACCGTCTTCATTATACTAGTTGTAGCAGACAGTAGGACGTTAAACCCTTTTTCACTTCATTTTATGCTAACTAGGACAGCTGTAGCAGAACCATGGGACGTTAAACCCCTTTTCACTTCATTTTATGCTATCCAAGACAGCTGTAGCAGAACCGTAGGACGTTAAACCCCCTTTCACTTCATTTTATGCTAACTAGGACAGCTGTAGCAGAACCGTAGGACGTTATGTAATACAAAAGAGAATGTTGCGTTCAACTCGTCTGAATAATTACCCGAGTCAAGTACGTTTGGCTTTGTTTTTGGGACGTTTGGCTTTGTTGCATATCTCTAGTCCAGTTGATGTCATACATGTATTTAGTTCATGTGGCCCCTGAATCGAAATGAAATGCGTTTGACACCTCCGACCTAACGTGTTAGTCTGTTAAACTTAGCTCTGTTAAACTTAGCTCACGCGGGCGTTTTTCGTGGGCAGCTTGTCAGCGATTAGGAATTACCCCAATATCGCTAGAAAAAACATAAGTGTGTGCGTTACTGTGACGGAAACGGAGATCAGTTTAACGTGGAGTTGTTTTTAATTTGATGAATAAGCTAAATATCACGTGATCTTACAATATGGCGGCCCCCTTAACTTAGTAACAAAATCAGCGGTGATAATCCCTGAAACCATCGTCTAAACATTACTACTGTGCACTAGACTTTTTGTAAACTAAAACGTTATTATTTTTTAATATTTCTTTTCAGAGACCAACCATAGAACTAACACCTGGAGACTTCATGTGCAGACCTAAAAATGGTGTCTTCGTAAAACTGGAAAAGCGAGATGGATAAACATGACCTGAAAGAAAGATTGTTTTGGTCTTTCTTTCTGTAAATATATTAGATTATGAAATCCATTTACTGCTCCTGTACCGTTTTTACCTCAATACCTAAGTGCTTGTGAGTTATCTCGAGTCGGCATTACTTGTTCTCTCAGGGATTTTCACCCAACCCATCCCCATTGGGAAGGTATCGTGATTCCACAGCGGTTGCTTTTTTAGTTGTATTTGAATACTTTTTAGTTGTGTTTGTATAACTTTTAGGGTGTATTTGTATACTATTTGGTTGTATTTGTATAATGTTAGAAATGTATAATGTTAGAAATGTATAATGTTAGAAATGTATAATTTTTGAAATGTATCATTTTTGAAATGTATGCATTTAGTGCTACTTATTATGTATTCAACTGTTTATGCCGATCTTTACAATCTTTTTTTTATTAAACTATTAACATTTATGTGTCTTTTTTTTTTCTTTTTTAAAATGACCTCCCGGAAGTTGACTTAAATAAGGTCAGTTCCGTGTCACATTTTATCATATAGTCAAGATGGAAATACGTTGATCAGTACTGCATAAATCATATATCAGTGTACTTTCGTTTTAAAATTAAACAGTCTGATTTCAATAAACATCTGGGGGTTGGGATGGCCTAGTGGTCTAGAGTGCCGCGCTTCGACCTCAACACAACTAGGTCATTTCGGGACTAACATCTGGTTTAATTTTTATTTCAATAATTCGCTTGCGCGTAGGGGTCTTTAGCAGTGGGAGGAAACCTATGTGCCCGGAGGAAACCCACGAGGTGGAGAAGGCGGCCCTATCTCCATGCCACATACGCTCACACCAGGGCTCGAAACCACAGCCGCAGTGGGAGGAAACCTATGTGCCCGGAGGAAACCCACGAGGTGGAGAAGGCCCTATCTCCATGCCACATACGCTCACACCGGGGCTCGAAACCACAGCCGCAAGCTAGAGGTGGCCGACCAGCTACAGTTCGAAGCGCGGCACTCTAGACCACTAGGTCATCCCGACCCCCCTAATAACAAAACAGCTTTATGGATAACATTCACTAGGTTTATTAACTGCATCGTTTCAATGAGGACAATCTCACTCTCATCTTCTGTTGTATAACTTTAGAAATGTATACATTTAGTGCTACTTATGTATTTAACAGTTTATGACGATTTTTAAAATCTTTTTATGAAACCATTTCATAATTTATGTTCTTTTTTGAACTGGCACTGAGGAAAACTTTTTTTTTGGAAATGACATCAATAGATATACCAAATTTAAAGTGGCACCGAGAATGTTTAATTAAAGATGTTCATTGTCCAGTTGACTTTAACATGTTTTATTGTGAGTTTAATTAAACATCTTGAGTATGTTTTGTACTGACTTTAATCACTGAGTAATGAACATTTAGAAATTATGTCACCTACAAGATTTTATATTAGTCACCATCTTGTTTTGTTTTGTTCTGTATAATCTGATCTGATGGAAGAACAATACAAGTTAAATTGTTCTTGTTTAAGAGAAGATGTAGCTGTTTTGTTTGAATTAAATGGATTACATCTACCGACACCAACATATCTATAGACCAATTAAATTAAATAAGTTTTACCTACCTGGCAGGTTTCTATTATCTTATAGAATTAAACTCGTCAGATTTTAACACGTTTTAGATTTACCTCGTTGATTTTATATAATTACACAATTTAACCTTTAATTAAATAGAAGGCTTTACATTTTACACTTAGAATTAAATACATCATTTATACCTATACAATATATCTACAACATATACAGCAAATGAAATGAAATAAGTTTTACCAATAGCCATAGAGGGAGTTGGGCTAACTATTGTCTCAATCTATACCATAATGTCTTAAGAAATGAAATGGGGTTTAACGTCCCTCTGCCCTGCCCTGACAGAGCAAATGAAGACGGGTATACGCCACACAGTGGGCCATGGTGGCCATTTTACCCGAACAGCGGCACTGCAGCCTACTTTTATATCAAATTGATGGTAGTTATCTCTTTCATCTGTGCGTGTCCGTCTCAATGTTTCTTTTACGAGTGAAAACCAAGGTAATATGCATCATTTTTATTGTCAACTCCCGAACCCATTGCCCAAACTCCAGAATGTTCTTCGTGGGTCAGACCGGGATTCGAACCCTGTAAATTTTAGTTTAGAGTATACTTCCTCTGGCCGAATGAAGGGCCCCTAAAGTAGTAGCACAAATAATGATTAAAATATAAGATCAGCATCAGACGGAATAACTATAAATAACAAAATGTCCGCCATAGTCTAATTTTGCCCAGACAGCGGAGTTTCCGCCTACTCTTCTGGATTTTTCATCTGTCAAGGCTCTTTTATGTCATCCTCAGGGGTGCCGCTCATTAGAAATGAATATCGTGCTCGAAAAAATCACGATGTTTCTTCTTGGGTCATTCCGAGATTCGAACCCGGAGATTTCTAGTCGAGAAACCAGTGCTTTGAACTCTCGACCACCAAGACTTCTCAGAACTACCCGCCCATGGGGTATCACAAATAATAATTCAAAAATTCGTACATCATCAGATAGAATATAACTATATAACAAAATGTCCGCCATATTCTAGAACCTAGTCTCCTTGTAATTATCCTTACTTCATTAAACAATTCAACTTCAAATCAACCGGAAACCTGCTTTACAATTTCCAAAACATCTGAACTAATCTAAAAGATGTCGGCAACAATACATACTTTACGTTTAGCTCAATTAAGGATGCAGGTTGGATGTAAGAATTGTTTAAAAGACAATAGAAGTGGCCATTAATGAGGATGTAATGTGATGTAGTTAATGAGAAAGTCATCAACATTAGATCTAATTGTCTATATATAGATATATAGTAGGTTACGTACAGGTGAAAGACGTCATTAGAATATATAGTAGATTCTTGTAGATCAACTGTTGTACTGTACATCCTTACAATAGAACAATATTGTATACCACATCAAAGTCTTCTATATAGGTAAAACATTGTTGTATGTAGATACACTATAGGTATACACACTATTATATAAAGGTGTTAATGGAAAAAAGATCGACTAACTCATTTACAGAAAGTGTCCAAGAATCGTCATCTCCATTGAAATAGTAATAGAACGACTACTACTAGTACTATTTATCAGGTCTCTGTCTAAAGTTCTAAGTCATCGACATTCTGGAGGAAGGTTTGAATGACATCAATAAAGCTAATTTCGGGTGAAAACAGAACTGTCGGTAGGGTGAAGGGGGTGTCGTAGATTGTCTAAAGTTATAAGAATTAGGGGCTTGATTTAATATATTTTGAAATATTTTCTTTTATGTAATGGACCATGTCGAAATCCAAAAAATAGACTTAAAGGACCTAAGTCCGTAACTCAAAATCCTCCAAAATCCTCGACATCGAAAACACGAATTATTGGTCAATTTAAATCAACATTTATGATGTAAACTTACCAGGAAAAGATGAGCTTCTGATATCCGATATTTAAGATAAAATAATTTTTCTATTATTGGTACACGAATCGTGTACCATATTGCGCTCCGGTCCTAGTTTAATTGAGAGACTAGAGGGACGAGGCTAGACACATTGCACTGTATCACACTGCCTATGTGGACTGGAATAACCAGGCGCTAAAAAAATGCACTGGGTTGAGACTGAATGGCTTGTTTCGCCGAACATAACTGATTTGAAATTGGAGTAAAACGGAAAGCATTTAATGTAAATCAGTTTATATACATTCATATTACAGTATTATATAAGTTTCGACCCACTTTTGTGAATTTCTGGATCCCAAATGTTAGCGATTTAGCTCCTTTAAAGATAAATATGTAGTTTGTACACGAGGAGCAGTCCATTTGCTGATTACACTATTTTAAGGACTACGAATTCTGTCTTATGGTTTGGATTGTTCGTACTCGGTTTTTATCGCAATATCGATAAATTTCAACCATTTGCCAGTCTATTTTTACTGGTTGTCACTTTCTTTTTCTAGGCTACTTCTTCCCACAGTATCGTGTACAGACAAGTCGCCAGATGGACATGTTGCCTACGGTGTGCGGCCCGCCTCCTCTCTGAAATATAGTCACCCCCACATATCCAAACAGATGTGAGCCGACTGTAAATTTTCACGTCGCACGGAAGTCGTCCTGCCACCTCCACCACAGCCTTTTGGTGATTAAATTTTTTACCCTTAATTTTTAAAATCCAAATGAGGATGAAATTTGGATGATTTTCTGTGACCTTAAATAAAGCTAATTTCAGGTGAAACTAGATCTGTCGGTAAGATGAAAGGGATGAGATAGATAGATTATCTAATGTTATAAGATTTGATTGCCTCAGGTAGATGTGTAACTTGATACAGTCAACACCTTTAATCTCTACTACTTATTCACTTTACTTATATAAAGATCTTACTATCTCTACCGACATTCAAAAGATGATACGCAACTTAACTAATTTACCCTAAAGTCTTATTGAAAACTCAATTTAATCTTACTTATCCTTACGCTTAAACTCTTAATTGGCTTTACGTTTCAATTGGATGAATGAATATTGTGGTCACGCGCTTATGTCATTTTCCACCAACACTGTTTCCACGATGACTCCATTGTTTATTTTTATAATAATATTTTTTTTGAAACCGACACAAATTTAATGCAAATATAGCCAAAACGATTAAAAAAATGGGTTATCTTTTTTGTTTACAAAGATATTTATATTAATCGTGCATTGCTATGATGTATATGTATTATTTTTCGTATTCATCATAGCTTTGATATTAATCGTGTATTGCTTATTGTGATTGCGATTGTGTGTGTCATAACGTTGATATTAATCGTGTTATGCTGATTGTATGTGTCATAACTTTGATATTAATCGTGTATTGATTATTGTTTGTGTCATAACGTTGATATTAATCGTGTATTGCTTATTGTATGTGTCATAACTTTGATATTTGTCGTGTATTGATTATTGTTTGTGACATAACGTTGATATTAATCGTGTATTGATTATTGTTTGTGTCATAACGTTGATATTAATCGTGTTATGCTGATTGTTTGTGTCATAACGTTGATATTAATCGTGTATTGCTTATTGTGTGTTTCATAACTTTGATATTAATCGTGAATTGCTTATTGTATGTGTCCTATATTTTGATATAAATTATGTATTGCTGGTTGTATATAATCAATAAAGATACCTGTAAGAGTATTGAAACGTTGTATGTAATAAACTAAGAAGTAGTTGTGTCATTATGAATATGGCATTCAAGGATATTATAAATTATAATTACACCTCTTATAAATAAACTACTGTTGAATTTATTAAACTCCCTATACATATATATTATTATCTAATCCTCTACATACACTACAATATATTTTCTACATACACTACAGTACATTTTCTACATACACGACAGTATATTCTCTACATACACTACAGTATCTTTTCTGCATACAATAAATCACTAAAATCTATTTTTTTATATATGCATGTACACTACAACATGCATTGTTTACATAAACATATATTACGGTCTATTTTTTTCCATTTGTGACAACAATGTAAAATCAACATATCAAAACCATTAAAAAATATATAAGAAAATGGGTGGATCTTTAAATTTTGTCTCTCGTGACAGTATAATATTTCAGTGCTGAGTTTTAATGTCGCTACAGTTTTAACAGTCGTGCTTGCTGTTGAATTTCAGCTGGGTGATCTAATTTGCAGCTGTGACTATCTGATGTTATTCATTCCGAGCAGAATAACAAGATCGATTGTGTAAAACTATTGTTTTCTTATCATGAAAAAATCGTGTGATCCTACAAATTAAACCAATTGTCCTCTTTCTAAATTATAGACCATTGCCGAAATTGAAAAGACTTCATTTATTTCTGTGTAAGAGAGAGGGTTTTTTTCTCAAGAGAACTTTTCAGCCGTGTTGGTTTTTAATTAAGATGGTCATCAAAATGTCGATTTATACGCTTCGAGGACAATAAGTATTATTCAATTATAAGGTGGTTTTAATATTCAAATTTTTTCAGTGTATTGTTAATATTTTTAATGCTGTATTGCCATTATCTTTTGCTTTCTTTTTCTTTTTTAAATCTGTAGTGTCTTTTTCCAGATTTGAATTTGAGTTACGAGCAAAGAAATGGATATAGAAATGCTTATTCTTGCCAAAATGTTTTGGAAATTCAATTTAAAGCAGAGCAGTGCGTTTACCAGTTGTCCACGAAATAATAACATGGTACAATTCTCTGTGTCGTTTTTGTTATAAAGCAATGAGATAACCAAACTAGTTCTTTGATATAAAAAAAAGATGTATTTAAGTTTGGTTCTGTTTAAACAAATAGACGATATAAATAGTCGACATATAGGCCTATAGGTGCAACAATGGCGCCTCTAAACGATGAGTGTTCTAGAGAAGTTAGAATGGAGATTCTAGTATTGTTCAACAATGGGGTCTTTTGTTTTTATTACTTAACAATGGCGACCATGTAAGATTAAAGAGTTTTCTGATGAACAATAGTAATTAACTAATGAAGCACCTCTCTGTCTCGTCATTTGTTCTTCTCTTTCATTAAACTAGTCTCGACTTTATAAAAATTGAGTTTCTAATTCTCCTACTGTTTACAACAAGGGTTAAAGTTCTGTGAATTGTTTTTAGTGTATTTGGTGAGTTGGTGAAGTTGGTTTGTTTTTGTTATAAAACAATAGAATATATCCCTTTGGCCTAATTAGTCCTTTAATAAAAACATCGAGTTTCTAATTCTACTACTGTTTACTACTAGACCTTGTTAAAATAGAGAACCAAGTGTGTATTATTTATAAAGTACCCTTATACGGATTAACTATTCAATTTTAAACACGTCACAATCATTAATTTAAACCATTCGTCCATTGTTTTACGTAGTTAGACGCCATTTTCTGCGTCCATTAAAGAATACAGTGCTACCCAAGTGGCATGTCCAATCCTAATTTAGACAATCGAGTTTTAATTAATTCAAATATTTCTTTCAGACGACCAGACAGACCAGGGATAAACTGTTCTCGGTATTTTGACAGGATACTCAAAAAAACAGAAGAGATGAAACAGTAAATTCTTCGCTTTGTTTCAATAAATTTGATCGTTTGTTACGCCTGCTGATTTTTCGAATTGTGTTAGGACTTAATCGGGATTAGGCCCCCAGTCGTTTTGGTGACGACAAGTGTCCGTAAAGAGTTTTTCAAATAACAGATAAATACCCCTATTATTCAAGTAGCCAGAAAGGGACGTGTTATATTTTTCACAGTTCTGTAAGCTAACAATACATCTTGAATCCACGTTAAGTCCAGATGTCGCCACAGACGTTTCCTTATATTCTAAATTAAGGGAGGGGGATTCAAAATCTGAACGTTATAAATCACTCCAAGCAATAAACTGATTGTTTTTATGTTGGTCCTGTTTTGTCTCGTAAGGCTCTACGTGTATAAAGTCTGTTTTGAAATGGACTTTATAAATTTTCCTTTGTTCGGTTTTGTAATACCTTCAAATGCTGATATGGGGCCACAAATTGCGATACTCATTAACGCCGAAATCAACGGGCACCGATGATATTTAAACGTAGGCTACATGTATATTGATTTGCATAAATTGCTAAAGAAAACGTGAATATTTTGAAGTCGATTTCCGGATTAATACTCCGATTTGAAGACACTTATGTTGATCGTTTTCAAGAGTGTCATATATATTTCAAATTAGAGTAGAGTTCTCCCCTTTTGGACATATTTCGAATATTTTTACATACAATTAGGCCCTACTACTGTTTACCCCCAATATCCGGTTATTCGCCATAATAATGACGTCATGTAATAGTTTCAGACAGATGACGCTTGACTGTAAATGTGACAGACGTACAGTCACGTGATACTGCCTACTATGCTCCATTGTGTAAATTATATAATGAACACTCCATGAAGGAAGAAATAAAGACTAATTTAAGTGCCTTCTAACTGCGACCTTATTGTCACCTGGCTTTAAATATGCCATCTCGAGAGTCGATTTAACATGAAAATACTTCTAGGAACGGAAGAGGCGGATGTGTTCTGTTGGTGGGCGATGACGTTGTAAATAATTCGTTGTGATTTCTGTTGGCCTATTCATTCTCTTTGCACACTATCTATTCATTTTGTCTACATCCTTTTTACATCAATAGTGTCACAGCCTAGTCTACGACAATAATTTCTATTAAAACTTGAAATCTGCATAACTGAAACCTTGAATTTGCGATCAGTTAGCCAGATGCTTAAATTGGTGATCAGTAAAATGACATGGTAAAACATACATTATGCAAGAGCTAAATCTGCCTATAGCAGGTCTTTCTTATGTAAACGGCACTATGGCTTACTTTTATATCGAATTCCAACTGCCAATGTATACATGTATACTCGGTTTTTCGTCCCATCTGAACGACTTGACGGGTATAGATCTTCAGTATATTAGAAACCTGCCAGAACACGTAAAACGTATGACATGGCCATAAGACAAAAGTTCTAAACAAAATATAAATGTCTTCTCCTTATAAAATAGCCTACTAATTAATAAGCAGGTTTAACGCCCACTCGACACAAAACTAGGTCATTTCGGGCCTAACATAATATAATTAAATTATATTTCCATAATTCGCTTGCGCGTAGGGGTCTTTAGCAGTGAAGGTAAACCAGAGGGTCTGCAGAAAACCCACAAGGTTGGACAGGCGATCCTACTTTTTGTCACGTACAACCGGGAAATCGAAATCACGCCAGTTGACTCAATGACAGACTCAATGATACAGCGTGCACGTGCTAACCATTCAGCCACCCAACCCTACTTGATAAGAATATGGCAACGTTCGGTTCTACTCCACAAGCCGTAGAACGAAATGACACCACTGGGAATACCGATGATGCTCTCTTTTCTTTTGAATGTCGGTAGAGATAGTAAGATCTTTATATAAGTAAAGTGAATAAGTAGTAGAGATTAAAGGTGTTGACTGTATCAAGTTACACATCTACCTGAGGCAATCAAATCTTATAACATTAGATAATCTATCTATCTCATCCCTTTCATCTTACCGACAGATCCAGTTTCACCTGAAATTAGCTTTATTTAAGGTCACACAAAATCATCCAAATTTTATTCTTATTTGGATTTTCGAAATTAACGAAAACAAAAATAAAGAACGTACAAGATACTGCATAAGAAGAAGTCCAGAAAAAGAAGATGGCCACCAGACAAAGGATAACGACACTTTCTGCAAAAGAAAATATTTCAAAATATATTAAATCAGGCCCTTAATTCTTATAACATTAGACAAGCTACGACACCTCTTTCACCCTACCGACAGTTCTGTTTTCACTCGAAATTAGCTTTATTGAAGTCATTCAAAGCTTCCTCCAAAATGTCGATCACTTAAAACTTTAGACATAGACCTGATAGACCTGGAGATGACGATTCTTGGACACTTTCTGTAAATGAGTTAGTCGATCTTTTTTCCATTAACACCTTTATATAATAGTATGTATACCTATAGTGTATCTACATACAACAATGCTCTACCTATATAGAAGACTTTGATCTGGTATACAATATTGTTCTATTGTAAGGATATACAGTACAACAGTTGATCTACAAGAATCTACTATATATTCTAATGACGTCTTTCACCTGTATGCAACCTACTATATATCTATATATAGACAATTAGATCTAATGTTGATGACTTTCTCATTAACTACATCACATTACATCCTCATTAATGGCCACTTCTATTGTCTTTTAAACAATTCTTACATCCAACCTGCATCCTAAATTGAGCTAAACGACAAGTACGTATTGTTGCCGACATCTTTTAGATTAGTTCAGATGTTTTGGAAATTGTGGAGCAGGTTTCCGGTTGATTTGAAGTTGAATTGTTTAATGAAGTAAGGATAATTACAAGGAGACGAGGTTCTAGAATATGGCGGACATTTTGTTATATAGTTATATTCTATCTGATGATGTTCGAATATTATTTGTGATACTCCATGGGTGGTCAGTTCATGGGAGCCTTGTTGGTCGAGAGTTCAGAGCACTGGTCCCCGGGTTCGAATCCCGGAATGACCCGAGAAGAAACATCGTGATTTTTCGAGCCCGGTATTCATTTCTAATGGACGGCACTCTTAAGGGTGACAAAACAATTGTACGTAGTCCTTGGCGCCCCCCCCCCCCCGTAAAAGAAACTTGACCGATGAAAAGAGTAGGCAGAAACTCCGTTGTCTAGGCAAAATTACCCCCCCCCCCCTGACAACACATTGCCCAGGTAACCATTAAAATTAAGGTTATTATATGTAAATTCAACATGACTCCTATATTCAACTAAGACGATCTGCAGCGTTAGTTTACTCTTTTTCGTTTAAAACCGAAACGTTTAGTACATTTAAGGAGACACGAAGGGTGCACGTAAAAGAACCATTGACAGTTGGAATTCAAAAAAAGGTAGGTCATAGTGTCGCTGTATACCGGGAGAAAAATGAGTCATAACACACCAGCTCATGGCGTATGCCCGTCTGTATTAGCCCAATGGGAGCAGAACAGTAGGACGTTAAACTCAATTTAATTTCATTTAGTAAACAGTAGAGAATCTGTAATTGCATAGCACTAAGATTAGTCAAAGGGGCATTTTGTTAGAAAATCAGCATTGATCGAGTCAACGGTTTGCCAACTAGACTCCTTATATATGGCTCTTGGTCCAACTTATCAGAGAGAGAGAGAGAGAGAGAGAAATGGGGTTTAACGTCCACTCGACACAAACTAGGTCATTTCGGGACCAACGTATGGTTTTCAATTTTTATCTCAATAATTCGCTTGCGCGTAGGGTTCTTTAGCAGTGGGAGGAAACCGTAGTACCCAGAGGAAACCCACGAGGTTTAGAAGGCGCCTCTATCTCCATGTCACATACGCTCACACTAGGACTCGAGACCACAAGCCAGAGATGAGCGGCCAGCTAGAGGGCGAAGCGCGGCACTCTAGACCCCTAGGCCATCCCAACCCCCTTATCAGATTGTATTTGTTCTTTAGATATAGTGTATAGGTTTATGTGTTAAATGTTATTTGTAATACTGCTACACACAAAAACATCTTCTCTTAAACAAGAACAATTTAACTTGTATTGTTCTTCCATCAGATCAGATTATACAGAACAAAACAAAACAAGATGGTGACTAATATAAAATCTTGTAGGTGACATAATTTCTATAAATGTTCATTACTCAGTGATTAAAGTCAGTACAAAACATACTCAAGATGTTTAATTAAAATCACAATAAAACATGTTAATGTCAATTGAATATCTTTAATTAAACATTCTCGGTGCCACTTTAAATATCGTATATCCTTTGATGTCATTTCAAATAAAAAAAAATCCTCAGTGTCATTTCAAAAAAAAAGAAAAAAAGAACATAAAGTATGAAATGGTTTAATAAAAAGATTTTAAAAATCGTCATAAACTGTTAAACAAATAAGTAGCACTTAATTTATACATTTCTAAAATTATACAACAGAAGATGAGAGTGAGGTTGTCCTCATTGAAACGCTGCAGCTAATAAACCTAGTGGATGTTATCCATAAAGCTGTTTGTTATTATAATTGAACATCTTTTATTAAACATTCTCGGTGTCAAATAACAAAAAAAATTAAATCTAAACCTCCCATTATTTAACTATAAATATCCTTAGCATAAATTTATACCCAGATTTGCTGGTCGTGAATGTATATATATCTTTAAATTATAATTTCCCAAAAATCTGAAGTTGAGAAGAAAATAATGAAATAACATTGTTATATGCTATTATTATTATTGTCATTCGAACATAAAAATATGATGTTCATAATTTCTTTCGGGGTTTCTTCATTAAGGTGAAAGGCTCAACTATACAATGGGGTGAATGTTACCAAGGGTAAATGGGACGGAAAAGGTTGGGAAACCGGTTGTCCTGAGGAAGTAAAGAACTTTCTCGGCAAGACTGGGATAGAAGGCAATAAACTCATGTTAAAAAACAGTATTTCATATTTTTTTCACGGTTGCTTTATTGAGGTAGAAGTCTGAACAATACAAGGGTTAATGGGACAGAAAAGGTTTGGAACCCGGTTGTCCTGAGGTAGTAAGAAACTTTCTCGACAAGACTGAGATAGAAGGCAGTGTCTGTAGACGTCTAAAGTCAATTGACTGACCATCGTGGGATGTCGAGAAGGAAAAGGTAGGGGATCCCTGGCACGGAACAAGGAATGTTTACTCAACAGAACAAGGTGTCCGAAAGAAGAAAGGGCTGGGGATCTCTGATATGGAACTACGAATGATAACTCGTCCCAGAACAAAAGATGACACTTCTGCTGTATTTTGGAAGTGCAGATAACTTACAAGGTATTGATTGAGAAGTTATGTACAAAGACGTCACGAACAAGACCAGAAAACAGAACAGAACAGAGAGAGTAAACAAAAAGGCTACACACACGGATTTCATATTCAGTTATTTATAGAAAGAAACACCAAAACCACCAGTGATGTCTTTTCTTTCAGGTCATAGTTATCCATCTCGCTCCTCCAGTTTTACGAAGACGCCATTTGTAGGTCTGCTCATGAAGTCTGCAGGCCTTAGATTTATAGTTGGTATCTGAAAAAAAACAATAACGTTAAAGTTTACTAAAGACCACCACCAGGCCAAGATTTTCTGATTTTACGATCGAGGACCATGTGACTAGAGAAAGTGGCGATGTTCATTGATACAATTTTAATTAACGTCACATTATGCTTTAGTTTGCGATTATTTGTCAAAGAAACAAATTGTGAGATGGACAACCTGATTCAAACACAGATGATACCTCGTTTCGTTTTTTATAGTTCAAATTTCGTTTAACTTGTCTTCACTACCCTAGGATTTTTAAAGAGTTTTTTTTATAATCGGTGTTCTGGTTGATGTAGGGGATAAGCCAATAAAAAAGTCTGTTAATCGATTGGCTAATCAAATGTCTGACGTCATAGGATCAAAAGCCGATCGTATGACTTCTGATGCGACCTTATACAGCCGGACAGATCTTCATGTAGTAGAGGCCACCAAAAGTATAAAAAAATACGAAACGAAATATAGATCTCTACTTTAAACAGATTGTGGGGAGGATGTACGATCTCAGAGCGATTAGAAATTCTTTGTCACCGAATATCAACCTCGCCTGATGTTTGGCAACCCGTCGCCAGTGACCACAGTTGATATCTGCTTCCGGTGCATTAATACACAGATGGCCGATTTTTTTCTCTAGCAATTTGGAAGCAATTACAAATAACATCCTACTTTTATGAAAACGGACATACGTCATGGAGGGAGCTACGAGGAAAATGTGGCGCTGTGGTCTACTCTTATTTCCAATTCGAACTATCAAGGTTTTTTTACGTGCACGTCAATATATCTCGGTTTTTCGACCCTTCCGAACGACAAGACACTATTCTTGCCAGACTTTCGTCCTCCACATTTAATAAAATAGTTTTGGGTAATGTGATAATATAATAACAAATACTAACCTCTGTTTCTGGGGAACATATGACTCGATATTTCCTGAGAATGCTGACCAACACAGTTTTGACTTCCAGGAGAGCCAAACGAATGCCGATACAATTTCGTGGACCAACTCCAAATGGTAAGTAACAATACGGATGGCGTGAAGATTTCTGTTCGGGTGAAAACCTTGAAGATATTAAAAAGCATAATTAAAATGTAATAAGTCAACGTCACAAATATCATTCTCAAAATCAATCAACAATGCATGTTTACTTGAAATGAAATGGTCTTTGAAATGAAATGAAATGGGGTTTAACGTACCATCGCTCTGCTCCTATACTCGGCTAATGAAGACGGGCATACGCCATACAGTGTGCTATGAGGGAAATTTTGCTCGGGAAGCGGCGCTATGGCCTACTCTTATATCGAATCCAACTGCCAAGGGATCTTTTACGTACACACCAATGTGTACACCGGACCTCGATTCTTCGTACCATCCGAACGACTAGACAGGATGAACTTTCTGAAATGGTGTTTAATGGCGGGTCAGCACCTACAGTGCTTTATTGTACCAAACATGTAGTAATCTGTACGAGACCAGGTTTACTGTAAATTAACAGCGATGACTGCGGAAACTGTTCTGTTTTAACTGTATCTTTATTCAGTTTACATTGTACCAAACATGGCGACGAGACGGTGCTTACTGATTACTGTATTTATTTTTCAGTTTTCTTTTGTTTTAATGATATAATTTGAGGAGAAAACTAACGAACCGTTCTGGGTCAAATTTCTCCGGATTTTCCCAATAATCAGGATCTCTATGGATGGCAAAAATTGGCAAAAAGATTTCCATTTCCTTCGTTATCTTATACCCGTTTAACTCCATTTCTTCACCCACAGCACGACTTGATCTAAAATAGACAATAAAGAAAAAACAAAACTAAAACAAAACAAAAACATAAACAAAACAAAAACACAGAATAACCTTATACACTCAAATAGCTTCATAAATGAAAAAATGTGTTTAACATCCTTCGTCCCTGCATAATACGCCATGTTATATTACACTATGAGCGAAAGTTGTCCAGGACCGCTGCCTACTTTAAAGATACATTACGGTAGATTGGATGAAGAGCTGGCAGTTCTCACTATAATAGTTAAAAAATAGATGATGTAAGGGAACTTGCTGAAAACTTCAGTCAAATTGATCCACTCTGAACCGAGAAAGCTTTTGTTGTTTTAATGTATCAAATACATCAATAATAAACTATGGGCAAATTATTGTGATTCAAGATATTTCTCATAAACTGTCGAGAATCCAGTGCCCCGACTGCTTATTTACCATGTCAGTACAGTGGTTTCGTACCTTAGTAAGGGTGGATTCAGCCTTAAAGTTTCATCTATAACCATCTGTAGATAAGTTAATTTACCAACATTATCATGGTCAGCTACTTCATCCTGGAAATATATAAAACAAATATTCGTCTTATATTAATCTTTACGCAGATTAATGGTGGTGCTAATTACCCTTTTCCGAAAAGATTTTTTTTATAAGGCGTATTTGTATATTATATTCTTAATCTCTCAAAAGGCCCAGAACCTTCCTTTGGGTTGTGAACGATATACATGTTTAATTCAAATACAGTAACCCATATTTTAAACAATTAAGATATGCTTAATTAATATCAACTATGAAGATATGTTTACTCAATATCAACCATGAAGACAGGCTTACTGAATATCAGCTATTAAGATGTGTAGATATGCTTACTCAATATCAACTATTAAAATATGTAGATATGCTGACTCAATATACGCTTACTCAATATCCACTAGTAAGATATGCTTACTCAATATAATCATTAAGATATGTTTACTCAAAATCAACCATTAATATTCAGATATGTTTACTTTATATCAATAAATATTAAAATATTATATTATAAAATATTATATTTACTCAGAAGCAACCGTTACTAATAATCGTTATGGAGGTGTTACCTTTCTTAAATTTGTGTTTATTTCTTCCACCACACGTTCTTGAACGTCCGGATGTGTTGCGAGGTTGTAGAATGCAAATGTTAAAGCAAGTGCTGTTGTGTCGGAACCACCTAGCAAGAAGACCACAGCGCCACTCCAGATATCATAGTACGTAAATTCTGTTAGATAGAAACACAAACAAAAGGTTGCCAGACAACGAATATAAATCTACATATTTGTTATTGCTTGATTCTTTCTACGTACTTCCTGTTAGTCTGATTAAAATACAGATCTATCTTTCGTTTCATTTTTTTTATACTTTCGATTGCCTACAAAACATGAAGATCTGACTGGTTGTAGTGGCAGGTCGCGTCAGGTGACATACGAGCGCTTTACGTCAGACATTGATTAATCAATCAGCGTGGACGTTTCTGGTGATTTAACAACAGACCTGGCGGGTATATAACAACTCTTCAAGATCCTAGTGTAATAAAGACAAGTAAAACGAAATTTTGAACTATAAAAAACGAAACGAAATATGACCTATATTTAATCAGATAGACTTCCCGTGTAATGTCTGATAAGTAATGAAATGGCGTTTAACGTCCTAGTTTTCAGTACCAACCGGAGTTAGGAAGTGTGCTATGGGGTGAAACCTTTCCGTGTACGTGTAGACGGTGCCTCGGTTGTTCGTTGTTTCTTGCCAAGTCCTAAGTTCAGGCTACAAAAACGAGCTATATCTTCGGCCAATATCGGGATCGATCCCGAGACCTCATGATTACTTACTGAACCATCGCGAACCCTCTCCCCCAACACGTATCTATTTTGACAAAGCAATACAGGACCAACTATCCTATATACCAAGATATTTACCAGAGCCATCTCCGTTATTTTTGGTTTCTTCGTTTGCATTAATTAACAACTGGAGGAAATCTTTTCGATTCTGAAAGCATAGAATGAACCCTATCAAGAAATCTGGTTACTAATTAACCCGGTAAAATTAAGTTACCGATGAATCCGATTTAGTCAAGTTGCAGATGAATCCGATCAATTCAAGTTGCAGCTAAATCCGATCGAGTCATGTTGCCGCTGAATTTTATCAAGTCAAGTTGCTGCTGAATCTGAACATGTCAACAGTGAAGTTATTTCTATTTCAAAAATTCCAGAGTTCTTTAAAGAATATTGTTGTTTTTAAATCGCATCCTGCACACGGGGAACTGGGGAAGGCAGACTGAAAAAGACAGTTCCGGTCATGATAAAGTCAAGTTGGGGCTGAATCTAATAAAGTTAAGTTGTAGTTGAGTCCGATTAAGTCAAATTGTGGCTGAATCCGATCAAGTCAAATTGTCGTTTCAATGGCATTTAGTAATTGAACTGGAGCATACAGGTCACAATTCTATGGAATACAATTACTGTCCCAGTTATAAGCAGTAATTGTATTCCATATAATTGAGACCTGTATAAGTTAAATTGTGGCTGAATCCGATCAAGTCAAATTGTGGCTGAATCCGATCAAATCGAGTTGCTACTGAATCTGAGCAAGTCAAGTTGCATCTGTACCCGATCAATCAATCCCATTAAGTAAAATTTCGGCTGAATATGATCAAGTCAAGAAGCAGCTGAATCCGATCACGGCAAGCTGATGTTAAGATCGGTAACTCCGATTACAAACAAGAAGAGAACGAGAGGAGCGATTAGACACAACACAATCCTACATGAACAACTCCAAAAATATGTGCATGTACTTACGCTTGGGTTTTCTTTCCTCTCCTTGACAACATCATCAATAAGTTTTGTAAAGACAGACTTAGGATCAGTAGCCATAAAACCAATATCTAAATACTCGAATACTCCAGTTAAAAACGGGAAGGTAGCTTGAAAGATAAAAAAGGGCTTTAGTTAAAAAAGGGAAGCTAGCTTGGAAGAAAAAAACAGGTTTTAAGATATAGATAAATTGCTTTATTAACTTGGAATCATTATATACGGAACGTACATAACAGCCAACATAAGAGAATGGACCATTATTTGTTGAAACAAAGAAATGAAACGAAATAAACTTCGACATCATGCATAAACAGGTTTACGTAAATGGCCTACTTTTTTACATCAACCGGACAAATGGAGACTGGCATAACCCAGGCTATGTTTATTTCTTGAGGCCACCTCCAGATTTCGTGAAGGTCGCGCAGATGTAGATTTAATAAGGTTAGGGCACGTGATTGTTGACGAGATTGTGGGTTAGGGTTTTGGTAAAGGTTAGGACTGCTGCCACTGAGCAGCTATACAGACTGGAACGTGTGCGCTTTAAAAATGTTTAAATTATTATTATTGGACTAGGATCAGCGTTAGGGTTGAAGATAGCGCTAGCCCTGTTCACATGTCGTGACTTTTGAGCAAATCTGGAGACATATGGATCTAACCAATGAACCCATGCAGCGTGCTATAGAGGCCCTATTTACAGCCATCATGGGTTCTTTACAGAAGACAATTGTTGGGTTTTTATTGTCGCATCCTCCCGACTAGACACCTTTCCTTGCCACGCCCGCCCCCTGCACCCATGACACGGCGAACCCAGGTCAGTAAATCCCCAGAACCTTTCCCAGACTACCTTCAGGGATCTAACCTGGACCACCTAGTTGGTGAGCCAGTGCATTTGAAACAAGGGATCGATGTGTTAATTACCACCACTTGGCAAACCTCGGCAGATTCCGGTACCCTCCATCTAGCTAGGGTATGTAGGATACTGGAATCTGCTGAGGTTTGCCGAATGTACTTACCACAAGCCATAATGATGGGATCGTTCAGCCTCAATTTCAGGACTTTAATACAGGCCTGAATCAATGGATGGTCGGGTTCGTTCTGAGAGTCAACATCTATACCAAATGCAACACTGCAGATGACATCCAATGTGTAAGCAGAGATAAATCTAAAAACCACGGTTATATTTTAGGATCTATTCTTTTTCGATAATCGCCTGAATATTGGGATGGTGTGTCTAATGGGCGTGCTCGCTGAAGGAATTCCCACCAGGTGTCGTTAATTAAAACTCGGTTCCGCGTGTCCTTTGGTATATAAGAGAACCGTATTTCGACATATAGGGATTAAATTCCATGTCATAGACAAAAACTTACGTTTCTCGACACAGCAGAATGTAATGAATGTACACAAAAAAAATGCTGTAAGGTAAACAATGAGGTCACGTGGGGCCGCCTGTTCTATGGTGTCACCTATAAATTATGCCCCCTTATCTCTAGCGAGAAGGGGGGTTGATATGGCCTAGTTGTCTAGAGTGCCGCGCTTCGACCTCTAGCTGGCCGGCCACCCCTGGCTTGCGGTTGTGGTTTCGAGCCTTGGTGTGAGCGTATGTGGCATGGAGATAGGGGCGCCTTCTCAACCTCGTGGGTTTCCTCCGGGCACTCCGGTTTCCTCCCACTGTTAAATACAATTAAACCATGTGTTGGTCCCCAGATGACCTAGTTGTGTTGAGTGGACGTTTAACCCCATTTCTCTCTCTGAGTAAGTGGTAAATAATATTACCCCCGCTCGTGGGATTACCCCCGCTCTCGAAAACGAAGGTTATCTCTTACTTGTTTACGTCAACAGATTTCCCACTGCGGGCAGGTTGTTCCAAATTCTTTAGTAGATTATCTGTACATGTGTGCATTAATGGCATCATCTGTAAGCAAAGCATAAACAGATTTTATATCAAAGCAAGATTGGGTGTTATCGAAGAGTGTCAGAAATTAAAAGTTAGCCCGCCCCAAACTTAACCATAACCATGCTTAATGAGAGAATGTTACCTATTTTCTGACTTATGCTAACATGCAAATAATTATGTTGAAAAAAAATGCCTGGGGTAGTCGCCTCCTTAAATGCGAAACCCTGGCACCGCCAATGGACGTTATGACATCATTCCGAGAGTAACCAGCGCCTATTTCAAGGTTTTATTGGCAAAGTATAAGAATACCTGTGTTTTGGGGTGTCTTGAAAATTTACTGAAGTTGACTTCCGATAACATGATATTTTACGCTTACATTTTTATGACCAAAATATAACATATTATTTGTACTTATAACTGTGTGTCAGTATCGTTAACAGTCCAAAGAAACACCCAATGTTGATCTAAAGGCAAACGCACATGAAGCTGTTCTGCTATAGTGCTTTAGGTCAACAATACCGAACACTGGTAAAGAAATCGAAAGTAGTCGATGATCATAATGTAGAGAGGCGGCTTCCCACCAATGCGACGAGGGTTTAATTCCAGCTCAGGCCAAGAACTTTATCGTTGAGAGTGATTTTCGGTCTCCCGTCCGATCAGGAAGGTTTCCCCCGAGTTCTTCGGTTTCTTCCTGCAGTAATGATCGAAATCATCCATACGATCTGTGCCAGGGGCCAAATTGAAAATAAGCCTCAGGCTTAATTTGCTACCCTTGTAAGATGACGAGATTATTATTATAATGATAGATAAATTTCCCATAGGCACGTTAAAATAGGTCCTGAAAATAACGTACCTCTCTAAGTTTACCAGAACTAAAAGTTGGTGTCAGGATTGACCTTGAGCTCTTCCATTTTGCTCCCCGAACTACAGTCAGAAATCCCTTTTCATACTTGTCCAATGGCAATATATTCTGTTGTAATTCAAAAGGCAAAATATGAAATTAATAAAGAACGGTAACTCTAGAAGCAGTGAAATTTTATTGGCTTCTTCGTCGCACAAATGACATTCTGAACCAAATATCTAATAATGAAACTGGTTTGAATCCATTAGTATGGGAAGAGCACATAGCTGAGAATATTTGTCGTTCTTGGTAAACTTGTGGGTTGGATGGCTTTATGGTTAGCATATGCCCGCTGTATCATAAGGTCTGTCATTGAGTTAAGTGTCGTCCATGGTTTCGATTACCTGGTTGAAGTGACATGGAGTAGGGTCGCCTGTACAACCTCAAGGGTTTTTTTCCGGGTCCACCGGTTTCCACCCACTACTAAAGACTCCTACATCGCGCAAGCGAATTCATGTTAGTCCCGAAATGGCCTAGTTGGTGTCGAGTGAACGTTACACCTCTCTCGCTCTCTGCCTCCCTCTATCTCTCTCTCTATCTCTCTCACTCTCTCTCTCTCTATCTTTCTTTGTTCTGCACAACAAAAATTAACAAATGTAACTCACAGCTCTGTTAACAAATTTGCTAAAATGTTTCACACAAATATCTTTAATCGTTTCAGGATCAGTCACTGATAAAATTGGTTGTCTGATGTGAAAAAACCTTAACGAATTATAAAAAAAACCTGAATTAATTATAAAAAAAAGCTTGAATAAATCATAAAAAACTGATTTAAATTTTTTTTTTTTTAAACTGAATAATTATAAACAAGTGGTTGCCATGCAAGATACTCAGAGAACAAGTTAAAAATACTTTTTATCGGTAATCAGGGGGCCATATTCCAGGAAGTTACAGTCCTATACGATCGAAAATTGACAGGAATCGAGATCTTTGTGGTATAAACATAGATTTCAAGTTTCTTCAAAATTGGATTAAGAAAATGCGACCTTTACAGTGTCGACAAGCTAATCGAGAGATTTTTCATACAACCATGGTCCATAATCCATGAAGTTACGGTCCAATACATTGTCATGCCAATACCGAAAGGAACAGAGATCATTTCAAGTTTAGCCAAAATTGAATACAAATTGTGATCTGTAAAGTGTCATCAAACAAATTTTGGACGGACAGGGACGACGACAATATACGTCCACATGAACATGTGGGCTAGAGTGTGCAAACAATTGCATTAAATAACAATAATTAACGGAAATTTTTGAAAACGTCTTCGTTGCACGAACATAAACATTGTATGAAGACTTAAAGTCAATGGGATCATAAGGCCAAGCAATCTCGAACCAGAAAAATTTTAGAGAAAGAAATATCTCTGGTGACACTGGGTAGCCATTTTCCCGTAAGAGACGAATCACACGACTGTCACGTGACATGTATTTATTTTAAGTGTCTGCATGACCGAATCACTTATAAATATACACACGCTAGAAAAATAGATCTTTACGAAAACTTAAAATTGTACATTTAAGATCCACTTTTGTTATATCAGCGAGTTGACTTTGACTCAAGAATCATTTCACAACAAACAAAACGACGATCCGACATCTTGTTTTCAAGAAAAAGACCCAAAAAAGATTGACCAATCAGAGGTCAGAATGGGCGGGGCTTACCTGTAAATAAATTTGAAGATAATGGACGTTCTTTGGCACCGCGGCTGACTCTGGGAACGAGATTGAAGGCCAAGATAGCTTTTAGAGTTCCATAAATTCGGATGGACGGGTTGTAGGACGGATCGAGATAAAAAAAAATGATATCATAACTTTAACCCTTTAGATTCTGGCGGTCAAATTTACAAACGTGACGCTCCAGTGCCCACATCACAGGCTCTTGGTTCTCTTCAGGAAGCCACGGGGGCGAAGTTGGTAAGACGTAAGCCGTTGGCTCGCTAGTCCGGAGGTCGCGGGTTCGCTCCCTGTGTTGACCGGGGTTTTCCAGTGTGCTTTACCCTTGTCAGTGGCGCAGGATGGATTGCGTGACAAAGATAGATATCTAGTCGTTCGGAGGGGATGAAAAACCAAAGCCCCGTGTACACATTTTCGTGCGCGTAAAAGATCCCTTGGGAGTTGAAATTCGATATAGGAGTAGGCCTTAGCGCCGCTCTGCGTGCTAAATTTCATTCCATCTGTTTCCGTTCGCAAGAATTGTTGGTATTGTTGGCACCACACGATAGAATTTTGGAAACATCTAGCACTATGGATGATGTGCACAAGCAGAACAACGTCCAGGCAGCACTAGGGCAAAGGGTTCAGTTTTAATTAACAAATTATTTCAAAAAAGTCCTACCCTATAACTTTTCCAAATTTCTTATGAAGCTCTATATCAATAATGCCCATACTCTAAATAATAAATAATAATTGAATATGATAATTAAATCAATATCGCCCATTTTCTGTAAATAATAAATAACAATACAATATAATATAATATAATATAGTAACTATATCAATATAATTATGATAAATGTATCAATAAAAATAAATTATAGGTCGTGTCGTACAATTCTGTTGGTAATTTTATATAGGTCACTTCTTGGTGCTGGTGCCACAGTGGCTCAGTGTGTATGACGCTGACTTATTACCCACCGAATGTTCAGGGTTCGATCCTGTGTTCCTCGAGATGTTTTAGTTCTGTTTTCCTCTATCAGTGTTACAGGAAGGGCGACTTGGCAGGAAAGGGCCAGACTAGTCTTTCAGATGGTATAAAAACCAAGGTACAACCGTCTACTATAGTTGGCGTGGATAGAAATAAAAACCTTGACGGCGTGTTTTTTTATCAGCCAAGATGGTGTAAAAAGGTGTGGAATTAAACTTGAGTTGATCTGTTTACTTTATTTAATACAATAAAACATAAATCTTACTCTTTTACTGTACTCTGAAACCATTCCTAGTAAACCTGGTTCTGGTCCTGGGATTCCGGCATTCTTGAAAATACTGTGAGTCCATGTTATATAACTGAAAGGGATAACATATATAGGCCTACTCATCCGATGCTCTGGAGTGTTAATTATGGAGAGAGAGCGAGAGAGAGAGAGAGAGAGAGAGAGAGAGAGTTTAACGTCCACTCGACACAAACTAGGTCATTTTGGGACTAACATATAGTTTAACTTTATTTGAATAATAAATTTCGGAGTATACAATACTATACAACATATATACGATACAATTGGCGGGTTTCAGTTATTTGAAAACGTATCCGGTATATTGAGTTAGTTGCTCGGTCCCAAGGTATGGATTTTAAGGGCTTTTATCACAAAATTTAAGCAGTTTTATTCTCCAAAATATAATCGAGAATGGCCCTTTAACATTTCAAACGGAATCACCACGTGGGTCTGTATAACTGAAGATATACTATTCAAAAAATGGAGGGGATATTTGATTTTGGGGGCATAATACTAAAATATGCAAATGACTACGAAAAAAGTCACTATAGAACCTAACAGAAGAAACATTTCCAGTTACATGTGACACCCAAACGCACCAATATCTACCGCATGGAATGCACGTGATTCTCGGTATCATCATGGGGGTCCAACCCAAGATTTGCACGACTCTGACTTTGAATGTTACAGTCATTATGGCATTGAATTCCAGGGTGGAAACATCAATTTAATTGTTTTAGTGACCAGAAAACAAATTTTGATATGCGTCGGCTTACCCAAAATGAAAGGTTATGTGCCCTTGGCATGCTACAGATCGGCACAACACAGGCGGTTGTGGCGCGGACGATGAATGTTTCTCAGTCTGTCATAAGCAGGCTATGGTCCAGATACCGTGACACACAATCTGTACAGGACAGACCACGCTCAAGTCGACCAAGGGCGACAACTAACAGCAAATCAGATCAGTGCTCGTCTTCAAACAGACACTGGTGTGAGAGTGAGTAGCCAGACCATTCGGAATCGACTGCATAGGGGTCACCTTCGCGCCCGACATCCTTGCGTGATCCCTTGTTTGAGAGATCATCACATTCAGGCAAGACATCGTTGGTGTAGGGGTCGCCAACACTGGGATAATCGACGCTGGAGCAATGTGATGTTTTCAGATGAGTCAAGGTTCACTGTTGATTTTTTGGACAGACTTAGGAGGGTGTGGCGCCGTCGAAACGAGCGCTTCCAAGACGTTAACGTAATCAGACAGGATTTGGGGGTGGTTCTGTTATTGTGTGGGGAGGCATCACTGTTGCTGGAAGAACGGCTTTACGTGTTGTTGCAGGGCGTGTTACAGACCAGTACTACCGGGACAACATCTTGGCAGTCCATGCTGTGCCGTTCGCACGACGTCATGGCCGCCGTTTCATCTTCCAGGATGACAACGCAAGATGTCACAGGGCCAGGATCGTCACAGGTTACCTCCAACAACAGAACATCACCATTCACCACATTACCTTGGCCAGCACTGAGTCCCGACCTCTCCCCCATCGAGCATGTCTGCCAATGTCCAAGAACTTGTTGCTGCGTTGCAACAGAAATGGGACAATCTGGACCAAAATGACCTTAGTCGTCTCATTAGGAGTATGCCACGTCGGATCGATGCAAACAAAGGAGGATTTACCCGTTACTGACTTTGTTGTGATGCTGTGGTAACTTTGCTGTTTGACCCCAGGTATCATTTTACCCTTATAATGGTCAGTCTGTGTCTTACTTAGTCTAACGATCATTTGGAATAAATCGATGAATGTGAACTTCATTTCATTTTGTCATTTGTTTTTTCGTCAGTTTCATTAGGTGACTTTAATAACACTTAAAAATCATCTATCCCCTCCTTTTTTGAATATTATATATGACATACACCGTTGGGAATATAGGGGGGGGGGCAATATTAATTAACAGAAACAAAAAGTAAGAGGGAAATGTGAACCAGGATCATTATGGTCCACCAAGTCACCTTTGAACCTAAGTAAGCTAATCGATACGCAATTGTCCAAAGAAGAAGCATGCAAAGTTCAATGTCTGTCGTAATCGATGTGCCTGCAGATGGTGGTACTATTTGAAATAAAATCAAACCATATGTTAGTCCCGAAATGACCTAGTTTGTTTACTTTCACTAATAATCATAATGGAAGGACACCCAGTAGTCGACATGGTTTATGTCACCGGGGTGGAGACTCCAAACTTATAAAAGATTATAAAAAGATAAAGACTTACAAATAAAATGCTGCAGCCAGTAAAAACACTATAGCAACAATCCACAGAAGAGTTTCACACCCAAAACAAGCCATTTTACTGACACCAAATATTCACTGTTCTTAAAACACTCCGTATATGTATTTATATACCGTACCGATTTCTGATGACATGTATAAAACTTATTACATCAAAAACTATTGCACACTAGACCACCATATAAGTACAAGGTTTTTATCTACACGTATGTTTATTATAATATCAATATAAATTATACTTTAAACCCTTTTTATATAATAAGAAAAGCTATATGACAGCGACCTTGACATCGTTTGTCACAACGTTCACTGGGTCAAATAATATGGGTCGATGTTTGGTTAATGACCACGTGACTAGAAAAACAAATAAACAAACGTGACAACTATTCTCAATATTATGTACCCTACCGATATAGACCGGGAGCCCAGAGGGTCGAACCTAGACGAACGAGGTACCAATATCTAACCATAAAGTCATCTATATACTAACCTGGGATATACAGAAATGGGCGTCTGCCGGGGTCCAGTTCATGGGTGTGGCCTTGGCGACCCCTAGAATGACCCCCAAAATGGGTTAAACTCATATATTCGAGGTACCGGTCGAAACCAAATTTAAATGAAAGAGTACATCTCACGGAGTACTAAATTGCTCATAACAGACGATTTTGACCCTGGAATGGCCCAAACTGACACCCTAAGTATGGACCCAGGGTCCTTAAAAAGGGCTGTATTCATACATTCGAGGTACCAGTTGAAAATAATTTTAAATGAAAGTGTATATCCCATTGAGTACGAAATTGTCCATAACAGACGATTAGGCCCATGGGATGGCCCAGACTGACACCCCAAAGCCGAGGTTGGGTGGGGTGGGGAAAAATGAGTTATACTGATACATTCGAGGTACCGGTCAAAACTAATTTTAAATTAAAGAGTATATCTTACTGAGTACGAAAATGCCCATAACAGACGATTAGGCCCCTGGGATGGCCCAGACTGACACCCAAAAACCGAGGTTGGATGGGGTGGGGGGAAATGAGTTATACTCATACATTCGAGGTACCGGTCAAAACCAATTTTAAATGAAAGAGTACATCTCACTGAGTACGAAAATGCCCATAACAGACGATTTCGGCCCTGGGTCGGCTCAGACTGACGACCTAAATATGAACCCCTGTGCTTTAAAAAAGGTTATATTCATACATTCGAGGTTTAAAAAAGGTTATATTCATACATTCGAGGTTTAAAAAAGGTTATATTCATACATTCGAGGTTTAAAAAAGGTTATATTCATACATTCGAGGTTTAAAAAAGGTTATATTCATACATTCGAGGTATCAGTTGAAATTAATTTTAAATGAAAGAGTACATCTCACTGAGTACGAAAATGCCCACAACAGACGATTAGGCCCCTGGGATGGCCCAGACTGACACCCAAACCGGGGTTGGATGGGGTGGGGGGAAATGAGTTATACTCATACATTCGAGGTACCGGTCAAAACCAATTTTAAATGAAAGAGTATATCTCACTAAGTACGAAATTGCCCATAACAGACGATTTCAACCCTGGGGCGGACCAAACTGACACCCTAAATATGAACCCCGGGGCTTAAAAAAGGGTTATATTCATACATTATGAGGTACCAGTTAAAATTAATTTGAAATGAAAGAGTATATCCCGCTGAGTACGAAATTGTCCATAACAGACGATTATGCCTTGGAATAGCTCAAACTTATACATCGAAGCCGAGGGGTGCAAACATGGGTTAAACTCATAATTCTAGGTACCGGTCAAAACAAATTTTAAATGAAAGACTACACCCCACGGAGTACGAAATTGCCCATAGCAGACGGTTTTGTCCATGGGACGGCGCAAACTGACACCCTAGTATGCCCCCTCCTCTCCCTAGGTTTGAAAAAGGTTAAACTGGCAAGTTTTGAAACACTTTTTCCCGCCATTCGCCTTGAATGTGAATGTAGGTGCAGTGTATATAGTATTGGGCTAGAGTAACCATTGTAAGACTATTGGTAGAATTTTTGCTCTTTAAATTAATAATAGCATTATATTGTATGTTTGACTAATAATTGGATTCACACATTCTATCGAAATCATGTCTCATGCACTCAAATAATGAGTGACGGATTTACAGATACAGTATACAGGCCGACATGGTCTTCAATTTGGAGGATGATGTCCACATAATTATAAGAGATGGATAGAGAACAAGCTTAAAAGAATGTTGGCATCATTCCCTAAATTGAAGACCATGTCAGTCTGTATACTGTACCTGTGTTTGAGTTAGTCCTTTCAGTTGCAGGTACTTGATGACTGCCCTATAGACAGTTTTTTTTTTTGATTTCAATGAGTGGTTCACAAGACACTACAGTTGCAGTTCTTATGTCTATGATTCATACGTGTTGGTGGCAACATGATGCAGTCAGTGTATTTATGAACCGAGGGCACAAATGGTATTGTGGGGCCTTTTGCATACCGAAAATTCATTGGCAAATCACGCTATTTTACCGACATTTCGCCTAATAGTTTGAACGCAGCAATTGCGGGTGTGGCACAAGGCAGGGTAAGCTTACTCTTCCGGACACCTGTTACCACTGTTTGTCGTGTATTTTGTACGTTTTTAATGACTTGAATTATGTCTTTTGGTTTGGATTGTTCGTACTTGGTTTTTATTTTATTCCTAAGGTTACCCTACTTCGGAAATACTTCCACAAATGGAGATGGTGTAGCACCATGGGTCATTTGTCAGACGTGGAAAGCGGGTCATCAAGCCCGATCGCCGCATCCTACGTATGGCCCATGCACTCTCTTCTTACTACATATTTTAACTATTTTAACAGCCTTTCGATCGCCTAGCTCTCTTCCCATGCTGGATATTTTCTTCTTACTACTATCTCAGTGGTTAGGGCGGTTATCTTTTCATTAGTTAAGACATTTGTCTTACCAGGAATAACAATGCATCAGTTCGTTTTTACATTTTTATATCAAGCACTGGCTACATATTAAAATACAAGCATAGATTACAATAAAGTCATTCTTTCAATCCTATACCAGCGAGTCTGCTGATAGACATTGCTACATCTTCTTCCTTCGGAATCCAGCGGCTGTCTGACTTATACCCAGAGATATGATAGCTTTGTAGCTTTAGGTTTGGACCTTAAATTATCTAATTGGTCAAATATGACCTTATTAATGGTTGGTTAATTATCCTAATTGGGTCGAAAACCACCCTTACATAGGCAGTGGAAACTTTAACACCAGAAGTGTCACGTGTGTTCTTTTGTTATTAACCCAGAATTAAATGTTTACCAAATTATAACTCTTTTTTTATGAAATCCGTCACTCAATCTTTGAGTGCATGAGATCTGACTTCGATAGAATGTGTGAATCCAATAATGTGTGAATCCAATAATTAGTCAAAGATACGATATAATGCTATTAATAATTTAAGGAGCAAAAATTATACCAACAGTCTTACAATGGTTAATCAAGCCAAATACGATATATACTGCACCTACATTCATATTCAAGGCGGAAAATTGTTTCAAAACTTGTCATTTGAACCTTTTTGAAAACCTAATGAGAGGGACCAGAATCATCTGTTACGGACCATTTCGTACTAAGTGGGGTGTACTCTTTCATTTAAAATTAATATCAACTGGTACCTTGGAAGTATGAATATAACCTTTTTTTCAAGCCTATGGGCAATTTCTCACTCAGTGAGGCATAGTCTTTCATTTAAAATTTGTTGTGACCGTTACCTAGAATATATGTGTTTAACCCATGTTTGGCCCCCCTTGGCTTTGGGGTGTCAGTTTGAGCCATTCCAGGGACCTAATCGTCTGTTTTGGACAATTTCGTACTCAGCGGGATATTCTCTTTCATTTAAAATTAATTTCAACTGGTACCTCGAATGTATGAATATAACTCTTTTTTAAGCCCCGGGGTTCATAATAAGGGTGTCAGTCTGAGCTGACCCAGGATTGAAATCGTCTGCTATGGACATTTTCGTACTCAGTGAGATGTACTCTTTCATTTAAAATTGGTTTTGACCGGTACCTCGAATGTATGAGTATAACCCATTTCCCCCCACCCCACCCAACCTCGGCTTTGGGGTATCAGTCTGGGCCATCCCAGAGGCCTAATCGTCTGTTATGGGCATTTTCGTACTCAGTAAGATGTACTCTTTCATTTAAAATTAGTTTTGACCGGTACCTCGAATGTATGAGTATAACTCATTTTTCCCCACCCCACCCAACCTCGACTTTGGGGTGTCAGTCTGGGCCATCCCAGGGGCCTAATCGTCTGTTATGGACAATTTCGTACTCAATGGGATATACACTTTCATTTAAAATTATTTTAATCTGGTACCTCGAATGTATGAATACAGCCCTTTTTTAAGGCCCCTGGGTCCATACTTAAGGTGTCAGTTTGGGCCATCCCAGGGCCAAAATCGTCTGTTATGAGCAATTTAGTACTTCGTGAGATGTACTCTTTCATTTAAAATTGGTTTCGACCGGTACCTCGAATGTATGAGTTTAACCCATTTTAGGGGTAATTCTAGGGGACGCCAAGGCCACACCCATGAACTGGACCCCGGCAGACGCCCATTTCTGTATATCCCAGGTTAGTATGTAGATGCCTATATGGTCAGATATTGGTACCTCGTTCGTCTAGGTTCGACCCTCTGGGCTCCTGGTCTAATATCAGACATTAAAGATACATTATGGGGGATCAGATAAAGAGCCGGTGGTTATCACTATAATAGTTACAAACTAGAAAATGTAATGGGAATATGATGAATATTTTAGTCAAATTGCTCCACTCTGAACCGATATATTAGCGATTGGTTTTTCGACCAAGCATCGGTCATTATAACAAAAGTCGATACGATAAAAAAAACCCAACATATTCTCTATTATCTAGTATTTTTTTAACCATCAATGGGCGTTGAGCAGCAGATCGGATTCAAATCCAGTGAAAACCCGACGTATAAAATGGCATCGAGAATTGATTATGGTATATTCATGATAATTATGTAATGTCTAATTAAAAATTTAGATAAGATTTCGGACCTGCAATCGGCCCCGTAGCCAGCTTATAAAGGATGTAGCCTGCTAAGAACACTCCTGAGAAATCATTTTTGTTGGCGAAATATTTTGGTGGGGGGGGGGTAGAGAATTTTTTGGGAAGGGCTGAGGAGGTGGCCAGCTGAGAACACTCCTAGAAATCATTATTATTATATCAATTCTGACACTGCTAGAACCTGACTAAATGTAAGAGAGAGAGAGAGAGAGAGAGAGAGAGAGAGATAGAGAGAGAGAGAGAGAGAGAGAGAGAGGGAAAGAGAGAGAGAGGGTTTAACGTCCACTCGACACAAACTAGGTCATTTGGAGACTAACATATTTTTTGAAATTTTGTTTCAATAATTCGCTTGCGCGTAGGGGTCTTTAACAGTGGGAGGAAACAGGAGGACCCGGAGAAACCCCACGAGGTTGGACAGGCGACCCTACTCCGGGGATTCGAAACCACGCCAGTAGACTCAATGACAGGCTTCATAATACAGTGCTAACCAATCGGCAATCCAACCACCCCGACTAAATGTAAATTGAGCCTCTCGAATTGGATATCGCATTTTTTCCAATCATAAACATATCTATTTGCGTGTTGCAACGTGATTTTAATTATTATCACAAAGCATATCTTTACAAATTTCATGAAGGTGTGAAATGTAAAGCCGTCTATTTAATTAACGGTTAAATTTGTGTTAATTATATAAAATCAACGAGCCAAATCTAAAACGTGTTAAAATGTGACGAGTTTAATTCTATAAGATAATAGAAACCTGCCAGGTAGGTAAAACTTATTTAATTTTATTTGTTATATAGACTGTAGATAATTTGTATACTAGGTAGATGCAATGTGTTAAATGTTATTTGTTCTGTAGGTATATTGTATCAGAAAATCGAATGTGTTAACTAACAATACAACTACACACAAAAACATCTTCTCTTAAACAAGAACAATTTAACTTGTATTGTTCTTCCATCAGATCAGATTACACAGAACAAAACAAAACAAGATGGTGACTAATATAAAATCTTGTAGGTGACATAATTTCTATAAATGTTCATTACTCATAGATTAAAGTCAGTACAAAACATACTCAAGATGTTTAATTAAACTTACAATAAAATATGTTAAAGTCAATTGAACATCTTTAATTAAACAGTCGGCTTTGATTCGACCACCTCTTCAGGCCAAATGAAGATCTTTAATTAAACATTCTACTTTGATGCGGTACCTTTACGGGCCAATTTGTAGTACTTGCATATAGAAAATTTAGCAGTAATCAAATAATATGGAGTTACATATACTTTCAAAATGAAAGCGATTTTGGGTAAAAGAAGAAGGTTTTATGATATTGAACATGATAAATAAATTTTACATTTGAATATAATTCGGCCTACCAACCAGTGAAGACTATATTTCAGCATTTTGGCCAATTGGTATCAAATCATAATCATGTAATAAGCTGTACAGAAAAATTTACTTGATTTGGAAGGGTCTCAACAGGAAAATACAAAGTTTGGCTGTTAATGAGATATGTCCACTGAAATCATTCAAGGGCCACTACTAATAGGGAAAATAAAGGTAATCTTCAATGTGATGGTTTTCTAAGGATTTTGAGCCAATGCAAGCTACAATTTTCTGAAAGCTGAATCTGTAAAAAGGAATTACAATCCGTCATTGATTCAATTGACGTTGTTTCGATCCCAAGCGAAGAATTGAAATGAGAGAGATAATGGGGTTTACCGTTCAGTGGAAACGAGCTATGTCATTTCGGGACTAACTTAAGTAGGGAGAGAGAGAAAGAAATGAGGTTTAACATCGACTCAACACAAACTAGGTTATTTCATGCTTGCACATAGGGGGTCTTTAGCAGTGGGGGGAAACTGGGGGACTCGGAGAAAATCCACGAGGTTGGACAGGGAACCCCACGCCTTGTCACGTACAAGCGGTGAATCCGAACGATGCCACCTGACTCAATGGCAGATCATATGATTTCACTGATCACCCACCCCTTTATTGAAATGACTTTGGAATAATATATGTTAGTCCCAAATATCTCCCCCTCCTCCTCTCTCTCTCTCTCCATCTCTCTCTCATACTAATGAGCAATTACTTGGTAGTCTTTGACTTAGCGATATAAAGAGGTTGCAATGTCTTGAGGGCACTCTGCGGATTAATTTGTTTGTATTTAAGTATTGTCTATTGTTTATTAATGAGCCAATGGAAGCCCAATTCATAAGTCTTAACCCTAAGGTAAACATATACATGACCCTTGGGGTTATAGGTCATTATTCATTGTCATGCGTAAACACTAACCAGTGTTAGCGAGGGGATAAACTTGAATTTTAAATCTTCTGGAAATATCAAACAGGGGTACTTCAATCAAAATGTTTACTAACGACTTGGAGTCTTTTAATTTTAGCGAAAATGTAAATGATTATCAACAACTGTTATCTGTTCAAAATCAAAATAAAAAATAAGTTCGAACAATCCAAACCATTAGAAAAAAAATGGTGTAGTCAAAAAAGTGTAATCAGCAAATGGACTGTTCACTGTGTACAAAATACACGACAATTAGTGGTAACAGGTGTCCGATAGAGTAAGCTTACCCTGTCTGCGCCACACCCAGGGGCGCCGGATTGGCGCTAGGGCCAGGGTACCAAAAGATAGAGTGGGGGGCGAGTGGGTTCTCTCCTCCCAGCCTCTAGAAAATTTGGAAATTCCGAGAACGTTGTTTAGAGCGCCTCGAGCATTCCAAATTCCAACATAAAACCCTTTAAAATACATGATAATGAAAGCGACAAAAGCCTGATTTTCCAAATTTTCGTATCATGAGCAATTCATCTCATAAAAAAAATCGTTTTGATTTGACATTCAATACACCATTCTTCATCAAGAAAATAGAATAAGCTTTTTGAACGAGACAGTAGATTTAGAGACACGATTGAGCTCCTATTTAGCCAAGGCATGCACTGATAGCTGATGAGAGTGTAAGAGTCGGTTCGACGCCGACCAGGGAGCAATTACATATCTATCATTTAAAAATGAATAGACTTGTAAAAAGGTTGAACGCTTTCATCATTAGGGCATGGGTATACATATATAGGCATACCCCAGAAAAGGGCAGGGTACCATTTGTATACCCTGGTACCCGGGTTCTGGCGCCCCTGGCCACACCCGTCATAGCTACATTACAAGAAGAAAATTATTGACCATAAACCTATAATCGTACACTGCATTTTCCTTTTTTTATTAGATTATTATCAAAATTTGGTGTCCCGATATCAAACGCCTTAATCCGGCACAGACAACCTTCCTGGCTGAAAACCATCATATTTACTGCCCGTTTCTGAGTTGCTTCAAAAGAAAATTGAAAACAACCTTCGACACCCTATACACGTGGTTGTAGTTAGAATGGACACTTGTATACGATATTCCATACATCCGGGAAATATTAAATAGTAGAACAAGATACTCCAACGGACAACATGGTCTTCATTTTGGAGATATATCTAAGATGGGATGGGTGACGTAATAAATAACCTAGTTTGATTGATTACAGAAGTGTGTATCTTGTGTTCACTTAATTCTACAGAACAAATATATTGATATATACATTATGTATACCAATAAAACATGTGTGTATAAATATATACAGCAAATGTATACAATATATAAAACAAGTGTATGAATATATAAAACAAGTGTATGAATATATAAAACAAATGTGTATATTATATAAAACAAGTGTATGTAATATTATATGATATATATAAGAAAAAAGTGTATATAATATGTATAAAAATAAGTTAAGTGTATATAATATATAAACGTAAGTAAAACAAATGTATAAAATATACAAATAATACAATTTATTTTTAAGTTAAGTACAACATCAAAAGATACATTGTGTTATTCTCCAAGATTATACCTCGTATACTAGTATACACCTAATCGAATCTATTTTTCAAACTTTTCTTGTGGTTTGGTTATGCGCCGCACCGGACCCTACGATTTTTCTTAATTAAGCCCCCCTCCCCCCTCACCTATCCCACTGACTTGTCCACACAGGGTTAATCTGGTCTAGAATGCTGTCATAATTCGGATTACACTTTGAATTATGTCTCCACTGACTCGGTACATCTTTCGCCTGGCACCATGTTAGTGTTTTCGATTGTTTTATTAAAAAAAACATGTCTGATACCATTACACTACATCAGGTCTATATGCCCAGCAAGTTTTTTGTCTTCTTAGTTTTTAATCCGCCCCCTGGTGTAAACAGAAGCGGACTTAAATACATCGTGTAGTTATTAAAGGGCTAGTTAGGTCAAAGAGACACATTGCATTGTTTTATAACAAAAATAAACCAGCTTCACCAACTCACCAAATACAAGAAAAACAATTCACAGAACGTTAACCCTCGTTGTAAACAGTAGTAGAATTAGAAACTCGGTGTTTTTATAAAGTCGAGACTAGTTTAAGGAAAGAGAAGAACAAATGACGAGACAGAGAGGTGCTTCATTTAGTTAATTACTATTGTTCATCAGAAAACTCTTTTATCTTACATGGTCGCTATTGTTAAATAATCAAAATGAACGACCCCATTGTTAGAATCCTCATTTTAACCACCCTGTATTCTATATTCTATTGTTATAGGAGGTCCCGGGTTCGATCTCAGTTTGGGTAGGATTTGTCAGTGTGGTTTATTCACCTGGTCAGTGGCGTAGGACGGAGGGAATGGGAGAGAGAGAGAGGGAGAGAGAGATGGGGTTTAACGTCCACTCGACACAAACTAGGTCATTTCGGGACTAACATAATATGGTTTTTAATTTTATTTCAATAATTCGCTTGTGCATAGGGATCTTTAGCAGTGGGGGGAAATCGGGGGACCCGGAGAAAACCCACGAGGTTGGACAGGCGACCCTACTCGTTGTCACGTACAACAGAAGATTCGAAACCACGCCAGTTCACTCAATGACAGGCTTTATCATAGAGTGCGCACGTGTAACCATTCGGCCATCCACCACCCCAGCTTTCGAAGAAGGGTGTAGCAAACTCTATGACTTATACCGATATTCAAATACCCGATTCGTGTAGAAATATTAAAGGACGTTAAACCCTATTTCAATTTGAGTTCAGAGCATGCGCAGCTTAGTTTTATCAAGATATGCGGCCAAAAAGTGACACATTTCCAGTTAAATATTCTTATATTAGTTTCTGTACTACCTGGATAACCAACAAATTCGAATTATCGAGAAAATGATCAGTTTTATGCAAATGGAAAACCTATTATCACACAATAACAGCTTTTCTCTGTACATTAGAGGCTTACCCTGTAGTGTCGATTACACAATGCTTACGTATATATTACGTCATTATACGAAAGGGATGGTGTGACAAGTGAATGGTGGGGGTTCCCCTGTAACGAGCACCTGTCAGTTAATAGGTATACATGTATAGACGTTATTTATATACTATATAGGTATAATACTATATGTTACAACATAGTATCAACCTGTCACCTCTAAGGGTATTCTTTGCTTTTAAAATATTGTGTTTTAAAACAGGCAATGGGACAGGAAAGTGTATCCACTAAATAAACCACAATGCTTAGCCACAAATATTTTGATTAAATTTGAAAATGTCACGAAGCTGATTAACGACCTCTCTGTTGGTTTGTTAACAACTTGCCAAATCTATGCAAACTGGTATAAAAAAAACCCAGACAATATAAGTAAATTAGTGAAATAAGAAAGGGTCACGGCTAGATAACGTCTCCATACAACGTAGGATGGTTGAGTAAAAACGTCCTCACGAAGGAAGCCCAACCATCCTATACATTTATTTTTATCTTTTTATTTTTTCTACTTATTTTTTATCTTAACTTTTTTATTTTATACGACGTAGGGTGGGTAAGCGAAGGAAGCCCAACCACCTTACAACTTTATTTTAATTTATTCATTTTACTTTATCTTTATTTTACTTTAATTTACTTTATTTTTATTTACTTTATTTTTATTTACTTTATTTTTATTTACTTTATTTTTATTTACTTTATATTTATTTATTACCTTTAATTTATTTTAACTAATAAATTTTAATTAATTCATTTTACTTTATCTTTACTTTACTTTTACTTTAATTTACTTTATTTTATTACCTTCAATTTATTTGACTACAACTTTATTATACTCTCTTTATTTATTTAATTTTATATTAGTTTAATTTACTACTAACATCTACTAAACTGGCGGGATAGTGGAGTAAGAGGGAGTCATGATCAGACGGGCTCGGCATCTAAACACTATTCTGCCAAAACAAATACCAGTGGGGTAGTGGAGTAAGGGGAGGCCACGAGAAGACAGGCCTGGCACCTAAACACAAATCCCACAAAGAAGACATCTACCAATCCAGAAACAGAAGAGATCATCTAACAACGATGTGTTTTTTATTAAATAAAGGGAACTTCCCACTAAAACCTAAATCCATGGCCTAAGGCCAAAATGGAAAGATTGCAAAATCATATTCTAAAAATCAGGAAGCTGCTTCGGCTCTCCTATGTCTTGTCTGTGATATCAGTTAAGTGGAAGCAGACGTTAAACACCTAAAGAAGAAGAAGAATATAAATTAGTCCCGTATTCCCACGGATACGAAATGAAATGAAATGGGGTTTAACGTTCTACTGTTATGCGCCTAACCTGGGCTAATGGAAGACGGGGCCCACATCACTTTGTCACACGGATACACTGATCATCCAGAATATTTAATTACTTACAGAATCGCATTCTGCACACCAGGCCCGTAGCCAGGGGGTGGCACGGGGGGCAACTGCCCTCCCAATACTGAGTCTTGCCCCCCCCCCCAATATCACAAGAAAATTGGCCTTTACCGCAAAATTCATGCAGATCCCCATGCTAGTTGGCCCTCCCGAAAACATCTTTGCCCCCCCCCCCCCCAAAAAAAACAACTTCCTGGCTACGGGCCTGCTGCACACACAGCGATCCACCTACTTTTTACTTCGGGAATAGATCTCTGCCCTGAACTGCCGCCATATCAAAAAATAGTTTGAAATAATGCGGTTCTACTCCGTTTCTGTGGTACACACAATAATATACATGAATAGAATGTTTTAACTTCATTCAAAAACATAAATTTTATTGAATGGATGTAGAATAAATACTTCTCACAATTCTCAAAGTATATATAGTGTTTTCGACTAAAATCGTTGATTAACGATTTTAAATGTCGATCAACTAGCTTAGTGCCTGTTCTGAAGCGGAGCTAACTGTAGACATGCAGTTTAGTATGAAAGAAGCAACGAATCTATGCCAACCAGATCAAGTTGCCATCATCAATCATCTTTTAATCATTCTTAATCCAAAACATTTTAACAGTTTAGTAGCCTACTTGCAATTACTTTAGCACCAGTGTATATTTCTGAACTTTTTGAATTGTATACTCCAGAGTTCCAACAGAACCATACGTTTGACAGATAAATTACTTTTAAAACATAAAACTGTAGTCTTGTGGGCACATTCGTTTAGTTATCAATCGCCTGTTTTATGCTCTCAAAATTACCTTTAAATATTCGAATGGTAACATCAGTAGTTAATTTTAAAAAACAAATTAAAACTTCCTTAATTTTAAAGGTTTATAACAAATTTTAACCTTTCTTGTATGTAAAGTCCCTAGGCTGAACTCATCTGTGAAAGGGGAGCTATATAAATTTTGTAATAACAATAACATAATTCTCTCTGTGAACAATAGTTTTCAAGCCATGTATTTGAGTAATGGGGATGTTTGTAAGATTCAATAAGTTTGTTGACGTCCATAAAATACATGTAGCATGTTTTAACTTCATTCAAAAACATCTAAATTAATAACAATATTGTTTCTATAAAGGTTTTGAGGGATGTCAAGAAAATACAAAGGAATAATATGTAAAGGCAAGGCAGCTCACTTGTACTGCCTGTAATTGAACTGAAATGAAATAGGGGTTTAAGGTCCTACTGTTTTGCTCCGAACTGGGCTAATGAAGACAGGCATGCGCAACACAGTTTACTATGAGGGATATTTTGCCCAGACAGCAGCACTACCTACTCTTATATTGAATTCCATCTGTCAAGGGATCTGTTACATGCACACCAATGTGCACAGTTTTTCATCCCATTCGAACAACTATACATTTTCCCTTGCCAAACCCTCGGTCCTGCACCACTGACATGGGGGAACCATGCTGGAAAATCACAATGAACTTTCTCAGCCAACACCTGGATCCAACACAGCACTCCACTTTAGCAGGCCAGCCTCTTACTCACTGAACCACTGTGGCTCCCGTGTACTACCTGTATTGTCAACTTTGTGACATGGAATTATGTCCTGTGTATTTTGAATTTACTGTCATTTCTACACCACAGACAGGAGAAAGCACGTTTTCACTATCAGGCACTCAAACAGCACCTGACATTCCATGTAAAGGTTTATGACAGTCCGGAACGACAGAATTTCTACATGAAACAGAAACAAATAATATTGTCAATTTCATTAATTTTATTATAAAAAAATTCATTTTCTCAACATTTACTCTTTATAAAACAACATTTTAAATAATTAATAAATCAATACATACAAGAAAATCAATCAATGCTTGATATACTCATTGATATACTCTTTATAAAACAACATTTTAAATAATTAATAAATCAATACATACAAGAAAATCAATCAATGCTTGATATACTCATCAGACCTGGTATATACATTTATCTATATTCTATTGACACCTTAACCTGGTATATACAGGAATCCATAGCAACCCATACCTGGTCCATACAGGTATATATAGCAAACCCGACCTGGTATATACTGGTATCTATAGCAACTCAGACTTGGTGTATACTGGTATATATAGCAACCCAGATCTCGTATATACAGGTATCTATGGCTAGCCATATCTTGTATATACAGGTATCTATGGCAACTCAGACCCGGTCCATACTGGTATCTATAGCAACCCAGACCTGGGATATACTGGTATCTAAAGCAACTCAGACCTGGTGTATACTGGTATCTATAGCAACCCAGATCTCGTATATACAGGTATCTATGGCTAGGCAGACCTGGTATATACAGGTATCTATAGCTATCCAGACCTGGTATATACAGGTTTCTATAGCAACTCAGACCTGGTGAATACAAAGGTATCTATAGCAACCCAGACCTGGTATATACCGGTTTGTATAGCATCCAAACCAGGTATATACTGGTATCTATAGCAACCCAGATCTTGTATATACAGGTATCTATAGCAACCCAGACCCAGTATACTGGTATCTATAGCAACACAGATCTTGTATATACTGGTATCTATAGCAACCCAGATCTTGTATATACTGGTATCTATAGCAACCCAGATCTTGTACATACAGGTATCTATAGCTATCCAGACCCGGTATCAATACAGGTAACAATTAAATTAACGAACTTTGAATTAAAGCAGCATTAGGTAAGATAAGAGCTGACAGTTCTCGCTATAATAATAAAAAAACGGATAATGAAAACAGACTATGCTGAAAATTCAGTCAAACTGCTTCACTCTGAACCGAGATATTAGCAATTTAATTTTAGGCAAGCCTTGATACAGTGGTACAATAATAAATAAAGTTTCGATTATCCATTCTTATGTTAAATCATCCATCACAAACGTATTCAAATCCACTAAATATCACAGGCTAACGATTGCATCAAGAGTTGATTAAGGTCTGGATAAATTAATACATGTCTAATTAATAATTTAGATAACATTTAGAAACCCGCAATTGGCAGATTAAGCTCTTGCATAATGCATTTTTATTTGAAAACTACAGCATTTTCAAATTTCAATCTCTACAAGAAATTTCAGTCTAAAAAGAGTCCAATCCCCTTCAGCATTTACAAAATGCATCCTTTGATTTTGACATCCAGATGATATAAACAAGAGAGAGAGAGAGATGGGGTTTAACATCCATGACACAAACTAGGTCATTTCGTAACTAACATATGATTCAAATTTTATTTCAATCGTTCACTTGCACGTGGGGGTCTTTAGCAGTGGGAGGAAACCGGGGGACCAGGAAAAAAAAACAATGAGTTTGGACAGGTGACCCTACTCCTTGCTACGAACAAACGAGGAATCGAAACCACGCCAGTTGACTAAATGACAGACCTCATGATACAGCACACGTGTGTTAACCATTCGGCCATCCCCCCCACTCCTCAAACTAGCACTCATGATACAGCGCACATGTGTTAATCACCCCCTTCCCCTCAAACTAGCACAACCCTAAGTTTTGGGTAAAATCTGTTAATGGGTCGATTTCTAGAACTATTTATACTTTTTTCCTAACTTAAATGTTAAATATTCAATTTAAATACATTTTATCATGGATTATACCATAAAAAAGTAAATATTATCCAAGTACCGGCGACTTTAAAAGTACAAAATGACTATCTTAAGCTACCTGAACATCAGGTTGGACTATTTCACTTTTGTTTAAATTTTTGGCTTCAGAATCACTATTTAATAATTTTGATTCTATATTTTCTAAATCAATGGACTGAATTGTTTCTTTTGTTTCATTTTTTTCGGCAGAATTCAAAACAGCCGGATCATCAACAGGGGAAGATAAGTCTGTTTGACTCGTTTCAATCTTATCTTTAGATAAATCTGTTCGACTAGAATCGTCATCCTTGTGGTCATCAGGTGTTTGTGAAGTTGATGAAGAACTTGCAGGAAGTTGCCAGGATGGTAAGCCTGGAGAAACACTAGGAACAGCAGCAAATTGCCGTCTGAAAATAGGGAAATAAAATAAAATGAAATAGGTTTAATGTCCAACCTTTCTGAAATAATCCAACCAATCAAAAATTTTAAGGAATAAAAAGCATTTTTTTTAAATTAAATGTTTGCACAAAATCTTCCAGAAAACCTATAATTTCCCTTTTAGCATTGGGCATTGTAATTTTGCGGCTCAAAGCTGCTCAAAACTACTGCTCTTTAGAATGACTAAAACGACCAGTGTCACACAACTAGTGCAAGCTCATTGAACATTGAATAGTTAACAACTATTCATATGACCTGATCAGTTAAGGGGGTTATAGGGAGCAGTAGTGTCAGAAAGTTTCAAGTGGAACAGGGAGCCATTGTGGTCAAGTGGGTAGAAGACGCTGGTTCGCTAGCCTGTAGGCTGCGTGTTCAATCCCTGCCAAGAAAGTTCATCAAGATTTTCTGACTTCGTTTCCCCCTTGTCAGTGGTGCAGGATGGAGAGCCCGACAAGGACAGCTGTCTAGTAGTTTTGATTGGAAGAAAAAACGAGGTACGGTGTATACATTGGCTGGACACGTAAAGATGGTGTATGGTGTATGCCTGTCTTCATTAGCCCAATTTCGGAGCAAAATAGTAGGAGGTTAAACCCCATTTTACTTGATTTCAAGCAGACCAAACGCTTTTAAGCCGGGATAAATAATATCTTTATATTTGACTTCTCCGACTAAAAGAGAAAGTGAGATATGAGGCTTACTATCCACATGACACAAACTAGATCATTTTGGGACTAATATATAGCTCAAATTTTTTATTTCAACAATTCATGGGGTCTTCAGCAGTGGGACAAAACCTGTGGACCCAGTGAAAAACCATGAGGTTGAACAGGCCATCTTTCTCCTTGCCACGTTCAAGCTTGGGCTCGAAACAATTTCACTTAACTCAATGACTGACCTTATGATGTAAAGTGCACACATTAGACGACTTGATAATGCTACTCCCCCAACCCCCCTTCCAATAAAAAGAAAGAAAGTTATCACATTATGTTACCTGTTTAAAAGTAAACCTTTTAACGATTGAATTTCTGTTTTAATTTCACCAATACCATTTAAATCGTGTTGTTTTAACAATGTACGTTCAGAGTTAGCGATCTGTTGTTGTGTTAATACAGTTTGTATCGTTTTTAAACTTTCTTGTATTTGTTTCGTACTTTCAATTGTTTCTGTTTGTATCTCCTAAAATAAAATAACAAAATCGAAAGTAAAAAATGATAAAATGAAAATGGAGTGAAAACATTATAAAATCAAGATGCACTTGAAATTCAAAGAAGCAATGTTATTAAATCAAGCAAGGAATTAATACAACTATATGCAGTGGAAGTAAACTGGAGGACCAGGAGTAAACCCACAATGTTTGGAAGGGGATCCTACTCCTTGTTGTATATAACTATTATAACTGTGTGGGATAGAACCCACGCCTCTCAATGTAAAAGTGTATCCGATTAATGAGAGAGAGAATGGGTTTAAACGTCCACGCGACACAAACTAATTCAGTTAGGGACTAACATATGGTTTAATTTTATTCCAATAATTCGCTTGCTCATAGGGGTCTTTAGCAGTGGGAGGAAACTGGAGGACCCAGAAAAATGAGGCTGGACAGGCGACCCTACTCCTTGTCACGTACAACCAGGATCTGAAACCATGCCAGTTGACTCTATGACAGGCTTTATGATACAGCATACACATGCTAACCATTCGGCCAACCAACTCCTCCCCGATTAATTATAAAACAGAAGTATGACAATACAAACCTGTATTTGTTTTTCAAGTCTTTCCAGCCTGTTTTCAGCTGATATCTGACCAAATATTAATGGCTTGATGTACGTTCTGTAGAAATGGTATCCAGCATAAGCTACAGCAGCTACAATCAAAGCAGATGAGGTCCAGGCGCGTGCTTTCTCCCATCTTGACAATTCATACTGGGAAGGGTTATATGGAACTATAAAAGGAAATAAAGGATTGTACTGGTATTGACAGTGAAGTTTTATTAATTCCTTCAATAATAAGCTAATTTTAATGGGATCTAACGTCCACTCTACACAAACTAGGTTATTTTGCGACAATATGGTTCAATTTTATTTCAATAATTGCGTGTAGGGGACTTCAGCAGTGGGAGGAAATGGAGAACCCAGAGAAAACCCACAAGGTTGAACAGGGGACCCTTCTCCTAACGTCACGTACAACCCAGGGATCGAAACCATGCCAGTTGACTCAATGACAGACATCTCCCCCCAGATAAATCAGAATGAGAGAAATGGGGTTTAACATCTACTTGACACAAACTAGGTAATTTTTTGGACTAACATATAGTTTAATTTTATTTTAATAATTTGCTTGCGCGTATAGTGGGAGGAAACCGGAGAACGCAGAGAAAACCACAAGGTTGGATAGGCGATCCTAGTCACGTACAACCGGGGGAATTGAAACCATGCCAGTTGACTCAATGGCATTAATGAGAGATATTCGGCCACCCCCCTCAGAGAGGGTTATGTCCTTTGAAATGATTATTAGTATGAAAACAAAATCCCAATATTAACTGAAGTGTGTTACAGTGACAAAACTAACCTATATTATTAGCTGGATGTGATGGTTGCTGTAAAGGAGTGGACTGTGACCCCACTCTACTTTCAGTTTTCGATATTCCTGATCGGTCAATGGCTAAATCTATTTCTTGCTTTGTCAATCCTTTCTTTTCTAAGAATGCCTTTTTGTGAGTAAGCGAGCTAGATTGAACTTTTGTGTTTTGAAGAAACTTTACGGCCGTTGAAACAAGATTTTCTCGGGGTCCTTCATCTGGGGCTAAAATCTCTTTCGTGACTTCAGAAATTTTGTTACTTTCTTCAGCCATGTTGAATCGTACCGGAACTGGGGAATTGGGGAAGCCCGAGTTTACGTCATAAAAGCTGACCTTCAATAAACTCCCGATTAACTAGACCAAAAATGTATTTCTCTAGCCAGTCAAAAGTTTGGGCGGAAAATACAAAAGAATCAAATACACACACAACCATGCTGCAAGAAATAAGATTCATATAAATGGCCCTGTAGCTACAAAATCAAGATCCTCATTATTTACAAATAAACTTTGGATAACAAAAACTATTTCTGTTAGATAAATAGGCCTAGGGCCATCTGCAGACTGTTGATCGATTGACATTTTCTAAAAATATAATCCAGAAAAACATAATGCAGAAAAATACCGATCAATATATCGTTAACCTACACTACAAGTAAAACAAAATTTCGAACTATAAAAACGAAACGAAATAGGATCTGTGTTTTAATTAGATTGCATAAAAATACGACGTTAACCCCATTTCATGTTTAAAAACGGTATAAAGTTACGCAATAAAAAAACAAACATCTGTCAAAATGTTCTGCATCTTTCCATGCAATTGTTAGCTAAATACCCATAATAAAACAGTGGGAGGGACAATTTAAAATACGAATCTCGGGGAGAGAACGTGTCAAATATTTAGTAAGTCTATTATCTTTGATTCAGACAGGGAATTATAGTACTTACATATATAGAAGGTAGTAATTGTTTATTCATAGATTTACGAATAGGCCTACCCCCTTTGTAGTTCCTGATTATATATTTACGTATATAATTAGTGTTTATCTACTTTTACTTACCACTAGTGAATGACACTCGTGTCAATAACTCATTAATGTATATTAAGCAGATGTCTATTATATAAGATATCCCCCATTTCTAATTATACTGTATATAGATAAGTTTTACTTATATTGTTTAAAAACTGTTGGATACTTTTAAATAGACTCCTAGTCCTTTCTTACATGCGTATTCTCACTCTATATATATATAACATGTAATTGTCTGCGATATCACTTAGGTGGAAGCGGACGTTAAAAAAAGCTACACACTTTCTTACATGCTTTAAATATAATTTCAACACTGTATCTTCGGTGGAAGCGGGCGTAAAATAAAGCTAATTCACACACATGTATCGGAAAGGGCAAGATCAAGCCTTTAACTGTGGGGATGGGGTGGGTCGTGAGCTGGGGATTGGGAGGAAAATTGTATTTCGTCTTCTCATTCCTTCTTGCAATTTTCTTAGGAAACATTTTTCGGCAGTACATGTATATCGCTCTCGGTGGAAACCAACCTTCACTAACGAACAACGTACATTTTCAATACTGCGCGATTCCATTTAAAACCCAGAGACCGCGGTTCCATTTAAACCCATAGAACGCAGTTGTCTAATGATAAGGGAGCTAGACTTTCGACTCATTGTATATATTGATAGCCTCTTACTTATATTCTTTAAAACTTGGGTATTTTTTTAATGAAGTAAGCGCAACATTATATTATTTAATACTGTTTCATGGTATCTCCTGGCTTCCCCGCTTGCCGGCATCAATATAGCCAAAATCCCCACTTTGTTATGCTGTCGGTTCGCTACCCAAGAAAATTTGAAGAAAGTCTTGGATAGGGAACACAGCCAACAGAAATAATTGCATGTTAGCATGGATCAGGTGGAAACTCGTAAGCTATTGATTGAAAAGTTCATGTATTAGCTTTGATCTTTATAGCTAGCCAGATAGCTACCATACCTCCACCTCCACCCCGACGCACACCTCTTAATCATAATTTATACACTCAAATCAATCATAATTCATACACTCAAATCAGTCATAATTCATACACTCAAATTACTCATAATTCATACATTCAAATCAATTTTTACACTAGAATCAATCAATTTATAATCTGAAAATTAACACAATTCACACACTCAAATCAATCATTATTTATAATTCAATAATTCATACACTCAAATCAATCATAATTTACACATTCAAATCAAGCATAATTCATACACTCGAATCAACCATAATTCATACACTCAAATCATAATTCATACACTCAAATCATAATGCATACACTCAAATCAATCATAATTCATACTCAAACCAAACATAATTCATTCACTCAAATCAATCATAATTCATACTCAAATCAAACATAATTCATACACTCAAATCATAATGCATACACTCAAATCAATCATAATTCATACTCAAATCAAACATAATTCATACACTCAAATCATAATGCATACACTCAAATCAATCATAATTCATACTCAAACCAAACATAATTCATTCACTCAAATCAATCATAATTCATACTCAAATCAAACATAATTCATTCACTCAAATCAATCATAATCCATACACTCAAATCAATCATAATTCATACACTCAAATCAATCATATTTCACAAACTATGCAAAAATTATTTACAATTATAATCTATTAATTCGATATGAAAAGCCAGAGATGGACTAAGAGGATGTAACATAGGTTATACCCCACCCCCACCCCCGGTGTAAATAACAAAGCTTTAAAATAAAAAGTCACATTTAGGCTCAGTAAGTAAGACGTTGGCACGCTAATCTGGTTTTGGCCGAGAAAATTCATCCAGATTTCCCGGGGTGGTTCCACTTTGTTAGTGGTGCAGGACAGAGGGCCTGTATTCTCATTCGGATAGGATGAAAATCCGGGGTCTCATGTACACATTGTCTTACACGTAAAATATCCCTTGGTAGTTAGAATTCGAAGGTTAGGCCGTAGCACACTGTATGGCTATGCTCATTAGCCCAATCGGAGCAGCATAGTAGGACGTTGAACCCCACTTCATTTTACCTCACATACAAAAAGTCATGTCTTTACTTTTACAAATGGCGTACATAATATGTCGACATTTCATTATATCATATTCTAGAGGATGTCGTCCGTTTTACGTCTATGTAAATGATAGATGTTATACGGGGGGTTATAAAGTGACCATATTTCCTTTAACCATTTCATTTATCAACTTGTATTATGTATCTGTTACTTGTTATCCATCATCCAAACACATTCTTCATCATTTATACACAAATGACCAGCATACTGGCTGTTATTATGAAACATTTTGAAGTTTCCATGAGGAAAACAGGATTGGAAAATAGATTAATTCAAGTGCAAATAGTGTGGTGCACATGAAAGAGGGGGCAGGGGGGGGGGCGAACAACCTGTAAACTCGTGACGCAAAGCATGTCGCCGCTCCCCCTCCACTTTGCACCTGATAACTAACACATTTTATCAGTATGATTCGCTATAAGCTTGGGGGTCTTGGACTTGTTCCCAGTGTTGGACGAGCAAGGTCCTCGAGATTTTCAGGCGTTGATTCGCCTTGTCAGTGTTGCAGGACGTAGGACCTGACAAGGACTGTGTCTAGTCGTTCGGATGTTACGAAAAACCAAGGTCCCATGTACATAGCACCTAACACTGTAACAGTTGGAATTCGATATTAAAGTATGTTGTAGCAGCGCCCTGTCTGGGCAATATAGCCCCCATAGCACACTGTATGGATGCCCGTCTTCATTAGCCCAGCCGGTGCCGAAAAGTAGGACGTTAAAACCCCATTTCATTTCGTTTTATAAAACGTTTATTTTCAGTGCATGAACATCTGCGACAATTCTACCAAATATTTGTACCTGAAAAACTCCTGCCATGCGTGTACTTTATTCCACCTGTTAGTTTCTGTGTCCAATAAAGTTGTTTTGGACAAAATGTGGCTGTTGGAAAGAGAACAGAAGGAAAAAAGTCAAGGAATTCACAACATATGCGATTGTTTGTAATAGTTGACCGATGGCTACCTTTAGGCCAATGTCTGTAGTATTTCTATTGTCATTGGTCACTTACATTTTTCGAGATAACAAGATGACCACTGTCTACTACACCTGTCGCATAGTCGCTATTGTTAAGTTCAGGTAATAATTATCCTTGACCACCACACTCGACAGGTGTGTACGGAACTATAAAGGGTTCATCTGAACTCCCAAACTGAATGCTCAACGTCGTATCCATATTATCTCTGGCCATATGCTGAGTGCTTTGAAAAAAAATCTTTTTAGATTAAATCTTGTTTTTCTATCAAGAGGTATTTTTCATTTAAGTCGTTCCACGGCTGGATTATAACCTTTTGAGGACCAAATAAGCATTAACAAAAAAAAAAGTAAAATAATCGAAAGAAAACACAATGTCAATCTATACGGAAATTAAAATAACTTTTTCTCGATATTCTGATCACAAAACCCTGAATAACTTCATTCAACTGTAGATTAATGAACGGATTAAACTATATAATTGAAATTGGATGTGACCTACTATCATAAGGGGCGGGGCGAATGATTAGTGCGTGTGCGTTGTATCATAAGGTCTGTAATAATTAAGTCAACTGGAGTAGGGTCGCCTGTCCAACCTCGAGGGTTTTCTCCGGGTCCCCCGGTTTCCTCCCACTACTTACCACCACTATACGCAAGCGAATTATTGAAATAAAATTAAACTATATGTTAGTCCCTTAAGGACCTGGTTTATGCATGTCGAGTGGATGTTAAACCACATTTATCTCTCCTGGCTAATGAAAACGAGGATTAAAATATAAAATAGTATTTTATCATTTTAATTTGTTGCGGTTTTTTTCTTCAGATACAGCGTTGTAAATCGAATATCTGGCACTGAATAGTATTGCCTTGTGCCACCACCCCAGTCCTGGTGCCACAAGTTCGTGTTTTTATGCTTAACAGTGGATCTAGCTTGAAATTAAATATAAGAATTTGCGGAAAAGGGTATTTTATGCTACGTTATACGGTAAGCTAGAATGTATATTTAGAATCTTACTTGCCAGCCACCAAACCAAGATTCTAACTTGAACTTTAGCCAAAATAATAAAATAAATACAATGAAATGAATTGGGGTTTAACGAGTAAAAAGCGAAGATATGGGCATTTCTTTGTTTTGGTTTTCCATGTGTTTCCATATTCAATATAAAAAAAAAAAAAACATGGATGTATTTAGGATTATAGAGCTAGGGGTCATGGATTATAGAGCGAGGGGTCATGGTGTATGATCAAACTAAACCAGCAGGTGTCTTAGAGGCATTGATTGTGACTGAACTAACCACCGGAAGTGTGAAGACCGTGTCTGAATGCTGAATGATTATCCTCACCAGTGTCGTGTTCCATTCATCAAAACCTGCCCGAGTTGATCCCCCGTTGTCGCCGAGTGAATTCACCATAATAAATGACCACCACAGTCAAACGCTACAGATTTAAATAAACATGTTTTAACTTCTTAACTAAACTTCGCCATATGTTTTCGTTTGATCTGGCATCCGGGTATACGTTTGGTAGTTCAGAGGACGGAAATATGTGTTTCATTTTTCATTTAATCCTCAAGTATTAAAAATGGCTTTGAATGTTTTCGCTTAAATCCAGATGCGCATCAAAGACCAGGAAGTGTTTCAAAGCAAATCCTTTCGTGAATGTAAATCTCTGTAGACATGATCACAGTTTGGTACATATTAAAATAAACTTTCCCCCTTGTCCAGTTGTCTTTGGTCCAGAAGAGGAACAATTGATTTGCGAAGTGGACATGGAAAGAACGCCTCCATTATTATTGACCAAAAGAAAATATTTAACAAAATAACTACTATCGAATGATATTATACAATACAGGTTTTTATGTCACATACAGCTAGAATGACATAAAACTGATCTTTGCTACATACGTATTTAGAGGGTCTTAGCAAACTTGGTAAAACAGGTTATACATGTAGAAGCAAGAATAGAATATGTTCTGTGTATTTGTCTTTACAAACTTTGTAAAAAAACTTATAGAAGTAATCTTTAAGGTGCATTTAGTAACTGAAAGAGTAATAAACTTATTGAAAACAGCTATTTATGTATTTGAGCGGCGTTTCGAAGAGTATTCTCTCAACGTTATCAAGCTAATAAACATGATGAGGCTAATTTATACAGAGAACGATAACAACAATTCCTGAAACCACACGGGACAACAAAAAGAAGCGATAATAGAATATGTTCTGTGTGTTTTCATTGGTATCCCAGGCTGAGACATATCATGCACAAATGCTTCTGTCTGTGTAGAATGTCCCTCATGGTGTAGGGAAGTAGGACCTTAAACCCCTTTTTATTTGCATGTAGAACTAGAAAAATGCGACGAGGTTTACCGTCCTACTTTTCAGCACCGACCGGGAATAAACAGTATGCTTTTATAGTAAGATAAAGTCGTTGGTAAAATGAAATAAAATTGGGTTTAACATCATACTTGTATTAACCAAGTGGATGAAGACTGATAACTAGAAAAGGACAGAATAATTTTATAACAATTAGGTCACATACAAACGAGAGAAGGTAAATTACAACTTCCTAGATTAAAACCAAATGAAGGAACGGGTGATGTCAAAGTTCTTTTTAATTGACTTTGATCAAACTTCCTACAAAAAAGAAACTGTGCAAACTTAACGAAGCGAACATGGTGGTTCTTTATAGGAAACAAATAAATTTACATACGTAAACCGCGAATGGTGATATATAACTACTTCAGTTCAGAACAGGTGATGTTTAATTTATTTTTAATAAACTTTGATCAAGATCCATACAGAAAAAAAGACACTGTACTAAATTAACGAAGCGTTTAAATTGGACAACGGATGAAGGAGTCCACAAACTGACCAAAGAGACGCGTGCCATCTGGGCACTGGTGTCTTTTGATGTAAGTATACAAGATGGAGACAATAGAACATAAGGTACGGTCGTAAAACTGTAAGCTTGATTAAACTAGAAGCTGTGTGTTTATATATACTTTATATATACTTATTTACCTGATAGTCATTGATTTATTACATACTATCATCATGTCGTTTACTTACAGTTAAACTCTTACTTATATGTAATATTACTGTTTCTTACAGCACTATTCTTTAGGATGTTTTAATACCCTTTTTACGACAATGTTGTATACTTTCCTTTGTGTACTTTTTACTTAGGCTGTTGAATGGTGTTTTAATGGAGGTGACTGAAATGTAATGGTTATATATAACGTCCAGATTTTCTACATCAGCCGGGTAACTGAAAACGGTTAAATGACATACGAAGAATTTACAATGTTGTATACTTTCATGTCACTCTTAGGCTCTTGTTGAGTGGCATTTTAATGAGGGTGAATAATGCATTAAATGGATAATTCGAGTACGGATAAAAGGTTTTTAAAACTACTTTTAGTAAACGATAACTGTCAGAGATATAGTCTTAGAATTTGGAAAAGAGAAAACATAACTCACAATAAAGAGACCCCACAATATATGTAAAAAAAGAATCAAACATGTTTTTACGTATATACATCATCCAAGAGCATCCAACATCCAAATCGGCCTATTGCAGCATAGAGATTTTCCAACTTCAAATGCTATCATAAATTATTATTGAGACATATATTCGCCTGACAAGCTAATAATAAATTCTCGAGAGCACCGGGTTTAGACAACACCGCCATATATGAGTTACACAATAATAATATGGCCGACACTCACGGAAACTGTCTCAGACAAAAACCCCACCCCCGCCCCGTCTCCAGTCCGACGGCCTTGATCTACACTACATGATATGCTATTGGATTTGACGTCCTACTTACTTCTCTGCGCCGACTGGGCTACATGATAAGCTCTGCGCAAACGTGTATTATTACACATAATCACAAAATACATCTACTATTTTAATCCTTTATTTACCCAGTTCGGAGCAGAACAGTAGGATGTTAAACTCCATTTCATTTCTTTCGCCTATATTTACACTGCAAGGAATGTTTTCAGGGATTGCGATCAAATAGTTTAGAAAAGGGATATTTTAATTTCAGTAAATTTCGATTCATGTTGAAAGATAAACATTTATTTTACGGTTTAGTAGCGTTTTTATTTGAATTACTTATATAAGGACACCATAAGATCCCTAAAGATCGTAATCCTGCACTGTCGATACTTAAGGGGGGAATTACCATTCGGATGAAACCAACAATTGCTTTTATTTAATTCTTTAAATTAGCATGAAAAAAGACGCACGTCGTAAATGACCCGCGAATTTTAAAAGTGGCGCGCCATTTTCCATAAATTACACACATAACCCGGCTATTAGACGTTGTAAAAATGGAGGTTACAGTACGTGCTATATATTTTATAGTACCTATATAAGTAACGGAATTGTTTTATTGTACAGTGTATACTGTATTTCTTCTGACATGCGCTGTCACGACAATAAAACAATTTCAATAAACACCCATCCTTCTGGCTAACTTATTAGAAATCATCAAACAATATGGCCGCCATAAAATAATTAAACTTTAAATAGCCGCGACCTTTCATTTTCGTAATTTATTGAGTAAGGGTGTAAAGTTAAACAGGTTTTTTTTTGACTGGAACTATAGTTGGTGTGATTATAGATTATTAAGCCTATGTAATGATATATAATTATATTGCGAAATGACAACAACTTACATAATGAAATTCGTATTCATTAGCCCAGTAAGTTCAGAAAAGTAGGGCGTTAAACTCCTATTTCGTTTCGATTTTTTTATTTCAGGCGCAAAAATGAAGAATGGACAAACCAGTAAAATTACATAATGAAATTCGTATTCATTAGCCCAGTAAGTTCAGAAAAGTAGGGCGTTAAACTACTATTTCGTTTCGATTTTTTTATTTCAGGCGCAAAAATGAAGAATGGACAAACCAGTAAAATCAGCCAGTGTAGCGAGGAACAGCAACTTGTCGTTCGGGTGGGTCCTAAACCCGAGGTCCCTTGTCCATGTTGGCATAGAACTGGTAGAGCATTTGATAGTTGGAATTTGAAATAAAAGCATGCAAAATGTTTACATTGAAACACCGCATACGTACGTACTACTACGGACAGTCTCCAGGGAAAATTTTAACAAACCCGTGCGTTAGACTTATGCGATACTTGTGGGCGTTCGGCGCCGTAGAACATCACAGACTGGCCGTGGAACATTACAGACTAGTCGTAGAACATCACAGACTGGCCGTAGAACATCCGCAGACTGGCCGCATAGACCTTTTAAAATGACTGTACAAAACTTTCACCTGGTTGCTAATAGTCGGTCTGCGAACTACCAAACCTTAAGACACGTGCGTGTCGTACGACAGGTTATGAGCTATGCCTTTTTTTAGTCTGGTTGGTGCAGAAAAGTAATAAGTACTAATCCCTACTTCATTGCAGCCTAGTTGAGTCCATTTGGGTGAAATTATATCTAAACAAATCAATGGCTATATAGGCCACAATTGAAAAAGATTGCGAATTCATATATTCTGATAACCTGCCCAAGTTCCAACTTGTCTACCATATCAGTACCGTGGAAGCAGATGTTAAACATTAACTAGTCGACAACAGATCAGATACAACATAGATAATATTATTAGATAAACACGCGATACGTTTAATAGTTTTTTGTAATCCCATCATCCCTATGGAAAATTAACCAGTAAGAAAATTGAGCACCAAGGGAAGGGATGGATACTCATTATAAAACGAACCATTCCAAAATATTAGTGGTATATCTAAACCATATCAACCACTGAATCATAAAATAGACCACGCGTGAACTTTAAAGTGTTGTTTTTTAAATTTTAGCTTTAAAATAAACATGAACAATCTGTCATTAAAAGTTGAATGAATATCATGTTAAGTTAGAAATGATGAATGTTTCACCTATTGGACATTTCTATTCTGTTACCATCTAAAGTCATGTGTCGTGAGATGCTAAATCTTGTATATTTTCAAAAAGCAACGTAAGGGTAAACAAAATCTCTTATCATGCTCAAGTGCACAGAAAGCTATTCTTTGGAATATAATTACGTTTCCACAAGGAGTCTTTACCAAGAAAATAATAAAGTCCCCGATATAACACCCAACAAGAGATTCGACGTTAAAGATTTTTGTGTTTTTAAATAATTATTTGATTACATGAATGTGTGAGTGTGTAATTAAGATAAATCATTTTAATGTAATTTATTTTTTTTTATTATTATTATATTGGGATTAACTGAATCAATACACCATGAACATACAATAGGATATTTTAAGGAAAAAAGAAAAATTACCCCGAAAAAAAAAGGACAACAAAGGAAGGCGGGCATTGAGTAGCTTTCAGGGAATATAATGCACGAGAATCGACCTTTTCAATATATTGTTGTTTTTAAAATAAAAATAAATTGACTTCTGGGCTGAAACCCTATGGCGTTATACAAGGAGCGATATTATCTCCTTATCTGTTTGCGTTGAGGCTTAACGGCCTAGAAACAATCAATCAATCAGTTTTAATATATTAGCTTAACGTACAGTAGCGATCAATCAGATTTACTTTTCCTTTTTTTTACCTGCCAAACAGATTATTCTGATGGTTATCGGGGTTTTAAGACGGGTGCCATAAATTAATTACAGGGTTATCTATCAAATGATTGGATTTTTGATATCTGATATGAATACGTCATAAAGGATTTCTTCGAATCGAGCGAGTAGCACCTACTGGACAATAAAACTGTCCATAGGATTAAATTTATTATATTGTCATTCATCATAAAATTTGGTTTTTAGCTCATCATAAATAAGAGAGTGCTTGAAGGCTTTAGGGTTAGCTTGAAGATTTGGTTATAGCACCTCGTAGTGTGAAAATAAATATACAGATCATATTTCTATGGAATACGATTACTGCTTATTATTGAGCGACAGTTCGACTAGGCTTCTATAGTCATCATATACGAAACGTCGCCCAGTATTAAGCAGTAATTACTAAAAAATGACATTGAAACAATTGATAATGTAAGTGAAGGCTTTGAGATTAGCTTGCAGATTTGGTTATATCACATCGCATTGTGATAATAAATAGCTTATAATATCTAAATGAAATGAAACAGGGGTTTAACGTTTTACTTTTCTGGTCGAATCGGGCTATGTTTGGAAAGTTGTGTTTCCCAGCAACTCTTCTTCCAATTCCACCTGCCAAGGTTTTTTTCATGTTCTTTATATGTACACAAAACCAGGCGCTTCGTCCTCTCCGAACGACTAGACGCTATTATTATTTTTTTTTTTTTTGACAGACCCCAGTCCTCATTTCTGACAAGGGGAGACCAGTTTGTAACACCCCGAGGATTTTTCTCGGCCAACATCGGCATCGGACCCGAAACGTTCTAGTTAGAATGCCAGCACATTTATCACTGAGCCCCCCACCCCACCCCCAGCTTACATCGGAGAAGAATTAACTAGTTTTTAATTAAATATTGACATCTTTGTATGTCTCTCCTCCTTAAATAAAATGATAATTTAATTTATTCAACGTCCATATGACATCTCATTATTATTCATGGTGTCATTATTGAAACTAATAGTCTTATCATTCGTTAAATAGTATCAGACACGTGCAGAAATTTGAACCAAGGTCTTCTAAGATTTGCATTTGTATGCTAATTTTCTGATAAAGCCACAATCGTACATCATTTTTGTTTATTTGTTTTTCTTTATAGATAAAACTTGTAAAGTGTCCAACATTTCCGTGTTTTTCATTCTATCCTAATTCTATGACATAATTTACATGATAGGCCCTATTATAATTGACGTTAAAACTCTCTCTCTCTCTCTCTCTTCTCTTTCTCTCTCTCTCTCTCTCCCTCTGTTTTTTTCTTCATTTTCCATTATAGTATTATGGCATGATAAGGTATTTATTTACCTGCTGCTCAAAAAGGGGTGTTTTAATGCTTTTTATCCATTCAAACCCAGCTAAATTGCATCTGTGTAAAGGACAGAATTCTGCGGAGTACAATAGTTATTTGGACGTTCTGCTATGCCTGTCTATATGGTTCTTGATGTGGATTTATCTTCTAGGCGAGTTTCTTTTGTCGATTGCGTCCAGGGTCTTGCAAAAAGTGGCCGACAAGGACATTTATTATATGCATATCTAACACGAAAAAGATTTTTTACTAAATTGAAAAAAAAGTCCACCTGGAGAAGCGTATATCGACTTTAGCACAGTAATAAACAATAATTACATTCATTAGAATTGCGCGCTGTGTAATTACTATAAAGGCCATTGAAACAATTTATAAAAACATTTAATGTAAGTTTTCCATTCTCTGGGTTCTCTGGCTCCAAATTGCAATAACACTAACAGGTAATAATTATCACCAGGTTAACTCATTTACACCTATCAGGACCTCACATTGTTCACCTGTGTTAAGTTTTTCACATTTTTTCATCAATAGATTTAATTTTTTTTTTTTCTTCAAAAGACGTTTTCACCCCCTTTCTGACATTAGTGTAGAAACCCAAACGAAATTAACACTTCATGGTGTTAAGTAGTCTATTTAGCACATTGATTAATGAAACTCGCAAATTACCCTCTCTTTTCAATCCATCTTTGAATGATTCCAAAACTTTTATGGAAATAACTTTTATATCCCTTGTTGAAACTATTGTTTTAACTGATTCTGAAACAGACACAAATGTACTATAATTCGAAACTCTTTTTTTCTCAATACAACCCAACATTCAACGATTCCAAATAGACATAATTTTATTTCCAAACCATAGTTTAGGATTAAGACAACAATTATAAGTGGGTAACATTTTGATATCTGAATTTAGCAAATCTGTTATTATCAACAAGACTCACTTGTATATTTTAATAACGCGACTTCTATACGCCATAACATTCCACTATATTAGCTGAAATATATATATATAGAGAAATTGAGTTTAACGTCCACTCGACACAAACTATATCATTTCTGGAAAAACATATGGTTTAATTTTATTTCAATAATTCGCTTGCGCGTAGGGTTCTTTAGCAGTGGGAGGAAAGCAGAGGACCCGGAGAAAACCACGGAAGATCGACAGGCAACCCTACTCCTTGAAACGTACAACCGGGGATTCGAAGCCGCGCCAGTTGACTCAATGACAGGCTTTATGATATAGCACGCACATGCTACCCATTCGGCCAGCAAACCCCCATATTATAAATCATTTGTTGTTTTCTATTTAATTTAATTCATCAATTTCCATGTATATATTTATATTTCTATAATCGTTATTTTTTAAACGTGTTTAAGTGCGTCCATTTGTTAAAAAGAGCCCCAAAATATTGCAAAAACTGACAACAATCAAACATGTGTGATATATACGCATATACTACATTATAAATTGAAATATTTTTTTTTATAGACGATTGATTTTTTAAAGTCCATCATATCCGTATTGACATGTCGTATTCGGAATAGAATATTATTTAACCCATAATGATAGCTTTTCTTCATGATTATCTGACTTCCATGTATTAAAAGTTGTTATAATTCTAAAAATGAAGTCCTGGGGTGTCAAAGATTCCCATGGAGTAAATTTAATAATACGGTTGTATTCAGTTCTAACACCGTTTCCCAATTTCCAATAACACAATTCTCAGGATGTCAGATTTTTGTCACAAATCTTTAGCTTTTATGTGCCAGATTTCACTAAGATTTAGTACAATAGATTGGCAAGTAATGCCTAAAATCTTAACTAACCCTGTTAACCCTTTATGGCCCAATCGTTTAACCCTTAATAGGTAGATATATGACTTGAATAGTAAGTGTGATAAACAGTGATGGTCTTAATCCAGTTTGACATCAGAGGGGTAATTAGCTTACTATAGATTATTAAGTCAAACTTAGAAGTGAAATGCTCGACATTTATCAGTTTCACCGAGAAACCGCCAATTTTCACAAACTGAAATCTATGTATGTGTCAAGGCTTTAATTATGAAAGACAATAACTCCATGTGAGATTCGGCGTTTCATTTCGAGTTCATTAACTGGCATTATCAGTTGCATGTCACCAATTCAATCCCCATCTTACAGAATTAACGAAACAATAACTAAATGTGAAATTCTTCGTGTTCTTTCGAGTTAATTAACTGGTATTGTTGGTTTACATGTCAACCATGCTACGGAATTAAAAAAAAAGATTTTTCTTTTCTTTAAGGGCTATTTTTCTAAACGAAACGGAACAAAACAACATAAAAACTTATTTTCATTTTATAAATAAGCATACATTGTGAGTTTACATGGCAGTCATTTCTGTGTCCATCTTATAGGATTAAAAATTAGAATTTCGGACTTGTAGAAATGGAACTAAAAAAATAAACAGACAGTAATTATCATTATACATCATGTAATAAACGACAATTACTCGATATTTAACAATTTTGCCCATAAATCTATATTTTTCGCAATCTAAACCCCCTGGACTATCAACACAACAATGCTCAATGACGATGTCATTGTGCTTTATTTGAAGTTTGGATACATTGAACATTTTTCCGGTTACAAAAGATATTAATTTTCAGATTCGTTCGGCCCTTTTCTTATATATTTGCTGTGAGAGAGAAATGGGGTTTAACGTACACTCGACACAAACTAGGTCATTTCGGGACTAACATATTGTTCAATTTTATTTGAATAATTCGCTTGCGCGTAGGGGTCTATAGCAGCGAGAGCAAACCAGAGGACCCGGAGAAAACCCACGAGGTTCCTCGTTCCTGTATGTGACCCCATGCTCCAATGTCAATATAATTTCCGTCTTTTCAGTCACAAAATTATTGCCATTTATTGGTTTATTAAAGTAGCATTATTGAGGACTAAATGAATTGTATTTCAAAATAACCATTGTTTTTGTTTGAAATGAAATTAGGTTTAACGTGTCCAACTGTCTGCACCGATAGGCCTAATTCAAGTGGATATGCGTCATACAGTTTGCATTAGGGACAGCGGTATTACGCCTATATACTCTTATGTCGGCGTTTGTCCCATCCGAACGACTATACGTTGTCCCTTGACAGTGCCCCTTCCCCCAACCTTTTTATTGGAGGTGAAGTCTTATGAGAGACCAACCTCTATAATACGCAATAAGCATTCCCATGATTTTTGGGAAAACTGTTTCTCGATATCTCCCTCCCAATCGCCCTTATCAAATTACATAAGAATGATCTGTATGCCGATATATTATCCAAACCTTGTTCAACAACCCCGAGTCTGTGAACCAAGTCATGTTTATATTTCTCAACAGCAGTGTTTATTAAAAATGTTATAACCTTACATTACACTTTATTTATTTAATACTCTTATAACATATTATCATCAGACATCATCATTGTGTATTCCCGAGACCTTATCTCACAACAATACAAAATGGCGTTTAGATCCACAACGCGATCTTAAACAGGTTAAGAAATTAATAATAAATCATAATATGTGATATTTTGTTTGTGTTGCATTAAAATTCGTAATTTATCAATGTTTCGTGTACTTAAGATAATAGAATGAGTATCATTTTGTCTGAATATCTACAGTCGTGCCTATTAACTGTGACGTAGGCTACAGGAGGTCGAGATGGGGGGGGGGGGGCTGCAATGGATCCGGTCACACATTTCAAAGTGAAATAAAATTAAGATTTTTCAAATTTGAATTAACTTCGAAATGTAAGGTACCCAATTTAGTTCGAATAAAAAGTTTACTTCGTCTTTGTTTACGTATTCAAAATGTCTTGCTTTCTCAAATTTCTCAGCTCTAAGCTCTCTACTTTTAAACTTTGGGCATACTATCGCCAAACTTCTGGCTAATGATTTATTCAAATCCTGTCTTAAATATTCATTGCGTTAGGATATTGTGGATTCAGCTTTGTAGCTGAAATATTGAAAGACAAATCATAACATCCTAGCATTTTGAGATGGAAGAGGGGGGGGGGGGATATTACAAACTGGAGGGGTGACAGTTGTGCAAAAAAGTAGGACGTTAATTGGGCAATCAGTAAAGTTTTAATCAATTACTGAGCCCAGTCCACATTAACTAAGGTTTTGTTACCGGTATTCTCCAGGGTTCAATATTATACGGATGTCTATTTAACCAATTCAATAACGATACCGTTGAAACAAAAACAAAAAAAAAACCACATAAAATATGGATATTGATAGTCGATCTGAGAGATTGTTTCAGTGCCATTAAGTTACTGATTCACTATAAAACATGGCCCAATTATATGGAATAGAAGTTACATGGATGTTTGTGAAAGACGAGATAACCTTTTGGAAACGTCTTCAGAATAACTTGTTTGTGTCATGTTTTTTCGACCTAAACCCCCAAGTCAACCCCAAACTATTACCGTGAGATATTCTGCATTCAGACAAATTGAAACAAAAATATTTCAAGATCTTGTGACCGTGTTAAGTTGACACAAGAATTGAAGAATGAATGAATGGAATGCTGTGTTAGTTTGCAGTGATTGGGTCAATGTTGTTGTTGGTCATTCTGTTTGAAAACATTAACACGCTTGTTTCAATTTGTTTAATTTGCAAAGATCTTGTAGGTTGTCGATGTGTTAAAATATCGTATCACGGAACAATGACAGAGAAGGGATCTTTCTAAACGATATTGTAGCTGTCTCGGGTAAAACAGAGAGATAGAGAAATTGGGTTTAACGTCCACTCGACACAAACTAGGTCATTTCGGGACTAACATATGGTTTAATTTCATTTCAATAATTCGATTACACGTAGGAAGCAGTGTGTGTGTTGGGGGGGGGGCAGAGGACCCGGAGAAAACCCACGATGTTGGACAGGCGCTCGGGAAACAGATATGAAATGTTGTTTGATGGGATGACAGTAGCAACCGGGCTATATTGCGCCAAACATGGTACACAATGCGAAACAAACTCGAGAAATTAATGACATTTATGTGCAGATAAATTGAAAAAAACACAATGCTATTTATTTACTACTTAGTTATTGCACACAGTGCTTGATAACGATGCCTGTAAGACTCTTGAAAGATTGCGTGACATGACCGACATAGAGAGATGCCGTGTAAACGCTGGCAATGAATAGCGTCTAGTCGTTCGGGTTGTACGGAAAATCGATATCCAGTGTACAATTGGTGTGCACGTAAAAGAACCCATAACCATTCTAATAACCAGTGTCCCGTTTGGTAAGAACAGTAGAAAGATAAACCCCGTTCCATTTTCAGTTTTTCAATGAATACATAAAAATTGTGTTAATATATTTCTACGTTCCCACAGGATTATTAGTCCAGTCAATTTATGATTCTGGCACCCCCCTTTTTTCATTAATTGACTAGACTATATGAAAATTGTATAATTCAACTTTTTTTTCATAAATTGACTAGACTATATGAGATTGTATAATTCAACCTTTTTTTTTAATAAATTGACTAGACTATAGGAAAATTGTATAATTCAATAACTATATCATACCACAAAATATCTTCTTTTTATTTATCAATCTTTTATTGCATTCCCACGTTCTGTTCTTCAGGAAATCTTTGTTTTAAAAGACAAAGGTAAATATACCCACACCATATTCCCACGACGGGATTAGAACTAAAATAAAGGAATGAAGTGTTTCATGTTTGGATTTGTATAGCTTTAAAGTGTTAACCCTTGGCGTCTCACCTCTATCGGGTTAATTTATTGACGTTTGATATTAATAATAGGACTATCGTTAGTCTGCGGTATAATTATACGCAATAAATTTAGTTAATGAATTAATCTAACACCGTGTTCTGATCTTTACAATATATGCAATGATCTGCCAGACATTTCATAAAACTGACAATCAAGTATAATGTGATAAATGGATGTGTTATAGACATGTGAATGAATTTAACGCCTGGTCGACGTCACAAATCCATCCCTAGCTCCCACTGCTCATTTATGGCCCTGACCCATAAAAAAAACTTTCGAGTAATTGTTAGAAGTTTTAAAATTTCTTAAAATAGAATAGACACGTTTTTCACAGAAACAGACAAAGATTATCTTTGTGGGAAATAAACGTAAATTAAATCTCCTATTTTTATTTCACAGCAATTGGTTTATAGTGTGGACCATGCCAATCATTCTGGGGCCATTCCAAACTGTTTTTGGCCTTGATCTGGGGTCTATCGCTTTGTAAATTCTAACACTTGTTATAGACTACGTCTGGGTTGATCACGCCTATTTTATATGTTCCAGACAGATAGTATAATACTACAATGGTGGCACCAGCAATACACCCTGCGAAATACACCGTCTGGAAAGGAACACAACAGAAATATTAAAAACGGAGAGATTTTTTTTTTAATGTCATTGTGAATATTCATAAAGACATTTGAAAGCTTTAATATTTTCTATTGACAAAACGCCGAATACAAAGAAATTACAATAAACTAGAATTTGATTTTTTCGGTATCGTCGATGGCTAAAGTGCACTATTGCTTTTCTAGGGATCACCTTTTTTGTTAGCTTCATGGCTCGGTGAGTTGGGTGATGGCTGGCTCACTTTTTAGAAAATCCCAGTGTTTGCCGAGAAAGTTAAGCCGGGTTTTCCAACCTGCTTTCCCTTTGTCAATGATGCAGAAATGTAGAATGTTAAAACTCTATTTCTCTTGTTTTCCTTTTCTATATTGTGCTTCTGTCGGGTTAAGAAAATAAAAGTAATACAAGAGAAAATACTGATAATAAGACAGAGCAACAATACGTTATGTTAACGTAAATAGCCATCGGGGTTGGATTAGAGACCGGGACAAGCCGTCGATGTTATCTTGCAGGTCATCTGCAGATATTTGTATCAGGTATAACCTGGGGTCAGTAAACTAAGAAATATGGATCAAAGTCGACATTTGCCGTAGAAAAAAATTGCAACATTATAATTTGATATACAAGAAATTGAAGCTATTTTTCATAATTTAGCACTTATTTCCTTAAAATTGATATTGATATATATGTATATTAAAGTTGATTAAGTACAAGTACTTCTTTGTTTACGGTAGATAAATGCATAAATAAATAAAATATACGTCCAGGTAAAAAAAAAACTCCCACTTTACTTCATTATGATATACATTAAATCATATAAGCTAGCTGTCTGCCTTCTATGGGCTTCTTCAGATATTAATAATGTAAGTTGACATGCAAGTAACATACGTGTAGATATATAATTTTATGGAAAATTGACATCAGTTAAAGACACATTAACGTAAAATCAATAATAATTCTATTTAAAAAAAAACAAATTATAATCGTTTATTATTACTCGTTGGTATTTAGGAGACAGGCGCAACAATAGATACAATAATAAAATAGGCTCAGTGTTTTTACATAGAGCAATCATACTTGTGTAAAGTTATTGATGGCACTAGTCCTTGGCTTTGTAAGGTATTAATAATTTATTGTAAGAAAGAAAGGGTTCGCGTGTATTTAATATTCACCGCCATTTGGGGTCGTTTCTTATCGGTTTTATGAATGAGCAACAGATGGTAATTCTGTCTTCATTTAGTTTGATCGAGACGGCTGCGTCCAGCTGCCCTTTGTCCCACCTCAACCTCGACTGTCGAGGCCAACCTGAACTCCCCAAGGCGGCTTATACGTTAGACGTATAGACCCAGTTAGTTTTCATGCTTTTGCGATTACTGTAAAAAGTTAAACTTTGAAAACTATATATTAATAATTTCGAAAACAGGCTCATTAAAAGAGCTTTGCCTGCACTTCAAGAGGGTGCATATTTGTTTTACATCGCCTGCAGAAGAAATGGAACAAATTGAGTTTAACGTCCTACTTTTCTACACCGACTGGTCTAACGAAGACGGCGTCTGCAGATTGTGTTTAATTCATCAAAATTTTCTAAATTCTGAACGGAATTGTACCATTTGTGGCTAGATATTCATTTTACAGATAATGTATCTTTTCAGTGATTCAAAATTTCGCATTTTATTGCTAAATCAGGCTGCTATTTCGTAGCTTTGAGCTTATGATTGCATAAAAGATAAATGAGAATATATTTAGAAATCATCGACGTTATAATTTTATCCTATGCATCACGGACAGTCCAGACAATATCTATATTTGTCTGTTGTGTTCTGAGGGAAGTGTCGTCCAAGAAGGACCATTTACTTTGGAAGTAGGCGGAAACGCCACTGTCCATGCAAAATTTCATTCATAGCCAACTACATTACGTATACCGGTCTTCATTATCCCCGTTTCATTTCTTACAAGTATCAATTTTCTCAACAAATTATTTTTTCTTGGATCTTCCGAACATAGTCCTGGGACCCGACGGAATGCAGTTATCAAATTACAATTTGATGTTTTCCAGTCACGAGAAGATATGATTGAACATGGCTTATCATCCTACTACATCTATGGTTGTAGACTGTATTTAACTAGTAATTAGTTGATACATGTGTCAACACTCTCTACTTTAATCTGGCTTGGTATCAAACTACAGATAACTTGATATACCCAAACAACTGTCCTGGTTGGCCTTAATCACATCAAGTAACTTGATATAACACATCAACTGTGCTGGCTGGCCCTAATCACTTCCGAGTAACACGATAGTCATTCCATACTCCATTCTGTGGCAGAGATAAAGAGTTGAATTCAAGCCTAGAAATTTGAGGGGGCCTACCCTTTCTGGTAGGGGCTAATATTATACAAATAGTCAAGAGAGGTTCTTTAAAACAAAACAACATATTTTCAATGTTAAGCCCCAAAACGATTTGACTTTAAAACAGATAATGCTACAATATGTTAGAGACACCGAGGGATTTGGAATCGGTTATAAGCTTCACACTGTATCGAACTTCAAAGAATATCAGACAAAATTGCAAAATGACAATTACTAGCTTCAAATTGCAACTTTTAGTGCATTTGTAGTAGGTAAAAAAAAGGTCTTATGATTAAAGAGAGAGAGAAATGGGGTTTAACAACCATGGTTTAATTTTATTTCAACAATTTGCTTGCAGAGGACCCGGAGAAAACCCAAGACGTTAGACAAGCGACCCTACTCCTTGCCACGGACAACCGGGGATTCGAAACCACGGCATTTGACCCAATGACAGGCTTTATGATACAGCGTGTGCACGCTACCCATTCAGCCAACCAAACCCCCTTATGATTAAAACAATATTTGGAGAATGAATGGTTTATTTACAGAATGAATAAAATACATGTACAAATACTTGTTATTTTACAATTGATCAAGTATACACAACTTTATGCAAATTTCCAATTCAAAGGCTTCTGCTCTGGCCAAACAACAATGTAGAACCTTAGATATGTTTCAATTATCGATTGTCACACAAAATAACCATAACTAGGCTCCAAATCTCCACTTGCAATTGTCTGATTTTAAATACTTTCTAGTAGCAATATTGTTATTAAATTGCATGTAGTTAAAACAATATATTCTGGCAATCTAGAGGCTTATTTAATCTTAAAATACATGTAGTTGACAATCAAAATAATGTTGTTTTATGGTTATATTGACATTATTGAATGAATACCAAGATAAATTCGAAATAGCCATGAAAAACAATTTAAATTGAATGCAAATCTCTGAATATTTTTGTGAGCGCTGGTAGTAATGACCAAAGAAAACAATAACAAAACACTATATGACATGAAGAGGTAAAATTTTAAACTTATACAAAATAATACTTTTGTTACACAAGAATATATATTATTATAATTATTTATTAAATAACATATTAAACTGTAAGATGACTTATTCTAACAGTTGATTTTCGATGATAAATTTGATGATAAACTTTATGAAATCGTTAGCAAAAATAATATTGACTTAACCCTTTATCACCGGGTACATGTTAATATTGACTATTACAATTTGCTTAAAAAAAATGGAGAAAACCAATGTAGCTTAATTTTAATACTTCTACTCCCAAGACTGTGTTGTTCAGAGACCATCGATAGTTCAGCCCCATTTAAGTCACTTGGATGATTTGAAACGGATCAAGGGAGCAGTAGTTTCCGGAGGTTACAGGTGATAAAGGGTTAAGGATACAAATTAACCCAATGCAATTATGATCTGAAGTAATTAGCACTCTTTACCCCCCCTCCCCCAAACCCTGAAATTGTGAACCTGGCGATGAGTTTTTACCATATAAAACTTGACCTCATATCTCTCACAATGACTGTCACTATTACATGTATGAACACAAAAAAATGTTGGATTTTTAAGTAGATGATAAAAATAATGATGGGGGAAACTATAATATCAATGAATTAATTTCATTTTCGTCAATCAAACTCAAGGAGTTCTTAGGAGAGCTGTGATTAGGTCTACGGAGTTCTGGTTCAGGAAAGTGGTGAGAAAAATTCTCATTGTTTTGGCTATTTCTGTAATCCAACAGTTCACTGCCATTGTCTGAAATATCTGAATCAAAAGTCTTCTCTAAGGCACTGAAATATTCTGATGAACTGTCTGTCATGGAGACGTCTGCACTGTAAGAGAAAAAATTCAAAAAGGTTATTTTTTAACCCAATATTCGTTGATACAAATATGATATCAACATACTGTCAATATGCCAAAATATATAATTATAATAAATGAATAATTTATAATGACGTATTTTAATTAGTCAAACTGGTTATATATTTCACAGACAATATATAATTGATAATTTATAATTCTATTAAGAAAACAAAATTTGCATGAGATGACGCAGTTGTCGATCGATGACCAGATGTTTTTGTAACTATTTATGACCAGAAAGACAGATAACATTACTGCTGACATAATATTTCAGCATCCAACAGTGTAATAACAATAACAGAGAGAGAGATAGAGAGAGATAGAGAGGGAAAGGGGGTTTAACGTCCACTTGACACAAGCTAGGTCATTTCAGGACTTACGTATGGTTTAATTTTATTCCAATAATTCACTTGCGCATTGGGGTCTTTAGAAGTGAGAGGAAATGGGACGACCCGAAGAAGACCCACAAGGTTAGACAGGCGACCCTACTCCTTGCCACGTACAACCGGGGATCAACAGTTAATAACAATAACATATCGCTAACCATGTGCATTATTCAAATAATAGTAACTCTGTATAACTTTTACCTGTTATTTGTGCTAGTAGGAGCATCAAACTGATGAAGAGAACGTCTCCATAGTTTAACTTGCATATCCCATGATCGTCGACTTGTTTTCACATATTTATTAGGAGTACAAGGGTGACCTTTCCTTCTGTGAGATCTACAAAATAAAAGTACATACTTATGAAGAAACAGCATACTAAGTAGAAAGGATACAGCAACTATGGAACTTGTCTCACACCATAGATATTATTTTAGTAATTTGATAAAAGGTTAAATATTGACAACAAATTGTTCTGGTTTGCATAAAATCAATGTCATTTTAAAACTATATTTCTTCTATTTTACACATCCAACTTTACTCACCTTTTCACTTGTCTGAGATAGGAATCATAACCAGGAGTATTTTTGCCATAATCAATAGACTTTTGTCTCCTCATAAGAGTAGCAGAGTCTTCCTCCATTTCCATAACAAATTTAGGTTTTCTTTCAGTACCCATTTCTAACTTACGACGATATCTAAAACATAAAAGAAATAATAAAAAATGATATTTTAATTTTAACCGGATCTGTAGTTTTTTGGAGGTGGTAGATTTTTATATAAAAAAAATGACAATCGACCCAAAACAAAAAGACAAACTCACGTTTTCATATTCTCATTTTCCTCGGCAGCCAGTTGCTCAAATGTATCAACTTGTGCAGCCCAATCCAAATTAGAACTGTTATGCTTGATAGGACCAATTTCTGGAGTCATTCTACAATCAAAATATTAAATAATAATTTGTATTTTCATAGCTTAATCCATTCTAAAATGAATTCAATTTCATCATTTCACATTCATTCAGATAAAAAAAGAAGCGCCACCCCACCAAGATTTCATGTAAACTGATAGGCTCCGCTTGATAAACCAAGATTTCAAGTAAACTGATAGGCACCACTTGTTGGGTTTGACATCTTACATGTTCTGCAGTTGATTTTGAGAGTTGTCAAATGTTTAATTCATCATATTTTTGTTAAAAAGTTTATTCAAAAATATAGCTGTTTGCGAATGGATACTTACTGATTCTGTCCTAACGGGGGAAAGTCACTAGTCTTGATACTGAAATCTAACTGACTCTTTGAACTCCTAAAAAAAATAATTTATCATTGTTATAAAAAGGTAACGTAGTTTAGTAATTCATACGTTTTAACAAACAAGAGTTAATTAATATTACATATTAAATAAAGGCTTCTATGTATACAAACCATTTACTAACAGACTTTACTTTTAATCCTGAACTATGGTATTATAGACGCCAACTAATAAAATTCAATTTATCTATACAATAGCCTACCTGTTATTATCCGTTCTGTTATTCCCGTTAGAAACATGTTTATCTTTATTTATTGGACTTCTTAGAGGACTTAGGGGACCGTTTCTTGCATAGCGTTCACGTGTTGTTCTGTCCCTGAAATAAAGACATTGTTGAATTTTTTAAAAACGATGTACATAGCAGTTTCACATGATGGTAATTTAGAATCAGGTTCGAGGTTGCTGTATGCAGATTTACCAATAATTAAAGATGTCAACATTTTTACACATGCATTAACCAACCGGGGAGTGGTTTCAATGATTTACCATTTCAATTACATCAAAGAGTGCATAGAATAGAATTATTTTTAAAATTCTATAGATCTACAACAATACATACAAATCAACAATAACATTTACTATTACTCGATAGATCTAAATTAAGTAAGATATATTTTCTTGTCAAAAAAGTCACAGTAGCTAGTAATACTAGACCTATATTTATTTTCTTGTCATAAGTCAAACTTACTATTTTCTTGTCAAAAGTCAAACTTACTACTGCTAATTAGCCATAGGTCTACATGTACGCCATATTGATAACAAATAATGTCAATTCTGTTCTGTCCTGGCACAGTCCATGCCATATCGATTATGATGTCACATTGTCATGTAAATGTAGTATCATCATGTACCAACCTTTTCACCTTTTGTTTTGTAAGAATTAGAATCCGCAAACCAACCTTACCATAAAGTTAAAGCCCCAATAACACTCTTGTTGTAACTGAATAATATGTTCCAATCTTTATTCTGGTCAACAATTTGTACCATTTTACAATATTTCAATTAAAAAATGATACAAATTTCATCTTAACACACCTAATTTTAAAAATTGGAAAAATTCAACTACATGCCGTAACATGGTTGGAAAAGCCTTACGTAAGCACTTTCAAATTCAACTTGGATTTAAACATATTTTCGAACCCTCTGGACAAGTAAGATAGGTTGTAATGGATAATTTACACAACAGGTAGGACACTTAAACATCTTGTAGTTAGAATAAGGCTATTTTTTTTTTCTGGACCTGTCAAGCCAGGAATCCCAGCGTATTCAACACCAGGCTAATTCAACACCAGAAAAATCGGCGTATTCAAGACCAGTACATGTATTATGTATATAGGCCTATTGTTTTTTTGTATTTTAAACTTCAAATCAATTCCGATGTCATTGAGTACGTCAAGAACCAATGGATATCAAACCGAGTGTTTAGTGCAAAGAGTTGGTCCGTGTTTATGCACCTCGTTCGCCAAATAAAGACGTCGAGGGTTGGCATAACCTAATCAACTCTCGACTGAAGACTCGGGGACCGGTTCCATTTTATTTATTACTTGTTTTATATTATGTAAATATTGTCTTCGAATATGAAATATTTCAACTGTTGTTTGTATTATGACTATTTAATTTAAGATATATAATAAATATCTTGTTTATCCTGCTTTTGTCTTATAATATACTGGTCTTGAATACGCCAATTTTACTGGTGTTGAATTAGCCTGGTGTTGAATACGCCTGATACCCAAGCCAGCAAGAGTGTTATTGTCCCTTTAAACAAAACGTCTCTGCAATTTCAACCAAAAATGGTTGACTAACGTCTAGTTTCCGACCTTGATGCCAAATAATAATAAAAAATACACATTCATATTGGAGTATGAACGGGTTGCTTGGACAGAGATTCTAGTAAACTGCTGAACTGAGAGTGAGATAGTCAGATAGTTCAGCTGTGTTGTTACGACAAAGCAAAATAATATCCGAAAAGTTAAGAAATATACCTTCCAGTTGGGAAATAACGATCTCCGTGTGAATAGTCACTTCTATTGTTCCTCCGTTGACTCATTGTTTGAATAATTCTGTGTTTTAAGTAAATAAAATTGAATAAAATAACCACTACTTTCTGTATGACCTGCAAATTTGTTCACTAAAGTTACTGTCTTAATTTCGCGCCATGTCCATGCGCACGCGCAGTAAATATTTATTTCAGGAAATGAGTTTGTATAAAAAATCTATTTTCATTGAAACTTATTCTAACACTTCTTAATCGTAATTAGGGTGTTAAGAATTCTATTGTTATGTAAAAATAGTTCTGAAACAAAAAAGATGTGAATATCGCTTGCAGACGCTTTGTTAGCTCGACGCTGATTGGCTGAAAGTGTGTTGTCTTTCAAACGTGGTGGCGGTGAGCTAGTCTGGGCATATCGTCAATTAACATTATTTCATTTATTTAGTGGAGCAACATCCACTGATGCTCTAAGTATCTCCAAGTCAACATGGATGTCTAGGACTATATTCTCTGTAACTTCGAAGCCCTGTGATAAAATTTGTTTGTATGAAACCAAGTATTCTGGATGTGACATTGCATGTGTTCGTAACCTGACGCTACCAAATTGATTCATTGAGTTCTCTGCTCTTTGTTTTTACAACCATAACAATCTTCATAACTTGCACAGGCCCTCGGATATTGGTCTTATTATACGGAAATAAACGATTCTTTATTTCGTAATACTTTAGGATAAACGTGATTATTTGGAGTGATTGTTTTATGAACCATTTTGACCATCCGATGAGACGTAAATTGAAGTTGCATTTGGACTTATTATAAGACCAGTTACCCCAGCCACAGGAAGGTGTGGTCTCATACCAGGATGTCTGACAGAACACCTATCTCCAAACCCTTAAGTTTGGCCATAAAAAACATCTCAAATAACATAAGTTTTGGAGAAAGTCCAGCAATATGTACAGTGAATTCTCCTATGACGAATTTGGCATTCAATCTAAGTGGTCTATCAACTGGAAGGTGAGATAATTATAATGGAATTATAATTCATTGAAAGTGAGGAATACTGTGACAGTGTGTGACGTGAATGTGAATGTTGACTGTCCGTCAGTGATGGCAGTGTCACTGTCAGTTATGATTGGAATCGTTTTTGAGTGAATATGTTTGTGTATGTGAATGTATGAGTGGCGGTGTTATCTGAGGATTTAATGTTTTAGAATGTCATGGTTTATTAAAAATGAAATATTATTAATAACAGTGACAGTGTTTAAACTGAATTTATGTGTATGTTTTTCCTATGTGTGTGTACGTATGATATTTGGTTAATGCATGCATAGGGCATAGGGAACTGTGCCATGCTCTTGGTTACATGGATATAATTGTTATTTCAAATGGATTTAACTGTCTAGTTTACTAGCATGAAGGGACTAGTTAAAACTGTTTAATTCGTGTTTTTTTGAAAAGTAGATAGTAGATGTCAATGTATAATCATTCGTGAACATGGAGAAATAAAGTCAATTTAATTAAGGTTACGGTTTCATGATTGTGTAGTGATCAAAGTTTTAATTGGAATGATAATGAAGGTGTCAATGTCATCAGAAAAGTTGTTTTAAGAATAGACAAATTTAATTAGGTCAAAGAGGTTAATTAGTGCCTTGTCTGCTCTCATTATAACTATTAGAAATATTTAACAGTGAGTGACTCATAGTGTTTGCTTTTGATAGATGAGGTTTTGTAATTCAGACTTTAGTGGATTAGTTTTGTTTTAATTAAATCATTTTAATTTGTTGATTTCTATAAAAAATATGTTCAGTTAATTGAATTTGAAAGAAGATTAGAAAGTTCTCTTGTTCACCCTGGAAGTTAATGTCTACCTACCTGGTTGACAAAAACGTGTCCTCAAATGACATGTCATGAACTGAAAAGTGTTTTTTTGTTTAAATTTATGTACAAGTTACTACAAGATGAACTTTTCACTCAGTTTAAATGCATTTTATGAACTGGAATAAAAGTGTAGTCTAATAGTTATAAGATTTGTTAGTCATTCTTTATGATTTTTTAAACAACATTTATTAAAAGCTCAATTACAAGAAAGCTCATATTAATATGAGATTATATTAGTAAAGTACTAAATCATTGACAAACATTAAAGTAAACTGATTTCTTAAAGCCCCAATACCACTCTTGTTGTAACTGAATAATATGTTCCAATCTTTATTCTGGTCAACAATTTGTACTATTTTGCAATATTTCAATTAAAAAATAAATCAAATTTCATCTTAACACACCTAATTTTAAAAATTGGAAAAATTCAACTACATGCCGTAACATGGTTCTAAAAGCCTTACGTAAGCACTTTCAAATGCAACTTGGATTTAAACATATTTTCGAACCCTCTGGAGAAGTAAGATAGGTTGTAATGGATAATTTACACAACAGGTAGGACACTTAAACATCTTGTAGTTAGAATAAGGCTAATTTTTTTTTTCGGGACCTGTCAAGCCAGCAAGAGTGTTATTGTCCCTTTAAGGTATTTTAATTCCAAAATTGATTGCAATAACTTGAATAAGTTGTCAAAGTTGTGGCTAAGTGTTGTGGTTATATTTGTTAATTTCACAAAATCATATTGTTTGAGTTTGTGCAAAGAATGCTTTTACTTTCACTTTCTGAGAAATTGAAATGAGTTTAAATGTAGGTCCAATAAAGTGTATCTTGGCCAACATGGCGGACTTTGGTATTCAATCATTGTAGGCTTAATGTAGGTATGCCTACTTGGTAAACCTAAGCAGTAAAATTAATGTAATGAAACTTCAAAAGACAATTTGTGCTTCAAACACATTGTAAAGGTTCTCGGTATAGTATTGTCCAAGTAGTCCAGGCAAAAGTTATTCTTATTTGAATTCAGAAATCAAGTACCTACTGTTATAGTTCCTTTAGGAACTGTCTCTGAGCGAACGATGTCTCGCTAACAGTTCCTCACGGGCCTTATTATTAACTAGTATGAAAATAAAGCTTTACCCCATCTCGGTTCTAAGGCTATTTTAGATCCTTACCGTCTATTTTGCACCGTGAAAGTTTTTTGATCACCAAAAGAAATCATTTCCTGACACAACCGAGACAAATTTATAATAATCCAACTCTATTTTCGTGTAGAATTCGATGTTAGAAAAAGACCGGTCTGCGCTGACGTCAGTAAACAAACATGGCGGCCAGATTTGAAATTTGAAAATAGTGTTGAATTGTTATAAATTTGAGTCGGTTGTGTCAGGAAATGTTTTCTTTTGGCGATCAAAGAAGAATCGCGGTGCAAAGTAGACGGTAAGGATCTAAAATAGGCTTAGAACTGAGATGGAGAAAAGCCTTATTTTCATACTAGTTGATAATAAGGCCTGTGAGGAACTGTTAGCGAGACATCGTTCGCTCAGAGACAGTTCCTAAAGGAACTACTACTGTTAATGTTATAGCCTTTTTAGTATCAAGCAAGAGGAATTATCAAGTCTACTTCTGATACTCAACAAATCTGTCAATTTAGTATCCGTGGAATTGTTCAGTGTTAAATTTATTAAAGTTATAGTCACTAAGATTCATTTTAGAAAGATAACAAAACATTGAAGAAAATAAGTTTCTGTAAAAATGATTAGAAGTTGAAAATTTTAAAACCAATCAAAGGGAGACAACTCTACTTGGTATTTTCTTTATGAAAGTTTGAGCCTTTGTACTACTACTTAATCATGGGAAAACTGAACTAGTCAACGGACTATTTAAGAACATTTAAAGAAACATGTAATGCTAAATTTCTGGTTGTTTTAAATTTCTTATGAAGTAGATAAGAATCAATAAAAAAATTAGGGGAAATACATAAATATGTGGTAAAATTTTAAAACCAATTAAAGGGAGACAACTCTATTTAGAATTTTTATTTTGAAAGTTTGAGCTTTGAAAACTGAGCTTGTCAACAGACTAATATTGGGAACATTTAAAGAAACATGTAAATGCTAAATTTTTGGTTGTAATAAATTTCTAATGAATTAGATAAGAATCATAAATATGGGACTATACATGTAGGTGAAATTTGGTTGTACTCCAGTACTGGCAGTAGACTCCTATTTTATTAAAAAAAACAATTATGTGTACATGATATTACTCATACTGTCACCTAAGTTCACTGGTCCATCCAACTTTTTTTGTGAGTTCTCTACAGTTCTTGTAAGAAGATGTTTTTTAAAAATGTATCAAAATTATATATGATATTGATTAATCATACATAAGCTTATAGTGTAGAAACTAGGCTAGAAGTACATAATATTCCAAATTTTAAATACCGTACCAAGTCATGAAGTTATGTTCATGAACTAACTTAAAAAATGATATATCTTGTGAATAATAGTAATACAAGAATAAGTTCTATGTCGTTAAAATACTTGTTTACCGGTTTTAAGCTATGTACAACTGACTTACTTACATGTATGTGCATGTACATGTACCATTCATGTAGTTAAGAGAGTATGAAATACAATTTCAATATACATTTCACAGCTCTGTCGCTATATTTTGCCTTTTTTTTCTAATAAGAGCTTATGAACTATATTTAGTCTCGTACCGGTAGTAAAATTCTTGGGATTTACATTATTCAGAATATTTTAGAATTGTTTCCTTTTTAATATTTTGACTGTAAAGTTTTGAGAATACAATTCAGACGTTGTTAATGGACACTAACACCAAGGAATGGGTTCTACCACTCCGCTTGTGGGGCATTCCATGTCAAGTGTACACAAAATTCGGGCGATTTTGACATGACCATCACAGATTTTAATGATTTTTGGTGTGCAAGTTAACCATGATGAAAATATGTGGGGCGTGGGTTCAAAGGCCAAGGTCAACAATATCTGCCTGGATTTTGTTCTGTCAAATTCGTGCTTCATGTCATTAGAAAGATCTATGTTTTCTGAACAATTTGATACCAATTTCATGTACATAGGATTACTAGGGACGAAGTCATGGAGTTTCAAAGTTGGTAGGTAAGCCGAAAAGGTCCAAAGTTTGGGATGCCCCTGATGGGGCCCCAATTGGGCCCCCAGCACTATAATTTTGCACATCACATTTTTTCATCATGGTTAAGTTGCACACTAAAAATCATCAAAATCTGTGATGGTCATGTCAGAACCTTGTGTACACTTGACGTGGAATCCCCCTTGTCTTACTTCATTACTTGTACAAATATTGGTCAGAAAAACTTGCTCAGTATTTTTTGCAAAGCTCCCCCTTGTCTGTAGTGCAGGACAGAATGGCCTGACACGGAGCAGCCACTATTTGTTCGAATGTGTCCAAAAAATCAGTTACGGTACTCATTGGTAACACCTTTATACAAGCTTATACTTTATTGGCGTGCACATAAAATATCCCTTGGTAGTGTGGTTGGAATTCAATATAAGAGTAGGCCATAGTGCTGCTGCCCGGGTAAAATTTTCAATACATGGCGTATGCCCGTCTTCATAGCAGTCGGAGCAGACTGACTGTAGGACGTTAAACCCCATTTCATTTCATGAAGAAGAAAAGTGTCATTCAATAATTTTTTGGGGTTGTGGAGTTGTCCCCCTCATCTGTGAATAACTTCGTACGTAGTATGATGATATTGATACAGGAAAGTTAAACTTTAGGCAGTGGCTATTGTTACGAGTAATAAAAATAGTCCCCAGGCTATTGTTACGATGATGTTTTTAAAGCCCTTCATCGGTGAAGTTAAAAACTGAAAAGTCGTAAAAATAATCCTAACCCTAACCCTTTTCATCTCTTAATTGTTGCCTTCAGTTCTGAAAACGTTGAAAATATGGCTTCTTTTTCAATGCTGGTTTTGGGGAGATTGGCAGCCATTTTGGAATTCGTCCTAAACTTTGATCAATCTTGTCGTAACAATAGCCACTCTGTAAACTTTATGAAACATGCTCAGTGGGATTGAAATGGTATCCTTTCTGCTAGTGTGTAGGCCTACATGTAGTTGTAAAAGGCTCAAACAATTCCCAGTTTATACTACTGTGGAAATACATGTATTGCTCTGGGACCTTATTCACAAAAACTTTTAACTAAAATATTTTCGGAATTCAACTTTTCATTCAATGAATCATTGGCCTTGGGCTAAAATTTGTACTACTATTATTTTAGATCTCAACCAACTGTATCCTCAAAATGAAAATAGTCTCAAAAATATATCGCGAATGGTTTATTGCATGCACATTAGATCACAAGGTCTGTCATTCAATCATGTGGCATGGTTTCGATTCCTTGCTTGTACATGGCTTTGATTGAAATGGGGTTTAACGTCCTACTGTTATGCACTTAACCAGAGCTAATTGAAGACGGGCATACGCCATACAGTGTGCTATGAGGGAAATTTTGCCCGGGCAGCGGCGCTATGGCCTACTCTTATATCGAATTCCAACTGCCAAGGGATCTTTAACGTGCACTCCAATGTGTACACAGGACCTCGGTTTTTCGTCCCATCCGAACGACTAGGCAGCTTTCCTTGTCAGGCCCTCCTTCTGAATCACTGACAAGGGGAAATCACGTCGGAAAGCTTGTACATGGCAAGGAGTAGGTTCACTTGCCAACCCTGTAGGTTTTCCCCAGGGTCCATCGGTAACCACCCACTGCTAAAGACTCCTGTTCACAATCAAATTATTGAAATAATATGTTAGTCCCTATAAGGGGGGGGGGGGTAGGTCAAAATATCGAAATGGTTTTATGCACCTCGACACCCTCAATCGATATATAAAAAAAATCTGTCACCTCTCTTCAATCAATGTGAAATCATAAGTCAAAGTTGGTGAATCTTCTCTATTGTAATCACTCATTCTCTATTATTGGCCAACTACTTTCATTCAGGGTAAGCCAGCTTTCTCTGTTTCTTCACCAAATCAATCGCCAGCGCTCGAAGTATCTTTGTGTTTTTTCTCCATTTTTGGCCATAGAATGTGGTATATCCTAGATATGAGCAATGAAATGACTTCATAGATTGAAAGAGTGTACTAAGGACATTAAGGCTCACCCACCCTTTGGCACATTACATAGTAATAAATGAATTGAGAACCAATTGGGAGCTGATTTCTTGATGAAGTGAGATTTTTTATCTTGATTCGTCGATCAATATTCCAAAAGGATGTAAACATAATATGCTGTCCATAATGATGAAATGGGCTGTCAAAAGAGCCAAGCTCCTACACCACCACAGGTTAGTTCTTTAAATAAATGATATGATGTAGGGTCAAAAATTATACTTTATCATATATAGGATCATTTTCAGAGCCCAAAATAAGTCTTGCCATGCCCTTGGCTTTAAAACTAAATTTATGCAACATAACACAAACTCGGATTGACACTTAACAATAAGACTTTATTTGGCATATGGGGGACTACAGTATGTATATCTTGGCAATACATTTAGTGAAACATTCAAATGTTGAATGCTACAGTGAATGACTGGTTATCACAATCTGCTCCAAACCTGTTTAAAGGGGCCATCCCGATAATATTTTGGGTGTTAAAACTTCTTAATTTTGTATGAAAAGCCCTTAATAGCCTCTAACTTAGATCCGGGCAACTTCTTCAAGCTATGTGATACGTTTTCAAACAACTTCCAATCGCCGGTATGGCTCGCTGGTCGAAGACTTGTGTTCTGTTTGTATTACACAGAAGTGTCTGGACAAAACGAGTCTATATATGTGCAGATTTCAATCTAACCCTATTGACTCACTTTTAAAGCTCTCTATTGATTAAGTTAAAATTGGTATCAAATATAGTCGTGCTTATCAAGTAAAACGACCATAACAATTTAAAAGAAAAACTTAAAAGAGCTAGTGTCCAGTTAAGCTTTTTTTGCATTCACGTCCAAACTACTCAATATTTTGAACTGAAATTTTCAGACAAGGTAAATACACTATTCCTCTATATTTTGGCGTTTACATTTTATACGTTCATGAACGTGCAATTTTCAGATTCTTTGAAATTCGGGCTGGCCCCTTTAACATGGCTGAATGTTTACAACCTTGGTTATTATGATTGTAACAAATTTGTCTACCGTCCTTTGACTTGATGGGACGATTGTACTTGTCATTTGAAGAATTCCCTGAAACACCTTGAGGTACGTAAGCGTCTATATGGAAGGTTTGTCTGTTGAACATAACTATGTCCATGTTATTCAGCATTCAGGGCACACATGTGTGTTGCATGTGAAGTTGATTGCCATATATTACAGGAGTTAACGTGTGCCCCTGCTACAACTCTTCTTAGCAGATCAGGATCTCCTGAAGCCCAATTTATCAAAATATTGTGTTGCATACATAAGTGCATTGGCACATTTGATTGTGAATAACTTGTGGTATTCATAGAACTTGTCTGGCCATATATTATCGGTTTCTATGATGTGTGATAAGTACAAATCTAATTCTGAATTCCTATGTGGGAATGCATCCGGGGAACAAATAATACGCTTGCAATGATTAAAGGCAATTATAAATTCTCCAATTGACAAATTTCTTGTAAGTCTTTTGTCTAACCATTGATCCTTCTCGCTAGAAGGTCAATCATTGTGAGGAATCGACAGTAAATTAAGGTTAATGTTTTCACCCCTGACGATCTTTTTGTTGTATATCTGGTGATACCATATCGATATATTCTAGATAAGCAGCATTCATCCTGATCCTCTCAGGCATAGCACTATGACTATTAGTAATGTACATCCATCAGGAGTTGATAGAGTGCAGGTGTTATCAAGATGGTCTGCATGTTCATTCTGCTTGTGAGCGACAGAATTTCTGTCATTAAAATCATTCTCAACACCGACGGAACGATAAGCCCTTTGAGTTTGACTGTCCCCAAATGGTTGTTTGAATTTATCTAACACATCACTTAGAGTTTTCACGACCTCTGTGATTGCACTTTTGTCTTGGCTGTAAGTGTTACGATTATGATCGTTTCTAGTCTAAGTCACGTTTGTTATTGTTTGGCGATCACTTCCCTTACTAGGTGCCGTTGAATCGATTCCAGGTGACCTTGAACTGATTCCTGGAGACATAGATCTGTCTCATTGCGGTTGACGGGTATGATTTCCATAAAACAACTTTATCAGTTGATTCTTTGAAAACGATGATGGGACGGATACCAATATCTGACAGTTCTTGTCTATATCTGGGTGTGGACCAAAAGTTGCTAGAAGACAGAATTGCTGAACGGGACCTCGTGCCTGTTGCCATCTTTCTCGCAGACTCTGAAATTCTTGCAGAATTAATTGAGAGTACCAAAAGCAAATTGTAGATACACAAGAAGCCGCAGATATCTCCTGATTGTGATTCTACCGGCGTGTAAACTTTGAATATTTCTAGCAGAATACATATAACGTGACTTTGCCCATGTGCTGTATTCTAGAAAGAGGCCGATGAGGTCACATGGCATAGGTCGTGACATGAACAAGTTGTGTCACTGCATAAACCATACTTATTTACATAAGCCCCCATTTGTATATGAAGGACATTTCTATCAGGGCCACCTCTCAAAATATTGTTGATATCAACCCCAACATATATGGGCCATTGAAAAGTTTATTGCCTCGAGTCTCAAAATGATTGACTAGCTGGTAATAGGGACCCCTGCAAATTATTAGAAAATAATTTTAGTGAATTATTTTATGTGGTTTGGTTGTTTCAAGTTACTATTGGAACTGATGACATCCCTTCCACTCTTGGAACTGATGACATCCCTTCCACTCTTACATCATCTGCAGTTGCTGGTAGTGCAGCTTACATCCATCATCAGTCTACTGCTACTACATCATCTGCAGCCATGGGCATTTGAACTGCCACACTGCCTCTTCCTTCTGTAACAGCTATTGCCCTGGTCTAGACCAGTAGGCCTATTTTTGCTAGTCATTACTGTCAATGGTGTCGCTATTGACTCGCTAGTGCTACCAATCGCGGTTACAGAAGAGGCAGCGTGGCAGTTGCAATACTCATAGCTGCAGATGATTTCCTTAGTCTCTGTCTCAAAAGACAATGGACTGGTCCTGGGATGTCAGTTTCTTGGTGTGGAGCAGCGTCGACTGTGGCTGTAGAGACCAATTGTAGAGTGGCAGTCTCTGTCACAGTTGCTGCAGGTATATGTTGTTGATGTTTGGATCGTTTGGGCTGTTTGCGATCTCTGCCGCTCCCTTTGTCATGCCACTACTGCTCCCTCTTTGCCTCCGCTCTCTTCACCCCTGTGCGCACCACTTGACACTAGTTACTGCAGTCGGCTGCGACTGCTTCCCATGGTCTGGATTGATATCAGCAGACCTTGTGTCTCTTTTGCAGACATCTTTGTAGCGCAGCATTGGTCGACCAACTGGTCTGGAGCCAGATGAGAGCTCACTGTGGAGAACATCCTTCGGCAGGTGACCATCCTCCATATACGCCTCACGTGGCTGAGCCAACGTAAGCGTCTCTGAAGGAGCATGGCGATCATGCTTTGGGTGTTGGTACGGTCGAGCACATCCTTGTTGGAGATTCGGCATAAGTAGTCCACGTTTCGCTGCCATAGAGAAGTGTGCTTAGCACACATGCGTTGTATACTGAGATCTTAGTGTTTGTGGTGAGCTTTGAGTTTTTCTACACCCTTGTTGACAGTTTGGACATGGCTGATGCTGCTTTGCCGATGCGTTTGTTGATTTCAACCTCAAGGGACAGGTTTCTGGAGATGGTAGAGCCGAGGTTAGTGAAATCCTCGACCACTTCCAGGGTGTAATCCCCAATGGATATGTTTAGCCCTTCACCGACATCCTGACCCATCGCTGTTGTTTTCTTCAGGCTAATGGTGAGGTCGAATTCCCTACAGGCATGTGCCAGGCAGTTGACGAGCCTCTGTAATCCTTCTTGTGTGTGGGACGCCAAGGCAGCGTCATCAGCAAACAGCATCTCTCTCAGCAGTAGTTGGCGTACTTTCGTCTTGGCTCGTAGACGGGACATGTTGAAGAGCTTGCCGTCTGTTTGTGTGTAGAGGTACACTCCATCTTTCGCTGAAGGCGTAAGACAGCAGCAAGGAGAAGAAGACACCAAAGAGTGTCGGGGTGAGGACGTACATGTAGCCTTGCTTCACGCTGCTGTTGATGGGGAAAGCGGTGGACGAGGATCTGTCAAACAGCACTGTGCCCCTTCATGCCCTCATGAAATGACATCACAAACTTCAAAAGCTGCTGTGGACACCCTATCGTTTACAAGAGCTGAAATAAGCCCTTCCTGCTTACGAGGTCAAACGCCTTCATCAGGTCCATGAACACAATGTACAGGGGCTGCTTCTGTTGCAGGCACTTCTCCTGTAGTTGCCTCAGTGTGAATATCATGTCAGTGGTGGACCGCTGAGCTCTGAAGCCACATTGTGACTCGGGATAGATTCTCTCAGCAACTTGTTGTAGTCGTCTCAGTGCTACTTTAGCGAATGCTTTCCCAACGATGCTCAGTAGTGAGATGCCTCTGTAGTTGTTACAATCACTACGGTCCCCCTTGCTCTTGTAGAGGGTTAAGATGTTTGCGTTTCGCATTTGTTTGGGCATTGATCCTTACTAAACTTATTTTCTAATGTACTATTTGCAGGGGGCAAAGGATCTGAAGGAGTTGTTCTGAATAGTGTGAGGTATTAACCAATGAAACGGTCGGTTACAGTGAGCTCTAGGCGTGTTTTGCACAGAACTGTGGGCAAGTCCCTAGGCTGTTTGGTTAATCAAATGTTTGTCGTCATAGGCTCACTTGCCGCTCGTATGACCTCTGACGTGACCGATCGCAACAACCAGTCAGTTCTACATGTAGTGTAGGTGATTAAAAGTATAAAAAAACGAAACTAAATATAGATCTGTATTTGAATCAGATTGGAATATTTTGAGAGATTGCCCCAGATAAAAATGTCCTTCTTGTACAAATTCAGTTCTTTGGGGCTCAGAAAATGATCATATTATGAAGTTGAATTCTTGACCCTATGCCATATTATTTATTTGAGGAACGACCTTGAGGCGGTGTAGGAACTTGGCTCTCTTGGCAGCCTATTTTCTCATTATGGGCAGTATATTATTTCTGGTATATACATACATAAAAGAAATAAATTCTAAAATTAACAAGAATTTTTTAATGCTGCCAAAGTTTAACAAAAAGCCGAGAGCTGGCCTTTAGTAAAGATATTACAGCTACATGTATATCAGACTCAATGCAGCTGGTTTAAGGACTTCTGTAGCCCATTGCTTAACTCAGCTAACTGGAGTATCACCGCTCAATAGTATTTTATTTTACTTAGCCGTTCTAATAGGAATAAGTTGATTCCAAATGACACAACACGGTCTTTGTATGGCTTCTACTTAGATGTGTCAGGCCATAAAAGATTGTTTGTTTGCCCAAATGCTACCTACCCAAATTCTTTTATTGCCGCTTTTGAAGGATTTTTTTTTTTAACAGCATTATTTTTATCTCGTTATTTATCGTCAAAGTCTCTTCCCCCCCCCCCCCCCGAATTTGCCTACCTACCTACCCATACGATTGATTTGGTGAAGAAACAGAGAAAGCTGGCTTACCCTGAATGAAAGTAGTTGGCCATTTCATAGAGAATGAGTGATTACAATAGGGAAAATTCACCAACTTTGACTTATGATTTCGCATTGATTGAACAGAGGTGACAGATTTTATTTTTTATATGGATAGAGGGTGTCAAACTGTGCATAAAAGTTCAAACCCATTTCAATATTTTGACCTAGCCCCGCATCATAGAAAATAGAGCCAATTTTTCGCAGGTGTATATTTTTCTGTAGTCGCCATATGTTACAATTTTGCTGATCATTACTCCAAAGAATAGATGCGACTCTATGGTCTTTACACTGAGGCAGAGGAGATCCCACTAACAATAACATCACCAATCACCACCATTTCCATCTAAACCCTAGACTCTACTCGCTACAATAGGTGTCTGAAAATTGACCAAAAATGACCTGAAAATGGCAAAAGGGAGATAACTCCTTGTATCTTCCCCTGTCCTTTGTGTTTTGCGGCATTTTTGTTTAAATCAAAATTTAACCATTTGATACCATATTATTTGCCAAGGATGAAGGCATGGACTATGGTTCTTTGTTAAGTTTTGAGGACCATCTAGCAGAATTTGATGTTAAAAATTTTGGCTGCAGTCCTACTATCGCAGCTTTTGCTTTCAAGAGTTATTCCCCTTAGTAAAAATCTTGTTTACGTGATAGAAGCTACATGTAAGCTTCCATATTCTTAATAAAAAAATAATTTCAATTTGGTTCTAAGCAATAAGGTCATATGAGGATGAGCCCTGCCGATTTTTTTGGTTTCCACTACTTTCCCTTCTGGAGTTATTTCCCCTTTGCTGAAAACCTTATTAACAGTAAGCTGCAGTTTTTGAGAGATTGTCTTGTGAACACGAAAGCGGCTACAGTTATTGACCAATTCTATTTAAATTTGATTTGAAGCGTTGGTTTTTTCATGTGAAGATGAACCCTATGGATATTCAGTGTTCTGTCAATATCAGTTTCAGAGTTATCCCCCTTTTGTCCAAAATCTTGTGCACATGATACACTGGATACAGACTGTGGTTTTAAAGAATTTTTCAAATTTAGTAGAAAGTATTGGGTTATGAGAGGACTGATTTTCACCATTCTACTACTTTTCATTACAGAGTTATCCATCTTTTCTGAGAATACTGTGAACACATTACACTGGCTATAATAGTGTTCAATGGATTTCTTTCAAATCTGAAGTGAAGCCTTCTGCGACTTTAGATTCAGAGGTCATCCCATTCCTATAAGGATTAGAGTCTATATTACTAAGCAAATAGTTGTAAAAATTTTGGTGTGAAGCATTGGGTGGGTTCATGATTTTCTGCTCCCTTTTCCTAAAAAAAAAAATATGGATAGGACGCTGGCTCACTAGCCTTGAGGTCTGGTGTTTGATCCCTGCATTGGCTGAGAAAGTTCAACCAGATTTTCTGGTGTGGTTTCTTTCCCCTTGTTACTGATGCAGGATGGAGGGCCTGACAAGGACAGCTGTCTAGTCATTTGGATGGGACAATAAAAACAAGGTCCCATGTACATATTGGCGTGCACGTAAAAGATCCCTTGGCAGTTAAAATTCAATATAAGAGAAGGCTGTAGCACTGTTGCCCGGGCCAAATTTCTCTCATATCACTGTATGGCATATGCCCATCTTCATGAGTCCAGTTCAGAAGCAGAATCAGTAGGATTTTAAACCCCACTTCATTTGACGACATGACAAAAAACTATAGTTTTTAATGGATCTTTTTCATATCTGTTTTAAAGTATTTGGATCATCAATCCGATTCCCTGTCAATATTCAAAATCTACAGCCCTCCGTCCCAGAGTTATCTCCCATTTGCTGAAGGCCGTGTGAACGTGATAGAGGTGGATAGGTTTTAACATTTTGGGTTTTTTTCATGTGAACTCTTTAGATTAGGTTTCTTCAAGGATCCTAGATCCTTATCAGATTTGCTTCACATCCTCAAACATCAAGTATTCTTTCGGATGCTGCTGTGGGGGCACATTCCACACTTTGCATGGCTATCTGTGGGGTTCGTTTTTTGTTTTGGTTGCTATATTACCAACTATGAATTTATACAAAAGTAAAGATGGGTAATATTAAAATTCTCAATGTTTTTGACTTGTACACACAATTCTTTATTTTTATTTGTCTCAAATTGACCCTCAAAATGGTTGATTTGCTCTTTTGATTTTAATTTATTTTTTAATCTTGCCGGGTAGCTACTGATTTTTAAATGATACAATAATCAAAATGATGTATTTTGAAACAAATTAATCATGTTTTGCTGCAGCTGTTGGATGGCCGAACGGTTAGCATGTGAATGCTATATCATAAAGTAAGGTCTGTCATTGAGTCAACCTTGTTTCCCCTCCACTGAAAAGACCCTTACGCTCATGCAAATTATTGAAATAAAATTGAACCATATGTTAGTCGCGAATTGAACTAGTTTTTAGGAAGTGGACGTTAAACACCATTTCTCTCTCTCTCTCTCTCTCAGTCAGCTGAATGCCGTGTTCCTAGCTCATTGACATTTACCTCCCTTATAAAGCAACGACTTTTGTTCTCCGGGGGGGGGGGGGGGTCAAATTGAGTCAAGTAGTGTTGTTTTGATTCCCCTCCTGGTACATGACAAGCATTGAATTATTGAAATACAATTGGACTATATATTAGTCCCTAATCTAGTTTTTGTCAAATTATTTATATAGACACCCAAATAGAGGCTACATTTTTTGATTGTAAGCATTGGCGTCACGAGAGAGAAACCCTACCAATATTTAAAATTCTACGACTTTCCGTTCACTGCGTTTATTATCATGAGACGAAGGAAGAAGTCTTGATTTTCTGTGAATGTTCTGGAGACTAAAGTTATCATCAACAAATTGACTTTATGCACATTGTTTATTCATGAGATTCAAAAATTGATTAGTTGATTACTGACTGAGTTATGACCCTTAGTCACTTTAGTGTGTGTTTTGTTGCCTTGTAACCTATCTTTAACCAATTCTTTCGAAAATAAGTTTATTGCAATTAGGCCATTAGAGTATGTTCCAGGGTTTACCCCTATTTCCCAAAAGTAATGAAATAAAGCCTAATATAATTGTTAGGGTAAAATCACATGACTCTTTTACACCCACATGTTTATGTAGTTGTTACATGTTATACATGTAGTCATCAGTTGACACCTCTGTCCATTGAACCGTTCATAGAATGACGTTATTCTTAATGTCCATGAGCTGTCCTTCGGTTTCCTCCCACTGCTAAGTGACCCGTACACGCGGGCGAATTATTGAAATAAAATTGAACCATGTGTTAGTCCCAATTTATACCAAGAGCATGTGGGTAAGACGATGGCTTGCTAGCCTTGAGGTCAGGTGCTCAATCCCTGTATTGGCGAGAAAGTTCATCCATATCTTCGGGCGTGATTACTCCTTGTTAGTGATGCAGGACAGAGGGCCTAACAAGGACAGCTGTCTAGTCAACTGGATGGGATGAAAAACAGAGGTTCTGTGTACACATTGGCATGCATGTACAAGATCTCTTGGCAGTTGGAATTCGATATAGAGTAGGCCGCTACCTTGGTAAAATTTCCCTTGTAGCACACTGTGTGTATGACATATATGTCCATCTTTATTAGCTTAGTTTAGGAGTAGGAAGTTAAACTCCATTTCATTTCATTACATTTAAGGTCATATTTTGAGGCTAAATTTAATATTCATTTGACACAGCACAGGGTTTGAGGTCTTGAGAGGAAGAATCCTATTGTCATTTTGATTTCCAACGATTTACAGTGTTTATAGTCATGAGACTTGACCAACAATAGTCACCCCTACCGGTAACTAATTAGTTTGAAAAATGGTAAAAGTTCAGCTTGTGAAATGATGCCTTTGTTTTTGAATGATTTTGATAATGGCTTAAAAGTTATTGCCCTTAACAAGCTGGCTAACATTAAATGGTTGCGAGTCTTGCGACAATCAGACAGTTATTTAGTTTGCATGCCAGAATATTCATATATTTGTAACTTATAAATTATTCAATCGTAGGGTCAAGTATAGCATCTCAAAATGGTATTTTGATACAAGTATTTCTATTCTCTGTATTTCAATATTGATTGAAAATAGGTTGCATTTTTGTCAGAAGTTTATATGAGAGTAGCCAACTATCTCCAGTTTTTATCTTTATTTTTATTTTTATCCACTAATAGGGGCACCACACCAAAACGACGTCTATCTTTATCAAGTATTATTGATACACCAACATCTGAAAAGCCCACCCCTGAACGTATGTCATCAACTGAATCAGGTAAAACATGTCTTCATTTATTTCTTTTATTACCAGTAACATAAATATTTTAAGATTGGGAGCTAACCCTAGTCGGTGCCTAATCCACTAAGCCACCACAGCTCGGGGTTGGGATGGCCTAGTGGTCTAGAGTGCCGCGCTACGACCTCTAGCTGGCCGGCCATCTCTGGCTTGTGGCTGTGGTTTCAAGCCCTGGTGTGAGCATTAAGATGTCACATGGTAATTTAGTAGATATCATTAGTGTATGTTTAAATACTGTCATTGTTCTAGTTAGACGCATACATTTTGAAATGAAATGTTGCTCTGTGTTAGTATGACTCCAGGAAGATGATGTTCACACTACTTTAGAACACTGCAAATGGTCATACACATCACACTCCTCCCAGCTTATTCCACTAAACACTGCTGTAATGGAAGCAAATTTCTGTTCCAAATTATGCCTACGTAACAATATCATTACGCTTTAAACAGAGCTCCAAATTGAACCAAATATGTTTACTTAACGTTACGTCATGACTCACGATTTTATTATGCCCAATTAACCAAAACTAATTGCGTGACAAACGCGACTATCAAAAGGGATATAATGTAAACAATACTGTTTGGAGACAAACAATACCAGGCATCGATATTTCCGCGCACATGGGCACGGCGTGCACAGGCACATTTGCTTTTAAAAAAAAAAAGGCAGGCACATTTAAAACAAAACAAAAGGGATTTTTTTTTTTTTTTTTTTTTTTAAATTTTAAAAATTATTACTGTCACGTAAATCGTGTAAAATAAACAATTATACCGGAAGTTAAGTTTAACGAATGACAACATGGCTGCGCAAAGGGATTTTTAATCTATTCTATGTTTATATCATCACCAAACAACAACAATATGCACATCAAACATAATCTTTATTATTAAAGTAATCATATAAAAAGGGTACTAAAAAATTTATAGATTTTTTTCTTCTGCCGAGTCAAAACCCAAGACGCTTTCGTAAGTCCCCCCCCCCCCACACACACACACAATCATACTATATACCTGGCAATTGAATACTCTCCTTTTGAGTATGACCCTGCAGACACATTTTCAAGTGTGTGTGCAGGCACGCTTAACTTTTATAGCGCCCTGAACAATACTGAACATCATTGTTATCTTCAGGAAATAGCATGAATAAGCTTAAATTACTTTTAGTATGTGTGATTTGTACTTTTGGAAAAAGTTGTTGTAATTCGTTAGACAATAAAAAGACTTGTAACTGATGATTACCCTACCTTAGATTTCAAAATAAAACGGCAGAAAGTTCATCTTAAAACGGCAGAAAGTTCATCTTCGAAGAAAAGATGCAAAAAGAGGGAAAGATTGTTAATAATTTGTTACATGCTTCACCATGTGGCTGATATTTACAAAGATTTGAGTTTTTTTTAATTATTTTACTCTGAGTGCTGACTGCTTATTGCTTTAAATCTTCCTAGTGTAAAATGGGAACATTTCACCTTTTGACCTTCGGCTTCACAAAGACTAAAGGTGAATTTACCAAGTTTACATTTTTATTGAAAGGGTGATAATTTATGACCATCTTCAGCATATTTTCATGGTACAATTGTAAATAATGGTTGCACATTCACTTGCAGTGCAAATGACCTCATTTGAACTTTGGCCCCAAATATCTTGAAAACGCCCCAACGGCGGACTGATTACCACTAGGCATTGTATTCTACGCAAAATTTTACTCTAGAAAAGTTTGGTCTGGTTATGTGCCCATTTGATGGACACCCCCACACTGAGCCTCCAGACTATTACCTTTCTAGTGAAGATTAGGTTTTGTGTAGATTATGAATCTGTAATCAGATTGGTGGAGTTCACATACTATTTGGCCACAAAAAACGAAAAACAATTGGTTTTATTGTATATTTTCTGGATTTTGTAGTGCTCCAGGAGCTACAAATAGATATAGACCCAAATATTGGCCTACCCTGAGATTTCTGATTTACAGATTCTTTGAGAGTTCGGTTCCCAAATTTCTAAAATGTGACTCACTTGACATGGAATGACCGACCCTTTTCTGCACCAAACAGGCCAAAAAAGATTTGTTGAGTGGTGGAATATATTTTTGGGAGGGGGGTGTGGTCTTTTATGAAAATTCAATCCTTATTGGTGTATTTTCAGAGCATTTGCTGCCTTTTATTTGCTTCAGTGCAAATTAATTTTCATTTATATATTCAAATTTATATAAAGCCTATTCTTAAAACGGTGTTTGTAAAACATGTTGTTTTATTTGACTTGTGTCACACGAATTATATTATTATTAGTGTGGAATGAGAATCGGGTCAGACAGAAGTTGAGAAAGCTCTCATCATCGTCCTCCTAGTCATACTCCAGGGTTCCTGCGGTCCTTGAAAATCCTTGAATATCCTTAAATTTAAAATTTCATTTTCAAGGTCTTGAATATCCTTAAATTTCGCCAAAATAAGAAAATATCCTTGAATTTCAGTTGAGATCCTTAATTTTGTTTCAAATTGGTAATAATAGTAAGTTGATATAACTAATCCCGTTTAGATTAGAAGTTATGCTAGTTGTGTGAGTTGAAAAGGGAAAAAACTCTGTTTTCTTGTGTGCCGAAAAAGTTGATCTGTAATAAGAAAAAAAACAGTTTATGTCTTCAATTCCTTTTAAATAATGAGATAATAACGATAGTTGGTAATGTTTTGGTTATTTTTAACATGAATTTGACGTATATTTCAGACCTTGTCTTTTAAGGCGCGCATTTACGCGCCCGCGCCATAACGCGCCTAAAATCGGAATGAGGCGCGCATTATTGTTCAATTTTCACGCGCCTCGTAGTAACGATGTATTGTACGCAGAGATACTATCGCAGAGACATCTGTCAGACCTCGTCAGGAGGCTTGAGTCATTACTCGCTATAATTGCCTGAAATGTAATCCGCGACAGTAAGGCATTACTCGCGCTAACATTTCTGGAAACTTTTAATCAAAAAATGTACAATTTTCAATTCAGTTCGACGATAGAATACAAGGCGAAAATCCAACTCAGTTTCTGGTTGTACGCGATGTTACTAAGAATAGAATAAAGTAAAAAATAGAAGGCGTCTATTGATTGGACATAAAGAAATTATTTCGGGCTTGCAACATAGAATTTTTATGATTGGTTAATTTAACTGAAACTTAAAGTAGAATTCTCGCGAGAAATTTTACGAGATATGAACATTTGTAGAATGCTGTAATGAATATAATACCATTTTCTAGTCTTCGTGACTATATTTTGAATAGTGGTTTCATTTTAAAATAAATATTAAACAAGCTAGAAATGCCGAGAACTATTTGGATTGGAATAACAATAGCTTAAGTCAGAAAAGGTGCGTCGACATTGCCATACGTACGAGTGCTATTATTTTTACATTATTAGTAGTATATTTTAGCAGACGATGCCACTGTCAACATTGTGGGGCGACAGTACATGTACATTCTACAGCTTTCAAACATCAAATGCGTATTGCAAAAGGGTAGAGATGTATTTCTGAAAACCTTCTTATTTGATAAGGATAACGGAAAACTTTTGTTATAAAGATGAATATATGACCCAAAACGACAAGGGTCTTATACTATACATTAGAATTTACACACGACTACTATATTATTAATAAGTTCGCCGGTTCTCTTTGTTCCGTCAACAGGACCTTTCATATTTTTAAAAAAAGTAAACTTCTATTGTTTTTTACATTCAGCCAAAATAAATTGGACAAAAATATTCTTTTATTATTCTTTACTAAATTAATCTAGGCACTCGCATAAACAGGTTTTCTTTTTGGAATTAGAATGAATAAAAGTTCAAGTATAGAATTAATATTAATAATATTACAACTGACAAGAAGGCTCACTTCTAGTGAGCATAATCATGAGCATGACATAGGATGGTATGACTGAGCATGCTGAGGACTGGACTTGGTCTGAAGAGTCGAGTGTATCCAAAAAGCACTCACAATCAATTATCCACACATTACATGCATTATGCTGTTCACTTCTCAGATGTTAGTCCACGTTGCGGTAAGTGCTCGCCTACCCCCCCAAAAAAAATTTGAGGGGAGCACTTTTCTGCTCGCCTGCAATATTTTGAGGACAAGGCCTGATATTTATCCTTGAATATCCTTTAAAAAATATTTGACGAAGCCGAGGGAACCCAGGCAAGAAATAAAACATTGACATTTTGGTAAGGCTAGGATTTAGTGTAGATTCAGTATTAACTGTAGAATGAGTACATTAAAAATTGATCGTAAAACTGAACGTACAACACCCAAACCTTTAACATTGAAGTGCCGTAAATTAGTCTGGGTGACCGGGAAATGAATAGACCTACATAACTTCTAAATATAAAAAAACAAAATACTAATACTTCTTTCTTTAAACTAATAGACCTACATAACTTCTAAATATAAAAAAACAAAATACTAATACTTCTTTCTTTAAACTAATTTGAGTGAAAGGGTCTACTACGGCGCACAATAATAAATAATGCAGTGGCAGACATGGTTTGCGTGGGCTTTTAGTTACCATGGCTTTGCCGGTTGACGTGTGTGGTACATTTAGAGCGCTGAGTTTGTGATAGAGTGAGAGAAGGACGAAGTACCCGGCGCCGCACGGCGTGGCTACATCCCGCATAGACTATTAAAACTTTACATATAAAGATAGGCTACAATTTACAATATATAATTATGGATTTGGCAGATCAAATCAGGACTACCGTACAGCGTACATTATTCTCACAATTCTCAAATCCAAATCGAATATCAATAATTTACCAATGTCAGTCAACAATAATGGGGACTTCATTGTATTTACATATGCGATTATATTCTAAAATATACGAATACCGAAAACCGTATCAAAACTGAAAAAAAGATTTCATATCTGTACAGGGCATCATTTTTATACGCCCACATGGAAATGTGGTCAGATATTGCCGTCGGTCCGTCCATACACAATTTCTTGTGAACGCGCTCTAGGGGCTAAAATTAATATCCGATTGACTTTAAATTTATACACAGTGTTTAAGGTCATAAGACGAAGAACCCTATTGATTTTTAGCGATATCTGATAATTACTGCCATAGTTATGGCCCTTGATCACTTTGAAAAATCTTGTGAACGCTCTAGAGGCTAAAGTTAATATCCGATTCACTTTAAATTTATACACAGTGTTTAAGATCATGAGATGAAGAAGCCTATTGATTTTCAGCGATTTCCGATAACTGCTGTCAGAGTTATGACCTTTTATCACTTCAAAAAATGTTGTGGAAGCTCTAGAGGGTAAAGTTAATAACCGATTGACTTTAGATTTATACACAGTGTTTAAGGTCATGAAAGGAAGACGCCTATTGATTTTCAGCGATTTCTGAAAATTTCTGCCATAGTTTGGGCCCTTGATCACTTAAAAAATAAATTTTGATAACAAAAACAGCTAAATTAAACTTTATAAAACCAAACAAATTCTAAATGATTTTCATATTTATTTAATTACTTAATGAGTCGTTACTCTTAATCAGATTTTGGTGTTTTATAAATATTTTATTACCAAAAAAAGTGAAAAAAATATGCGACATCTCTTGTTGACTACCCGGACGATTTAGTTGCTGTGGGTGTATATTTTGTTGCCTGGCAACCTATCTTTCCTCTTTGTGCTTCTATCATAGGTGATAATTTGAGGTTGATTAATGTTTTCTTTCTGTTTTATGGGGTTGGGATGGCCTAGTGGTCTAGAGTGCCGTGCTTCGACTTCTAGCTGGTCGGCCACCTCTGCCTTGCGGCTGTAGTTTCGAGCCCTGGTGTGAGTGAATGTGGCATCGAGATAGGGGGTGCCTTCTCAACCTCGTGGGTTTCCTCTGGGCATTCCGGTTTCCTCCCACTGCTAAAGACCCCTACGCGCAAGCGAAGTATTGAAATAAAATAAGCCATATTAAGTCCCAAAATGACCCAGTTGTGTTGAGTGGACGTTAAACCCCATTTCCCACTGTCTCTCTCTCTTTCTGTTTAAAAGATTCATTACATAAAAATAAGAGCTAAATTTGCCTATTGCAGGTTGGTCTTTTGACAATCTGATTAAAACACAGATCCAATTTCGTTTAGTTTTTATAGTTCAAAATTTTGATTTTACTTGTTTTTACTACACTTGGATCCGGAAGCGTTGTTGTTTAACTTGTGTTCTGCTTAAATGAGGGGTCAGCCAGTCAAATGGTCTGTCCAATCGAGCCTTTGATCTTTTTGGGGCAGAACTGGGTACACATTAGCACTAACACCAGCGATAGAAATTAAGACAAAGCAACATGGTGGTCACTAATTGGTTAATCGAATGACTGACATTATTGGGTCAAATGTCGCTTGCTTGGTACCCGATGTCATAGAAATAGAACGTCAATTCCCACTATAACTTGTTAGATCTACATGTAGTGTAGGCCATCAAAAGTGTAAAAAACGGAACGAAGTATAGATCTATATTTTAATTCGACTTTTGACTTCTGTTGACATTTATTCACATGACTAGCCTATAATCAACCCTCTGGTCAATCAGATTGCAGAGATTTAAATGGATTAGAATGCTCGCAAGATTTTATAATTTAACTATGAAATGGATAATCGAGACTTGATCTCATTTTCCCAGAACCGTTGCTACGATAATAAACAATCAACACCTATAACTTCGCTCAGAATAGTAAAGTAATTTAAATTAAATTTTCAATACATTTTTCATTATCTATTTTTGAACTATTTTAGCAAGAATGGTCAGCTCTTTATCTAAATCTTACATAGTGCATCTTTAATAAAAGATCAAACGACTTCAATCAGTAAAGAATCAAAAAAAAAAGAAACCATAGTTTTAATCTTTGATCCAGTTGATTAATAGTTAAAATACCCCAAATGAAATGATCCATTGCTGCTACTAAAAAGAATTTTCCAAGATTAAATTGGTAACAAAACCTTTGAGTTGTTGCTAGTATTTCATTGTTAAACCCACAAAGATCAAATTTAAACTGTTGGGTAAAGTAGGCCTACATGTATTCATTTCACGTAAAACATACCTTAGCTTCATATAGTAAAAATAACAATGTACACTGCTATATCCTATTCAGGGGTAGAAACTAACCTAAAATGGTCACTAGCCATTTGGGCTAGTAGCTTTCAGATCTTACTAGCCCAGCCAACATTCTACTAGCCCAGAAAGAAACTGTTGTTTTGTTTATCATTAATCAATCAAAAACACCAAAATACATGCACTTAAATTTATTTTGGCACATTAAATAATACAACAAAAATGGACTTTGTTCATTGTTGCCTCTGTATTTAATTTTTTTTCATCAAATAATGAATTCATTAATCAGTCATGAACATGAAGACATATTAAAATTCAATTTGGCTCATTTCATTTCATATTTTTATAAATTCAGTTGTGAGATGCAAAATAATATGATGTAATGTCCTTAAAATTTAATATCCTACGACATAAGTCCATAAGTTGTCACTCGAGTGATGAAGTTATAACTTATGTATAGCAGAGCACGTGTATTTACGACTACGAGCATCTTCATTGTCGTAATATATCGCTGTTATAAAACCTTTTAACATCCATGTTCTTCGCACAATTGCTTCATCGTGTATCAACAATTATGTTACCGGTAGGCGATTTATGATAATTAACCTGAAATATGACTGAAAAGTTATTTAATTACATCGACTTTCGCTTCACAATTCTTCGAGGTGTCAACTGTAAACAGAGGCTGTTCCGTAAGCCTCCCTCGTTATCATACGCTTGCTCAGATTTCATACCGGTAGTGCGGAAAGAAGACAAAGATTAAAAACACGTAAATAATAATGGCAACGATTTTCGGAAATTAGTTTCATGACAGCATAGATCGTGTTCAGTTATGATGACAGTGTTCATTACGTACAAATTATCAATTATTAGAACTACCAAAATATCAGGTCGCCACACGGGCTAATTGATTTTGAATTTCATTCGCCCGTACCGACTTTTACCCGCCATGGGCGAGCGGGCGAGCGTTAGTTTCTATCCCTGCTATTTGTTCAACTAAATTTCATATAGTCAAAGTTCAATTAGATTATTTAGATTCAATTCCAGTTCTACTTCTAGTCAGTTATTATTAATTATTGAAAACACAGATTGTCATTTTCAATTTTCAAACTATTTATTCATGCTAAAATGGTTAATTAACATGCTATTAACCAACAAATTCAGAATACATGTATAAAAACTATGAAATAGTAATGGCCTGTCACAGAAATATAAATAAGATATATGTGAAATTTTGTCATTTTTATTGAAATCTCAAATTGGCATATAAAATTGGCTTATCACAAATCAGAAAGTTAAAAATGTGAAGAAACAATTTCATTTCATATTAAAATGAACCTATATCTTTCGTAATACAAAAATTATAGATATTTGGGGAAAGGAAAACAATTTCCCTCATAGCAAACTGCATAAATGCCTGTCTTCACCAGTCCAATTGATGCAGAAAACTAATGCATTGTTACCTCATTTTCATACCAAATCCAAAAATTAAAAAATGTGTTGAGAGGAAACAGAATAATGACATTGATGATTTAACAAGTTTGTGTTAATTTGTGATAAGACATTAAGTGACATTGGATATGTTCAAACATACAAAGCTTCTTGTCTAGTCTACTTTTAACAAGTAATTAATGTTAACAAGAGACTTAAGGAAATATTATACCTTCTTCAAAAACCCTCTACAAGGTTACAATCAAAATATTCAACAAAACAAGCATCACAGCTTGTATGATAGGTGACTCAGCTTGTGAGCTAAGTACCTGCATCAATGTCTTTGTATTGTCTTAATTGTTTTATTGTTTTAGATAAGAGTTTTTAATGTGGTTAATTAATGTAAAGGGGTCTGGGCTAAGTACAAGTAAAGCTGGATTGATTAAGTTATAGAAGGGTTAAAGCCAGGTGTCATATGGATTAATAAGAAAAGAGATCAGTGTCGTTAATCTTGTTTTGACATGGATTAAGTGAAAGCTTTCCCAGCAAATGATACCAGGAATTATAAAAGTTGAAGATTTATTACAAGTTGGGATATCGGAGTGTTAACATTAAATTTTAAACTGTGAATAATAATGTCTTGTTGAGAGTGGAACAGGTTAATTTTGTATCTTTATATTAACAGTGGATTTATTTATTGGGAATAATTATCTCATCATGTTTTGTTCTTTTGGAGGTAAGTTATTTTAAAATTCATCATCATGACTGAAAATCCAGATGTGTATTGCAGGAGAAATAGGAAGAAGCTTTTGACATTATTGAGTTTATAAGAATTAAGAATTTGATAAAAACACAGAACCTTTTTTCATTTTTTATCGTTCAAAATTTTGTTTTACTTCTGTTCTACATAGTGTCTAGAAGAGTTGTTATATTACCTGTTTTCTGGTTGATGTTAGGGATTTGCCAATGAAACGATCTGTTACAGCGAGTTCTTGGCGTGTCATACACAGAACAGGGTAAAATCATCAACAGTGATTTGTTAATCGATGTCATCATAGGGTCAAAAGCTGCTTGTATGACCCCTGATGCGACCTCCCATTACCACCGGTCAGAAACAAAATATATTTCTTTATTTTAAGCAGATTGAGTCTACATATATTTACTAATTTGGATGAATAATTATGGTGAACATTTTTAGACTAAATTGGATAAAACTTTTGCCGCAATAATTATGATATTCAATGATTATGGAGGGGTTCCCATTATGGAGTTATTACGTTGCATTATTTCTGTTTGGTGTTTTTTTGACCTTATTGAAGTAGGTTTTTTGAATGCATGGTTCTGAGGAGTTGTTGCCCCTGATTTTGATAGAAATCTTTGAATTGAATGAAACAAAATTAAATCTGGTTGTTTTGATCAATATAAGAATCCCTTGCAAGGTTCAATAATATCTAACCGGAATATCAGTCCCAAAATGGTTCAATTCTTTTGTATTTGTAGTATATTTATTCTGGCTTGTGTTTGAATGCTTACTTTTTGACAAAGTATGTGTTAATTATCTACCTTATTTGGATAAATTTGTATTTTTATTTGTTTTAAACAATATTTATTGAAATAAGGTAGACAACACATACATTGTCAAAAAAAAATTTTTTTTCTGCAGCTAACATTTTTAGTCAAATGATATAGACCTCTGAAAGTTATTGTCAGATTTAATTGAAACTTCCTATATGTAATATTGTGGAGAATTTTATTGAAACCTGTAAAATAGTTGCTGATATATTGCACTGCGCAAAGTAAAACATTTGGTGTTTAATATTGTTTGCCAATTGTTTGTTGAATCAAAAAGTTAATATAGTTCTATTCTTTAATATACATAATGTACTAGTAGGGGATGTTGGTCAAACCAACTGTTATTTGGTGATGGCATTCAAGTTTTTGAAAGTATAACAAATAACTTTTGTATTTTACCTCATTATAATGTAGGCAAATCCCTGAAAATATTAATTAACATCATTTCGGGATAATGAAAATGAGGGTTTGTGTGTACACTGTGTTTTGAAAAATACGCTTTGTGTTCTTTTTGCCTCACACCCTCTAATTTCATGGTGTCTTTAGCCACACATTATTCTTGGCCACCTGTAATTCTTGATGTTGTCTTTGAATTAAAGTTGTTCATCAATGGTCGTTACTAGGTCCTTCTCACTTTTAACGATTACAAGGGCACCACTGTACTGTCCATAGTCTCGGTCACCCATAACCCCCTAGTTTTCAACGTTGTTGTCTATTTTTGACGAAAATTACTGGATAATCTACCTCATAAAAAACAACTCCCGGTTACACATGGGCAATGGAGCCTTTTGGCTAAAGTCTCGGTAAGTAATGATATTATGAAGCCGGGCTGATTTTGCTAGATTCTATCAAGTGAGACAGAAATATATCCCACAATTCACTTGGCACATCTATTATTAGAAACGAAATAGAGACGAGAAAATATCATGTATCGCGATGAAGAAATTAAGGATATTGTGAGAAGCCATACTTCTGATTCATGACGAGAGAAAATTACCATTTCAATTAAAACCTTTACAAACAAAATTTAGAGAGTGTCATTGTTGACAAGCTAGATGTTTTGATAGATTCAGTACATGGTAACTTAAAAGACTGGATAATCCGGACAATGACCGACTTTCCGTCAAATCTTTAGGACCCATCCAGACTAATATTCGTAGAACATTTGTTTGGATGATAGACTACACTGTCCATTGCATAGTTGTGGTTAAAAATAGTATAGTATTAGCCTTAGAACTTTACATTTTGATGTGTTGAAGCCAAGTCGCCACTTCTGTCTCCATGCTGATAGTTGGTCAGGATCTTCTAGTAGACATGTCAGTGTAGTAATATTAGTGTACTAACCTTGATTGTGTATTTTAAAAGCTTTCACCATTTATTATTTTATCAAAAAAGCATAAAAAAAAATCTGGATGAATCGTCAGCTGATAATATAACTCTGGACAATTACTTTCAATAACTTTCATTTTAGAAAACGCATCAAAAAAGCATTAAAAAAAATCTGGATGAATCGTCAGCTGATAATATAACTCTGGACAATAACTTTCAATAACTTTCATTTTAGAAAACGCTGCAATAGAAAGTAAACTAGATTACAATTCAGTCATTCCATTCTTAAACATTTTTTGGTCAATTTCTTCACTCTTCTGCAAAAATAATACAGAAAACTTAAATTTTCCGCTCTCTTACATTGTACATGTAGCAAAGAAAAAAACGCTTGCCCAAAAATGAGGTTTTTTTTGTTGTTTTGACAAACAGTCACTTTAAGAAATTCAATGAAATGTACATATTTAAAGATACATTAACTGGTTAATTTAATATTTTAATACTATTAATAAAGAGTTAGTCATTCTTGCTATAATTAAAGATGCATTATGTAAGATTTAGAAAAAGAGCTGATAGGTCTCACTATAATAGTTTAAAATGTAAAGGTAATTCGTTGAAAATTTCGGTCAAATTGATCCACTATGAACAGAGATATTAGCTTTGTACATTTCCGTCTAGCCTCATTCATCATTACTAAAATTAGTATGTTGAAAAGCAGTCTCGATTATCTACTGTTTTGATTTTATTATCAATGAGCGTTAGCAGCATATGATTCCAATCCAATCGATATCACAGTCTAGCCTTAACATTGAGAGTTGATTATGGTCTGGATAATGTCTAATTAATACTTTAGATAAGATTTCAGGCCTAAAGAAAGACATCTGGAAATGGTCGGCAACAACTTGGGCAGTGTGGCCTATGAGTGCCTGTTTCCTCTGAGTTGTAGGGAGTCGTGGCAAGCTGCTGACGTAGTGTGAATGATTCAACCAGGTATAGGGGTGCCTTTTGATAGGGCTGGTCACCGGTGAACAGCACGTGTATCATAAATTACTTGAAAATCGTAGAGACCACATTACCATCTCAGAAATCAGGTTGCGTTTTTTTAGAACATTTCCTAGTTCTGTTTTGGAAGGAGCCTTATTGCTCAGGCAAAGTTGGTAATGTGGTTACAAATATACACAAAAAAATTTGGCAAGTTTTATGCAATAATTCATCTATATGGGACCTCGATTGCAACTTTATTGTCAACTCAAAATAGTTAAGCAAAACTCTATAAGTATGACGAACTTGGTTTTATTTCTTTGGTAAACTTTAAATTGATGCTGATCCCAAATATATATGACATGTAAACTTTAGACTTGATGATAAACTCCAAATTTATATGATCAACTTCAAATATTACGTTCAAATTTATATGATCTACTCAAAATATATGACATTCTTCTTTTTTTATAGATGACAAACTAAATATATATGCGAAACTTTCTAAATACATGCCAAGTTAGACTCGGATTACCGGTCTTAGAAGTTTACTTTGTCCACGTCTTATTATTCGAGTCTAGAAGTCGTTTCACACCTAAACTTGTGAGGCTTTGATGTCGTATAGAGATGACGGTGAGAGTTTATTGGATCCAAATTGAAACTAACATGACTGTTGAAATGAAATGGTGTTTAACATCCTACTGTTCTGCTCCTGATTTGGACTAATAAAGACAGGCACACAGCCTACATCAGGGAAATTTCCCTTATAGCACATTGTATGGAAAATGCTTGTCTTCATTCCATTTGAAGGACAATATTGGTGTCGCCCATTATCACTGGTTAAACATATTCCAAATATAATTTTAACACAAAGATTATTGCTACAATAGATGAGAATAAGGGATCCATGAATTAGAAGTGACGAACGCCAAAGGGAAACACAGGTTATCCCTCTATATAACTAACTCAAGTAATAACAGATACATGGGCGAATTTCTGCTCTCTTATAATTCCTTCGAAGACCAAAAGTTGTTTTGTGAGACTGATAGTATAACTGACAATTCATAAAAAGAATTTCACTAGATAAGAGAACACAAATGAAAAACAGAAAAAGTCTGTGCATTACCGTGTTTTTATAAGGTATAGAATGAATATAAACAAGGGAATGTTCAGACTATTATTTCACTAGATAAGAGAACACAAATGAAAAACAGAAAAAGTCTGTGCATTACCGTGTTTTTATAAGGTATAGAATGAATATAAACAAGGGAATGTTCAGACTATTATTTCTTTTTCTTTTGGTGTTCCCTTGTCTCTAAGGACACTCAATTACTTTATTGAATTATCAGATATCCTCTTACAGTCCCATTTTTAACAACTTTTGGCAATTATACTTATCTGCAGCCTTGTTTTGATTTATTCAGTGAATGACATCACAGTTGACAGACGTTGTGAATTTCCCAATAGAAGACTTTTGCAACTAAGCACTGCATGCCGTCAATTTGACTAACTGGATATATTAACATAGTCATTTACATTGCTTGGGGATATATACTAATAGAACCAACAATAAATCAGGAAGCATGTGTCATTTTTTAAAAATTCCCAATCGAGACAACACATAGAAAGGTCTAGACACAGCGATGTCAACGAGGCGATGTCAAAACACGTTTCTCTTTCTTGTTTGGAGAATTTAGAGTTATTTGCTTATAAACGTGACCAGTGCTAATTTAATGTTATTATGAAGATCAAGATATAACAGTTATTACCAGCATGTTTTCAAACTCTAACAATAGAATAGTCTGATGTTACCATTGAAACGAAATGTAAACAGTAAATTTATATCCCCCCTTCGAAGCATCTTCCTTGTCAGTAGTAGGCCTATGTCGATTATTTTGCAGTTGATCATAGATAGTCTTAGATCATGTAAGAAGTTTGTCAGTTGTAACTTGGTAAATGAGTGATCTTGGCTGATAGAATTTTTTTTCAGCGATAGGCCCTACTCCGATACGTTCGCATATCTAGTATAGGGCATATGCTACATAATTGATTTTTTTTTTTCTGATATAGATCTGTATTTTAATCAAATTGTAAAACAGAAAGCCTGATTATTTTCAACAATTTCCGGTAATTACTGACAGTTCTGTCCTTTAATCACTCTAAAACAATCTTGTGGACTCTATATTTAGTATAGTTGGTCATGAGATAAAGAAACCTATAAATTTTCAATGATTTCAAATAATAATTGTGCCAATTGAGTTGTAATTTTTCATTTCTGACAAAAGAAAAAAAAGTTGACTCCCGAACAACTTCTAAAGCTGCTGTTGCGTACATTGTGTACATTTCTTTGCCTGATAGTGATAACTCCAACAGCTGAATCCAAATTGTTAAAATTTAATGTTCTGTATGCTAATTGTTAGCATCGGGCAGAGCTAGAAACCAAACAAAGATTTTCAAATAATTACTTGTTACTTAATCTTTATTAAATTTTAATGGACTATTGTTTTTATTAAGCTTTCAGACTATTGTTTTTACTAAAAAAAAAAAAATTTTTTTCGTGGTGCCTATTTCTCAACGCCAGTAACAGAGACCGATCTGGGACCTCATGTAAACCATGTGGTTGCAACATAGGGGCTATATTTGAAACTTATGCTTGGACACGAAATGGCCGAATTTCGTACGGTGTCAAAAAATAAAAAAATGGCCGTAGATTTGTCAGTTCTGTACCTATTTTCACAGAAATGACATTTTCGGAATCACCAAATCCTTTCTCGGATGATAGCAGTTGAAAATTTCAAAATTTCAAAACTTTGTTGCCGAGTTCTAGCATTCCAAAAATGAAAAAAAAAATTAAGAGACAATTTATGCTATTTTTCAAAATTTTCAAATTTGACCTACATTTTTGGATACCTGATGACCATCTGATTCCAAAAATATAAGTTTCATTCCCAATTACACCCTTTGTTTTTCGGGGTTTTTTCGAGCTTGAGTTTCGTTTTACGGCCAAATCGACGTTTCTGAAACTTCTGGAACATGAAGTTATAGTTAAAAAAATAACGTATAAAGCTATTTCGACAAACATCTATAAACCGGAAGTAGTCTAAATAATGGCCGATATTTTGAAAAAGACGCCAAAAATGAATGTATTGGGAAAAACATGATTTCTCAGTCCGATATCAACGGGAGAATTGCAGTATCATATGATATCCAATTCTTACAGATACCATGAACAGGAAGTAAAATATGGCACGCTGAAAATCAAGTATTTTCTGATTTGAGCATTTTTAACGCCTGTATCTCGAAAACTGCTCCAGCGATTTTTCATCAACTTTCTCTATCAAGAGACCATTCGGTTGTCTTGTGTATAAAACAGTCCATTTAGACTTTGAAATATCTGTAATAGGTCAAACAACAAACTATAAATCGTGAAATTTTGGAAAAAAAATTTTTTTATTAATGATTTTCAAAAAACTTTGTTATATTTAGATATCTGATCTAATGTCGAATCCAATCATGTATAATATGTATTTAGTTATTGAAATTTTATTTTCGATATTTTGACATTTTTGGCGCTTTTAAACATAGGATTTTCAGGGGCATTTTATCTGATCTTATATTGTAGTAATATATCATTACAGAACTCTGTCGCTATTTAATTGCCCAAACTGGTTATAAACTATCCTTTCCATAATCTCTATACCGGAAGTATTCAAAAAATGAAAAAAAGGGCAAATAATTGGCGTTCTTGCAAAAAGCTGGATTTCCCGTCAGATATTACAGGCCCCATTAATGGACTATCATGTGGCATCTCAGTGGTACGATTTCGATTGTTAGTAAATAAATTAAGTTACACAGAAAATCTAGTATTTTCCGTATTTGGAGCCTTTTGAGACTCCTTTTTCTCAAACTAAACAAACGATTTTTCTGAAACCTTTAGTTAACAGTCTTATCGATGGTCTTTGGCATGAATTCAAAAATAAAAGCATTGAAATATAAGCAGTCAAAAAAGGGTCTCCATCTTTGAAAAAACTTGGAAAATCTTTGAAATAATATAAGCGTTCCAAAAAGGGTCTCAATCAAAGTTGAAAAATCCTTAAATTACTGAAAATGCTCTTCTATCTTTCTGTTTTGAAAACTCAATTGATGTTTCTGAAACTCCTGGTGCAGAAAGTTAAATATGCAATCAACTTGTTAAAACTATCCTGACAATGATCAAAAAAACGGAAGTAGTCGAAAAAACATCTGATATTTTGAGGAAAAAAAACTTAAAAAGTAAAAAAATGGTGATCTTGCAAAAAAAGTGATAACTACGCCAGATTTTTCCAAATCCAAGCAAATAAAGTGTCACTGGATAGCCAGAACAATGGTCGACCTTATGACATCTCACTAGTAAAAATTTGTTGATTAGGCAATATATTTTGAGACACTGAAAATCTAGTATTTTCTTTTTGTAGCCTATTTAGAATCTTTTATTTCGAAAACTACTCTTATTTCTACGAAACTTCTGTTACTTACAATGGTCTATGGTGTGAATTCAAATTTAAAAGCTATAGTATAAATGGTCCAAAAAGGGCCACAAAGTCAATAAATCGTTATATTTGTATAAGGGAGGTAACACTCCTGAATCAGACTAAACTTCTGTTACTTACGATGGTCTATGTTGTGAATTTAAATGTAAAAGGCCTCAATATAGTACACACATGTATAAATGGTCCAAAGAAGGCCACAGTCTTTCAAAGAACTCAATAAATCATTATATCTGTATAAGGGAGATAAACCCTCTTGGATCAGACTACTAATTATTTGCTAAATATCGTTACATATTTTCTAATTTTCCTTTCTTTTAAAAACTGTCCCACAGATCTTTCTGAAACTTCTGGTACAGTGATCCATTAACCGGAAGTAGAAAAAAAATAATCAATATTTTGAGAAAATACAGTAAAAAATTTCTTAGCTGGGTGTTACTGAATCAAAACAACCAAAGTATCGTTTGGTAGCTCGATGAATTGGGACTATTGTATGACACACTTCCTGTCTGATTCCTGAAAGCCGGTTCAGTGCTGCTTGCACTTGCAGGTCTAGTTATAAATGTTTTCATTACCGACAAGGAAGAAAAAATGCAACAACTGTTGTTGAATGCCTGGACAACTTAGCTGCTATGGGCGTATGTTTTGTTTCCTGTTAACCTATGTTTGATTTTGTGGACCCTCTATAGTGGTCCCAATTTTTATGATTTTGATGAAACTTGAAATATAAGTTTTTTTATCTCAAAGATCTTGGTTGCATTCGATATTGTTATTTTTCTGACAGCATCTTTGGGGATTGTACACAAAATGTGTTTTTACCTTGTGGACACTCTATGATTTTCATCTGAATTTGGAGATCGATCCAGTAAATTTTATAGTTTTTAAGTAATTGTTCATGTATGATGAAAAAAAACCTGAGAATACTCTTGTCATAGTTATTTTTCAATCTCAGAAATTAAAATTAAAATTATCCACCTACTGTATACTACTACCGTAAATAACCTGGATCTGTATGTTGTCAATGGTGATAATATTTACTGATTACTGAAAATGATGAAAACTAGCCAAATCAGAGCATTCCATTTGAAATCTTCAAGAAAGTAAACTGTTGAGTGCGATTATGAAAACCTTCCGAGTAGCGTCTGGTTTCTGATTCAGTTGTACCAATTGTTGTTTTCGGACAAGATTACTAGGGGAAATAGTGCTCAATAAAAGTGCTTGGTAGATGACATTGTAAACTTTTTCTGTTCAGATTAAACTGATATATTCGAAACATATTGAGACACAATGAAAATTCTTATGTTAAAATTAATACCTAGTTTTTGAACACTCTTAAAGTAGCAATGTGTACCAACTTCTACTCACCATGCAGGCCGTATTTATTTATGGGTTCTTTTGATTTTTATGGTGTGATTTTTTTGACGAGCCTACAGTTCTGTTTTTTCATCAAATTTGGTTTGAAGCATTGGGACCATGCCTTCTCGGTGTTCTGTCCATGCAGTTCCATTATCAGTTCTGTATGAAATTATGCATTATGCAAATAGAGAAGCCTATCAAAATTCAACAATTTACTTTTGATTTATTCTACTACTTCTACAGTTTTCTTAGTTAAAAAATGATATCTGCTACCAGAGGAGACAAAAGCAAATAGTCATATCATTTATAAATATACTGCAGGATGACTATTTGAGGTGTGTGCAGAAAATTGATACTGTGGCTATGCTGGCTCACTAGCCTGAATAGTTTCCTCTTGTCAGTGGTGCAGGACGGTAGGTCTGACAAGAAAAGCTGTCTAATCATTTGTAACTGAGGCCAAAAACTGAGGCCCTATGTATACATTACTGTGTAAGTAAAGAACCCTTGACAGTTGAAACTACTATTTAAACCGTAGTGGCGCTGTCCCGGCAAAATTTCCCTATACTCATAGCACACTGTTTGGTGTATGCCTGCCTTCATTAGGAGCAAAACAGTAGGACATTAAACCCCTTTTAATTTTACACTACTCTAACTTACTCTAAGTTTATTCATTCCATTCTTGGAACCTTTTTCTTTCAAACTCAATGATACCTTCCTGCGTACAAACTGGGTGATTTGATGATATAGGACTAAGAATATATACAAACTAATTAATTTAATCTTATCAAAAAATTTCTTTAAATTCTTCTTGAAACATCTATTTCTTAGTTAACCCATTATCAAACGCTTAAAATATACATATGACGTAATAAAAACATACATTACAACTACATGTTATTTTATTGCAAATGAATTCATCTTTCCAATGGTGTGTAGTTTTTAGTTCACAGAGGTATATATTTCCTTAGAACGTCCGTCAACACCTGGGTATTAATATCAAAACTACTGCACTGAGATCTAAATCCGAATGCTCTGGATGACCATCCGATTCCTCGCCACTGCTTTCTTCAAATTCCATAAACGATTCCATCAAAGACCCAATGCAGTCGTAACATTCATTCGTTTACGACACGAGAGCTTGCCATGTTGAAACAGTAGAATATAGGTCACTAGTGATGAAGGTCAGAGGGTATAACCCAGCTAGCTAGTCACATGACTTATACCGTTATCTTCCAGTATCAAAGTTCACGCTTTATTTACTAAGAAAAGTATAATACAATGACCCGGTTATTACACCTCGAGAATGTCGGCACATGTTTTAGCTATCAAAGGAGTCGTTAATCAATGATATCAGTGGAGTAGTTTTGATACAGTGAATAATATTAACACCCGGGCGTTGACGGACGTTCTGAGGAGATATAGTATGGACGTTGGCGGACGTTTTGCGTGCTAATGGGTTAATATTAGAATCGGAATTTTCGTCCTGTAAATCAATGTCACACTAATCACCTGAATCATCTTCTGAGTGGATAAACTCTTCTTCAGAATCACTGTTAGCGAATATGTCTTGTAACACCTATTCCACTGTTCTATCCATGCGTTTGTACATAAGTTCAAACCCTCAAAACACAAATTTTTTTTGAAAGGAAACATCATTTGCTTAAATTATATAATTGAAGCAGGAGCATTTATCTGCCACACAGTGCCGCCTATATACAAGGGGAGGTAATACACTTCACTATGTCGGCCAGCTTTCATTGATAGTACTAAGTCCCAAAAATGCGACGTACCGCATGGAATGGAAAATAACGTCGGTCGCATTTTAGCGACTTGTCGCAGCAAAAGGGTTAAATTACCAATTCAAACAGGTTCAATAAGTTTGTAGAGGACAATTATGTTATGTTAAGGCCTTTTATTTTTTTTTTGTTGGTTTACAAAAATTTGGACTAAAAAAATCATGTAGGTGGTCGAAATAAAAATAAAATCCCTTAAAATATAATGTAGGTCATCGAAAAAAATAAAAAAATAAATTGACTTGAAATACAACCTAGGCCAAAAATTGTTTTAAAGGAACAATCCTACTCTTACTGGCTGAAAGAAAACATTGCCTTATTTTTAAGTTCTAAATGTGTCAGGAGCCTACTATAAAATATTTTGAATTTTTCAGACTAGTTTTCAATTAACTCTATTATGTACGTGCGAAATAGATTTTTTTAAATTTAGTTTTTATATTTTAGATACAAGTTAGCCGAAATGTTTTCATTTTTTCAATAGGTTGATTCAGATGAAATATATACTTTCGAAAAGTGTCGAACAATTTTTAATCTTTAATAGTCGTTTACTTCCTTTTTTTGCCGACCTCACTACTTTCAGTTTGTTGTCGATTTGTCGTGACAGTGTAGATTCTTAAAAATCGGCAATTGAAGGATTGGAGCACGTGAACGGGTGTATTAAAACAGGTTTCAGTTCCATCCGTCCATGAGTCATCTGCTGCCGCTATTATGGAATTAATTTTGATGTCGTTCTCATCGAGAAATTCTGTAACAATATTGCCGACTGTTTCATAGTAGCTTTCTTAACCCTTTCGCTGCGGGGCTCAAAATGGGTAAATTAATGAACTGTGCTAAGTTCAAAATGGCTGATTTAATTAGAAATGCATCTATATGTTCAGGGCCAAATATTAACAAGAAGAAATGGTTTTAGATCTTTTATGTAACAGAAAAGGTTATTCCATTTGATTAATTCTTTCTGTTCACCAAATTTAGAAGTTCATATCATTATGCTAATTTATGCAAATAAGCTAATTAATATGCAAAAACGACGAAATTTGTCATTTTTCCTGAAATAGAGGTTAAATAATAAAAAATATAAAACTTGGTATAGCATAACAATATTCTACAATGCCCTGTCTACAATTCAATGGGTGTTTTGTGGTTTTCAAGTAACTAAATATCAAAATAACCCCTAAGAAGGAAAACAAACAATTCCCAGAAATCCAACGAATTTAGAACAAATGTCTTTAATTGTAACTGGAACTCTAAAATGTAACTATATTATTTTACTGAATAGAACTAACTTATTTACACAACACAGTTATTTCATTTTGTCTTCTTGTTCTATATAATCCATTTTGTACTTGACGACTGTCTTTGCCTATTTTGAGTAGGGGGCGGGGCATCATTTTCGAAATCAGAAACATTATTTCACTGGATCTATGCTCGACATGATCCTTGTCTAAGTCAATATTAGACTCGGAATGTTTGTCCTGTAAATGAATGTCACACGAATCACCCGAATTATCTTCTGAGTCGATAAACTCCGCTTCAGAATCACTGTTAGCGAATATGTCTTGCAGCACCGACTCCGCTGTTCTATCCACGCGTTTGTACAAAAGTTCAGATCCTCAAAACTCCAATTTTTTTTAAAGGAAACATCATTTGTTTACATTATATAATTGAAGCGGAAGCATCTATCTGACACACAGTGCCGCCTATAAACAGGGGGAGGTAATACACTTCACTCTTTCGGCCAGCTTTCATTGATAGTACAAAGTCGCAAAAATGCGACGTGCCGCATCGAATGGAAAATAACGTCTGTCGCATTTTTGCGACTTGTCGCAGCGAAAGGGTTAAAATGACGATGAAGTCAATACGCATGCGTGATAAAGGGAACGAATTCGTATCAAGCGTTTCTTTCGTAGTAAACAGTCAATCGGTCTTCCAAACATCGACTTTTAGGTTTTATTTAGCACTTTGTTTACGTGAAATATTGAAATGACAATATTTGTTTGCCGAATCAAGTAATTTATTTTTATTTTTACTTTTTCTTCCAAATTGTAATCGTCAGCAATAAAAAAATCTAGGAAAAGTAAATTTATTTTTATTTCTAATTTGCCGTTTTCAATGTCGCCGGACTCGTAAACCAACAAATAAAAAATAAAAGGCCTAACTTGTCCTTAATCAGCTTTTAATGTTGTGAAATTCTAACAACAGGTTAAGTTTCGGTACTTGACTAATGCCAAATAAACTGAGAAACGGGGTCCACTCAACACAATTTTGGGACTAACACATGGTACAATTTTATCTCAATAATTCACATGCATGCAGAGGTCTTTAGTACTGTCGGAGGTAACCAAAGGGCCTGATGAGATTGGTCAGCCGACCCTAACTCCCTGGCCATCCTATCCCACTGGTGTAAGACTTTGGTCCTTAGCGAAATATTGGGTGTTTGAAAAATTGTTGGTCCACTCTTTCTATAGAGTCAAATCCATCTTACTATTCCTAACAACCGTTGTCAAAATATTCATCAAATTCTATCTGTTTATGACTTATGGTTGGTAGACCAAATAAGGTAATGTTCTTAAACCGCGCCCCCCCCCCCCCCAGTCTTGGGAACAGGGGAGGTTCATTCCATATAAATTAAGGGTTAGTTAGGTAAAAGGCGGTGTTGAGTGAGACTGATCAGAGCTCACCCAGGTATTCTACGCACTGCGATCATTTATTGAGAACGGGGGGACCCTTAACAATAAAGTTGTAAAAACCATTTAACCTGAATTTTTATATATTACGATCACAAAGAAAACATAACAAGGAAGTCTAATATTACTACACCAGTAATTTTGGTTGCCAAGCGCATTGAGAAATTTGTATGTTTTGAAATTGGATGTGGATGTGTTATTATAAATTAATGTCAATATTACAATTAGGTTTTTCTTTTTTTCAGGATGTTATATGGACTCGCCCACCCTAGAAGCTTCACCAACATTTGATCAGAGGTAATATTCAAATTCATTATAATCCTACCTCAAGCTGTGAAATGATTTAACTCTCCTCGTTTGCCCAGTTGGTGCAGGACATTATATACATGCTGATTTCCAACATTTCATTTTGTTATAACCCCCCTACACATACTTCATCAAGGAACTCGATTTAGGGTCGGAGGAAAATCAAGTAAATGATTTATTTTACTCACAATTCGGAAGTTGTTATTTGTGAAAACACAAATTGCCTTCATCCTGGAGTTATAAGCTTTCCAAAAATGTATATTATATTGTTCAGCTTTGGTAAATTTGAGAGGAATTATGTTTCTAAGCAAGCTAGAAATTTGTCATTTAGATTTGTATTGCTCTGACAGGTATTTTACGCATGCTTGTTGAACCAAATGGTTTTGATTCCCTGCTTTAAATCCCCATAAACATGAACCATGTGTTAGTGCAAAATTACCTAAGTGGATGTTGAACTCTTTCTATAAGCTATATTGCTTTAAATTTAAATGCAAAAATAAAATGAAATGTGGTTTAACATCCTACTGTTCTGCTCTGAACTGGGCTAAGGAAGACGGGCATACACTATGAGGGATATTTTGTCTGGGCATTGACACTACACCCCACTCGTGTAACGAATTCCAACTGTCAAGGGATCTTTTACAAGCACAGGGCCTCTGTTTTTCGTCCGAACAACTAAAGAATCACTGACATGGGGGAATCACGTCGCAAAATTTATATTTTAAAGCCTACATAGCCTAATAAAGTTGACTCCTAAAATGTTCATAAATTTGGTAGGTATTTTACAATGTGGGGTTGTTTTTCTGTAAGCATGCAGATTAAGTTTGTTGTCTATTGAATATTGGATAATTTTAGGTAACCTTAAAAAAACGTTTTTCTGAATGGCTAAATGGATCTCTGTTAATTAAATCGATATGGTTGCTGGATGTTTGACAATTTATATGTCACATATATGCAACCAACTCCCATGCTGGGCATAATCTTGCATGCTTAATGGTCAACACTGCAATTCTTACTTGCGATGCAAGAATCCTCGCATATTAAACTCGAATGAAGTTATGATCATCCATAGCAAAGGGGGGTTGGGATGGCCTAGTGGTCTAGAGTGCCGCGCTTCGACCTCTAGCTGGCCGGCCACCTCTGGATTGCGGCTGTGGTTTCGAGCCCTGGTGTGAGCATATGTGGCATGGAGATAGGAGCGCCTTCTCAACCTTGTGGGTTTCCTCCGGGTACTCAGGTTTCATCCCACTGCTAAAGACCCCTACGCGCAAGCGATTTATTTAAATAAAATTAAAACGATACAATGTGTTCGTCCCAAGATGACCTATTTGTGTTGAGTGGATGTTAAACCTCATTTCTCTCTCTCTCTCCATAACGAAATAGTGCCAAATATTTGGAAATCAATTTAATTTTAAACATAAGGTCTCAGTCTCTCTGTACTGACATGCTTTCCTACCTTCAACTGTTCTATTGATTTATTAAGACTGACCTTAAAAATAGAATTCCCAAGTTCCAGCAAGTAAGATTACAATATACTATAGTGTATAATCCAACTGATGATGGTAACTAAGTGATGGTACTGTCAATTTCATTACCAGTTGCCATCTGATGGTAGCTCACTATTCGCAGGTACTGATGGTTTGACATTTTGAAAATACTAGTGCCAGGTCAATATTGACCAAATTTGCTAGCAGAAGTCAGATCTAAGTAGACTGACCAATTTTATCAAGGTTAAGCAATGATCCGAGTTGAAGACTGAAATTAGAAAGTTCTTATGTGTGAGTAGATGACATAGTATCTTCAGTTTTGTCACAATCTTTGAAAAATGTCCCAAATTTTCCCAGAAAATGTCTTGTACAGTAAACATGCAGGATTATAGGGTCCAAACATTTTTATCTGAGTTCGTTTGTCTGGCCGACAGTTCAAAATAAGGACAACACAATTCATGGGTGTTTGTGTAATTCTATGTAAAAAAAAAGAATCAGCATCTCCAAATAAAAAACCAAATTTCATGGTTTGAAAGGAACTGAGACACATTATTCAGGTCTCAAATTGTTTTAAAAAAGGGTAATTTAGAAACCGGTGACTCAACAGAGTGTGATATCGCATACAAATGACTCACAAAACTTGCCGCCAACTAGCCAGTCTTGATTGAGACGCAAGTCAAGGTACCCCACTATCCCCGTCTTCAATTAGCCCAGGTTAGGTGCTTAAGCGTAGGACGTTAAACCCCATTTCATTCATTATAATTAAGTATATCCAAATAGCTGGACAATTACACCACAAATCCTTAAATCTGTTTGGCACATTTACTGTCACTAAATAAACAGCCAAGTTGTATTTGATAAGCTATATGACCATTTAACCATCAATAAATAATACACTGAAAAATTGTTTCAAGTGTTGTCCATAACATCCAGACATTTGTCCAGACATTTGTGAGTAAAAAATAAGTTATGTGCCCTTGTTAGTTATTTTGAAATTAGTCTCGCTTGACCATTCTACGTCTGATTGACAGGTCGGGATAATCAAGACTACTTTTCTACAAAACGTGACAGAAAGCTGAAACAAGAAATTGAATTTAGAAATAATGCATGTTTTAAGAACGTTATAAAAGTTAAATGTAACTACTGCTAGTATCATGTTCCTGTACTAAACCAAACGATGCCACTCCTAATGGTATAGTCAATGATAAAGCAATTAAAAAGATAAAACAAACGCAATTTCCAAAACTGTTGTAACAGCTAAATATTAGTGCTATTCAGAATTGGCAACATTAGATTGCAGCTGTAATAGTTGATAGATGTGTTAAGAATCTCATGTGCGATGGCTATTTATAGACTTAAAGAGTGCAAGACTACTCAGAAATCACTTCGAGACACGCAAGTTAAGCGTGCACAGTCCCTGTGTCGAGTACGACTTTCAGTAGGGCAAATTATCGGCACTCAGGGCACCCTACCAGGGTAAGGCATAAATTTGATTAAATTACAGAAATATCGGCCTATGCTACAGGTGTTCATATTTCCAGTAAGCAAAATGTACAGTCATTGTTTTCAATATTTTCCTGGTGAGTTGAAAGGGTTCTCCTTAAATTGTAAAAGGGTCATCAACAAAGAACTGCATGGACATTAATTGGAAAATTGACTGCAGAGTGCATTTTTTATACGATTGTAATGTAATGAAAATTTAGTATCCACGGCACCTTGGAAAATTGGAATAAAGGTTTCATAATTTATTCACAGCACTATCCCACATAGTGAAAAAATGAGGAATACATTAGCAATACCAAGGCGCCCCCCCCCCCCCTAAAAAATCTCTCCCGAATTCGATAAGAGAAGTAATTTAGAAATAAGGACAGTGATTAGTTGTATGTATGGTAAATAGTCCTGAAAATCAATAAGGGGTCATTCCTGATTACATAAATGATAATAACCATTGTCTGCTAAATTAATTATATAGCAAAAGTCAAACAACTAACTAACATATTCCAATTCTAAATATATATAGCTTGTATAAATTTTGTTTAAAAAAATAACCCCTATTTAAAATATAATCATAAACGCTAGAAAGAACTATCAAAATAGAATCCTCCTGAGAGTTCTACTTTAGATTTCAGTTAAATTAACCAATAAAACATAGGCGCCATCTATTTTTAGCAACATGTTAATTTGAATTTTTTTTATATCCATGTGTGATCAGCCGATCACAAACATAGTTTGTATCTATCAGATATTGCACTGATTGAAAATGCCAAATAAATATTTTCAGTGACAGCATGGCAGTGATCGAAATGGGATCTTCACACTATTTTCACTTGTTACAAAAAAAAAATATACAGAAAGAGAATGAATTTCAAGTTTAAAGTGAGGGAGAAAAACCTCCGCTCGATCGACATTCAGGTGCATGGCATACAAAGACTTTTTGACTCTCGATAAAGAAAAGATTACTGACATGACAAACACTTATCAATTCAAAATCTTTTATAATATAATGCCAAATTTTTCTGTACACGGTTATTACATATTTTTGTTTTTAACTTTAAAAATGAAAACTTTATGTACATTTAATTTAAAAACAATAAATATTTCAAACATTCTGTGGCAACCATGTCAGAAGAAAATAATTCTATGTCAATTCACCCAAATATCTAAACCCGTCCATCTCACATTTTGATTCTAAAAATGGTTTATTGTTGTCTAATTGGATGATAGGAGATGATTACCTGTCTTTTCGGATCAAAAAGACATCTCAATCAAGAAAATTGATAGGGGATTTATCATAAATGAGACATTTAAAAAAAACCGAAAGCTTGTATACAAGTTTGAAATATTTTTTTGTCTGGTTTCAAATTTTGTATATATCAATTATTAATTATACATTTATTGATATGAAAAGTATCTATTGTAGAAATGGCACTTGATAGTCAAGACTTTATGCTATATCTTGTCTAAACTTCAAACACTCATAACTTTGCTCTGAAAAAACTAAATTAAACACAACAGTTTTATGGATCAAGTGTTTTTCATAATCTATTTTTGAAATATTATTTTAATAAGAATGTACAGCTCTCTATTTATTATGCATGTTTAAGCAGTGTAAATTTAGATATTAAGTGACGTGAAAAAAAGAAATTAAAAAGTAGCACTGGAATTATAGAGTAAATACCCTGTACACAAAAATCCAAATATCTAATCAATCTTGTCACATGCAGGTGATACCTATTACCATCTTCGTTTGCTATCTTCAAGAAACCATAAATTATTTCAATGGCATTCAAAAACCATGAAAAGAAACCAACAGTAGGGACCCAGTGAAGTATTAATCTTAGACAATTTGAGCTTGTGATATTGAAAGGGAAACAAAGAATTTGAGCAGATGCTTTTTGGGGATGTTGTATTGAGATCGTTGAACCTAGGAACATCACATTGGAATTTGTTCTAACTAGGTGTACAAAAATTACCCTCAAGTTGACAACAATGCAAACCTGTTTGTATTTCAAAACTTTTAATAAAATTTCAGTCTGTAGTATAAGATTGCTTTACATGTTTGGCCAAATCGATTTGAAGGATGCTCCAGGTTACAATCCTGGGCTCTTTCACAAAATTTTAACTAAGATAAAATCCAAATTTTAGTTACTTGGATAATATTAGATTGACTTTAATGATTAGCCAATCAAAATTGAAGTATCTACTAAAGTTTGGATTTTATCTTTAGTTAATATTTCGTGTAACCGGATCAAGGCACAAAGTTTGGCTCAATATTTGTACAGAATATTACAGATGCATTATGACGTTCTTGCTATTAGTTCAAAAATAGATAATGCGAAATGAATAAATTGAAATTACTTGATTCTGATCTCCGTTTTGAAGAGATGTAGCATAGACTGTTTATTATTGTATCAATGGTACTGGCGGTACTTGTTATTCAAGGCTTATATCCTCACTTAGCTATTGGGAAATGTGTTTTGATCTGTTTAAATCTAGGTTATCCAAGATATGTATAAATGTCTAGAATTATAATTCTAGATAAAACTTTTAACCGATTTTGCACAAAAGACATCTGCAAAAATGAAATATTCTGTTCAATAATGAAAAGCTAGTGATTATTATATTAGGTTCTTCTTCATTATTCCGCAGATAAGCTTTCAATATTTTGCTGAATTTCAAAAACTAGTGGGTAATAAATTGATGTTTCTCTTTTTGAATTTATGCTGGCATGTCTTTCTAGTCTAGTTATTGTTTGAAACTGGGTGAGATATAGCAGGTGAAGGTTTATCCATTGTAATGTTATTTGGTCAATGAGTTTTAGAGATGGTGTAGAGATTCTTTTTAAACAGCAGACACTAGACAGGTGCTTTTTTGTTTGAAATACTCGACATAGGGAGGTCAGATGTTCAATCATTGATTTTAAATGTAATATTTTCGGGGAGGAGATATTTATATAAACTTACCGGTGTAATCTTTTTTAAAGAAAATGTTAGATCCACATACACCATTGGTTTAATAACACTTAAAGACCTGGCAGTGGCAGTTCTCACTATAATAGTTGAAAACCAGATAATGTAAAGGGAATTTGTCCGAAATTTCAGTCCAATTGATCCACTCTGAACCAAGATTTTACAAAAGTAAATATTGCAGGCTAACGATTATGATCTATTAATGTTAAATTAATAATTTAGATAACATTTCAGGCCTAAAGAAAGACCTGCAATGTTTAATATTTTACTGTGAATGTGATGGTTGTTGCACTCTCTTACAGATGTGCAAAATAGTATAATTATTATTATGGAAAATAGACGTCATACTTTTCTGTGCTGCAACTGTCACTTTGACATCAGAAAGTTCATTCATGATGATGGTGGTGGTATGTTCATTCTACCTGGGTTGCTGTATTCAGACATGTAGGTTATTTAGAGCAACTGAATGTCTGTAAAGGACAGCTGTTTTGAGGTTATTAAACCCTTAAAGATATTTTTTTAACCTATTGGCATGGTCTATTATCTGATCATGGCGACCTATATAATATCCACAGGCACTTTAAACCCTCCAAAATCCATCATGCGTAACATTTATTTTAAAGTCTATGCAAGCTAGGAATTAGAGATTCCATTATGTAAGAGCTAGTTTAACTGCCAATGGGCAATGGCAGCCATTTGTTCTGGTTTCAAATGTTAATAAATTAGCATTTTTAATATAATTAGCATTCCATATAAATTAGTATTCAATATAGATATGTATTAGTATTCTTAGTCATTATTCAATGTGGAATAATCCATGTCTGCCATAGGTTCATAAAAGTTTCTATCAAAATTCTATCGAGACTATATCTTGTCAAACTTCAAACATTCATAACTTTGCTGAAATATATTTTTCATTATTAATTTTAAAACAATTATAGACATATGCTTTGGGAACATTCAGTATTCATTAATAAAGGCCATTTTTATCTATATACAAACTTTATTTGAGTTGCCATTTAATTTCATGTTCAAAATTGATGTTTTGAAAAATGCAGAGTTTTTGAAGTTTTGGAGGTGGTTTTGAAAAATATTAAAGACTTGTCTAGTTTTTTGTTTATTCAGTCATTTCCATGAAAGTGATAAATTCAGGACAATGATAAATTGGAACATCCTGGTGGCCCTTTGATTTTTTTACTATTTTTAGGTTTTAAATTCTAAATTCAGGAAATATGGTTACAAATTGGTCAATCCACTAAGCCATTCAAATTTAATTTTAATTGAACATAAGGCATGTTAGCTTCCATATCATGCTCTCAATACATTGGTAAAGTTAGACACTATTTAATTTAATGAATTCTGAAAACCTGTTGTAGTTGTATGGAGCAGAAAGAAGACAGGTGTTGGAGAGAGTACTACCTGTACCTCACCTATACCTCACCTGTAATATAATGAGATCAAAGTGTGTCCACCAGACAGTGTGACAGGTGTTTTAAACAGGTAAAACACCTGCTGGTCACTCACCCTATACATTCCTTTATACACTTTACAGTTAAACATTTAAGGGCAGACACTGCATGGATGTTAAGATTGGATTTATCTCCCTTAGAATAGATAAAACTAGATAAAACTGCACATTAAAATTCAGCTATTTGATGTACATTTATTGTTGCGTTTCATTAACCAGGAGATCTGTTATCTGATTGTGTTGACAGAGAAAATAACTTTAGATTTTTTTGCTTGTCTGTGGTGCTGGACTATGGGCCTGGCTCAGAATAGCATCTAGTTCTAAAAAAATATCAAGGTCCTGTCTACACTTTGGCGCCATGTACATAGCGACATGGACCATATACTTATGCGGTCCATGGTAACGAAAACACTTGATAGTTGGAGTAGGTGTAGCTTAAATTTTCCTGATAGCATACTACATGGCATATGTCTGTCTTCATTACCCCAGTTAGTACAGAAACAACTCTTTCATTTCCAAACATTGGTTTTATTACAAGGCAGCCAATGTTTTGTTTGTAACCTTGGTATCGCTAACAGTAAATTATTCCATTGATTATAAAATTTCAGGTTAGTTTTAGACACAACTCATCTAATGTTTTCAAACACACAAGCATCAACTAGTATGCATTTACCAAAATAAAAAAAAGGTTGCAGTAAGCTGGTTTACCAGATCCAAAATTACTTTTACAGGGAAATTACAAATAGCCATAACATTAACAATATAATTTGATTGCAAGCTGTGTTTATTAACTTCAAGTGGACCAAATTCTTAGAAAGTTGTAAATTGAATCTTCAGAAATTAATGGGGAAAAAAAATTTGTAATACTACATCCAGTCTTATAAATTAAACTGAATAGTTATATTGGCTGAGATACCAACATTAATATACCACAAATTAATATAAGCCCTTTTGTTTTCGAATTCTTAACTTTTGTCAGTGTATGTATAATATATATCTTATGTCTTATTTAAATAAAATATTGTTTAAATCACCATTAGAATCAGGGTACCCTTTCGCTGGGTTTGAAACTATTCTTGAAATTATGGGATTTGTAAGAGAATTAACCATCACATTATACAGAAAATGTACTCTGCAAAAAAACACCCCAAAAAATCACAATTAAAAGTTGTTGCTAAAGGATACCCCGATTCTAATGGTCATATCTTTGTCAATAGTGGCACTAGAGCCCTATAAACTTTTTTAGGGGTCACTTTTTAACTTTACAAGCACTTGTCTATTTGACATGGAATGACCCAACATTATGACATTATGTGACAAACTTTGTTAAAATTATTTGTGACCAGCATTATTAGTTATTTGGACATTACTGTTGGCTTTGTTTTAAAAATAAATTGTTCTTTTTTAACAAAAGACAGTTGGGCATCATTTTGTTAAAATTTTATTTGGTTTTCATTGAGTGACCACAGAGGCCAGTGGAATTCCACTGAGAGTTAACATCATAGGAGAAATTTTAATTCTTGGCCAATGAAAGGCCTTTATTATTAAGATATTTTATTTTAAAGTGAATAAAAACCCAGGTGTATAATATTACAACATCAAAAACTTTTCATAATATCTTTATAATTACTCCTACTGGTGAGGTGTTAAGAAGACTTTGATGATCTCCTGATCTCTAGGGGGGTTCATTAGCAGATAATCCAGGGATTAATAAGGTTAAGTCAATAAACAGTAGGGATTAACACACAATAGATTATTACCTACTCCTTGAAATAATTTGAAGGGCCAGATATGTTTTAGGGGGATTTCGATCAAAGAATTTATTGAACCGGTCTAAAACTTAATACCAAACTTTGACTAAGGGCACAATAAAAATATTACTGCTTAATAGCAACTTTCATCTGCTATTTAAGAAAGACTTAAGTACATATTATGCAAATATTTGTTTGATATGAAAATGAAAAAATTGAACCATTCTTCATTATGGCTAATATTGCAATATGAAAATTGACTTGTTCTTTTTGAGCAGATTTTTTATCTATAGGTTCTATCATTAAAATTCTTAAGTAAATAATGAATCATCTAAACAGTAGCTCAACAAAGGTTTTACAAATTAAATTGATAACTTTTAAATCTTCATTTAAGTGTATCAGAACTTGAAATCTGACTATGAGAATTGCATGACACATAAACCATTATTCAACCAACATATATCAAATCAAACGAATGGAATCGGGGGGGGGGGGCAAGTCTTGCTCTTTAAAATGGATTTTGCAAAATACTGCATGCACTTACAATCACTGCTTATAATAATACTGTTGTGTAATAAAAATCCCCATTATTAATGTGGTGGCTTGTATTCTTTTGATATATTGTTCTTTTATTATTTTGATGAATAAATCTTTAAAAAAAATGTTATCCATTGTATATTGTTTGACTGTGTGGGTGATGATAATTGGTTAAAGATATAATCTAGTATTGTAGGTATGGATGAAAAGATGGGTGCTAATTAACTTCAGCCATTAAACTAATTAACTTCTCTGCTACCTAACCTTTTCATCTCTCTTAATCTGTTTACCCCAACCAAAATACTAAACTATCTGTTCACACCAACCAAAATTTAAAAAAAAATATAAAGAATAACATTTGGTATACAAATTGTCCCCTTTTTAAAAGATCAAATATAACAAATTCTTAATCCACTTGAAAAATAAACAGAAAACAAACAATATACAATATAAGATTTTGTACAAATAAATTTCAGATTTTTTATAGTGTAAAAATATTTCTTCATCCAATTCACACATTTGGTGTATTTCCTTTCCTGGTGGCTTTCACATTAAAATGATGATTGTCAGAAATCTAAAATCGTGTATATTGTAGCACAAAATAGACATTTTTGGGGATGCCGATTAATCAAAGGGTGGTCTAGAACTTGCTAAATTTCAGTTTGACTCCTTGGTACTACACAAGACACAATTTGTAGTAATTCAACTGTTTATTCTCTAATCTTTTATCTAGCAAATGATGCTAAAGTCTTCAGAATGACTAAAACGTTTTTTTATTGTCTGCAATATCACCTTGGTGGGAGGGGATCTTAAATAAAGCTATTTCACACACTAAAACTTTTTATTACATCTTGCTTGATTTGCATGACATCCTCAATGACATTGGACATAAAACATGCAACTGAAATCCTAAAATGCACACACACAAATAATACAAAGATAACATGTTAATTCTAAACAGTACTTTATATATTTTAATTCTTTGTCATTATTTTTATGGTCGAAAACATTATTTATATACAAATCTCAAGACTTGAAGAAGTCAAGTACCGAAAAAAAAAATTCATTTATTTTTTTATTTATTTATTTATTTTTTCATATTAATAACACATTTCTGAAACAATATTGCCTGACTGACATATTGCCAGGTGCAACCAAACTCATTATCCCCAGGCATGGCTTCAACCCGCTTGTTTTATAATTTTCTTAAGATTTCCAGATTTTGCCCCTGTGAAATAATAAGATTGTAAGATACCAATTAAATTGTGTGAGCTAACCTTATTTAATGTCTGCTTCTCTGATGAAATGGAATGGCAGAAAAGCCAATTAAATAGATGATATTATCAATGTATACCCAGATGAACCAGTGTGATTGATGAGCTCTTAATTAATCACTGTATCTTAATTATACTTTATTACTAAATATTAGTTTAGTTCATAGTTGTCAAAGATTGTAAAAAGTCTGGACAATAATACTGAAAAAAGTAGAAAAAAATGTTTAATATTTAGCATCAAGGATTTATAATCCTTCTTATGTTTATTAGTGAGTAACATATCAAATAGGCTTCTTTTTACCTGCATATTATATCCAATCATATTTTATTTGAAGGCTAATCAAAATGTCACTTGGTAAAAAAAACAAAAACAATATTTGTATATCATATAATTGTGTCCAAAGAATTCAATTACACTAAATTAAATAGCCTTAAAACAATGTATTCCAGTGAAGGGTACACCATTTTGAGAGTTACAAAATAGTATATAATTATATATAAATAATTGTCCCTGGGTATTTCCAATTTATTATAGCAAAGGTTAAAAAAATTTCCTAAATTATTGACAGCTCAAAATTTCTACTCAGACATATTCCAAGAGAAGCCAAGTAAATTGGTGTTGAAGTTATTGGTATGCGGCTGATACCGTGTTATTAAACCCCTCTCAACAATTACTACTAATACAACAATCTGGTTGGTAAACTGGTGAAATTACAACCAGATTTATCAGTGTCAACACTTTTTAAACCTATTAAAATGTGATTTGCATGCTTTATCTGTAATTGCAATCAACCAGTTCTACCAGAAATCAAATTAGTTGTCTGAGAAGTTTACTCCTCATGACTGGAAATAAAATGTTTAGCACTACTAAACTAGTATCTGAGATTTTAACATGGTGTTGGACCAATATTTAATAATATTAATATCAGATATCTCAAAAGGACAGACATATTAAAACCACCTAAATATCAAATAATACAACCCCCAGAAAAAAAGACACATCTGTACCTTACCAATTGAAAAGAAGAGAATTTTGCCGAACATTCTGCAACTGGTATCTTATTCCAGCCTTACAGTTCTACCTTAAAAAATAGGATAAGGAAAGAAACATTTTGTTATATTTTTTGTGAATTTAAGAAAACATTGGTTCTGTAGTTAGCATATTTTATTGATTATTTTATTTTAACACTACTTTGTCTTAGTTTTACTCGTTATTTAAAAATATTTTTCATGATCAAAGACTAATATTTGAGAAAGTTTACATTTTCAGTCTGGCTGGCAGACGATATTCTAGACTTGATCGCGGCTCTTTGCACCAACATGGGAAAAGGGTTTAAAACAAGAAAGATTAAAAGGTGTTGGCAAAAATGAGGTTTTAAAAAGTGTGCTATGCATTTGGGAGCTATTTAGAACCCCTAGAATAAACTTCTCTTTGTTTTTTGCGCTAAACTCCTTAATACCCATACAAAAATTAAAGGAGCTTTTCTTCAAAGAGTTCCAGTAGTGATAAAGTTGTATTAAAGGATTTTGTTTGTGGATTGTGTATTCTAATATCTCTCCTACAAACAACAGATTGTTTATGGTGTAAAAATGATTAGGGGCAAGAGGCTTTCTTCAAACATTTTAACAGGGTTGAATAGGCACAATACACCTTATGTCCACTACACAGCCGCCCCTTTCATTGGTTACAGACCCAAGATAGTAGTATCTGATTGGCTCAAAGTTCTCTGGGAGTCTTTTGGTTGGCTACTTTTCTACATCAGCCATAAGTGGGCCAGACTCCCATTGAGAAGTTATGTATTGTCTAAATTTAATTACTATTGTTCTGAATGGCCCTTCACTTAACACCTTGTTGTTTACTCTATCTGGGACTCTCTTGACCCTCAGCTAGAGGCTAGGATTGTCTTCCATGCTAAATAAACTTTGTGGATGTGTATATATTGTGGGTTAGGGAGTAATGTTGGATATATCGCTTCGATACTTGAATAGTGAACATCTAGACAATTTAATACAGGAGTATTGTAATATAAAGTGTAACATAATGGTGTTGTGTTGCAGTTATCAACGCTTTTTAGCAACATCCTTCGTTTATCATGACATTCCAGCAGAATGTTTCAATGAGACGTAAGTTCTGTGTTCACTCCTAGTTAAATAGATGTCACCTTTATATGCAGCAAGATATTCACCGCTTCGTACATTTTATTATGTGATATTTTTTTATAATTTGTGTGTGATTGTTTTCTGTGACTCTAGTCTAGTAATAAACATTATGATTCTGTCACAAACCATTTTTGTAGTGATTTGCTTTCCATTATTTACTGATATTATTTCATCTTCTTGTGAAACTTCAGTTGATTAATTTTAATATAATATTCCCAATACATGTAAAACATCAAACTTCATTTAATTTAATTTCAAACTTTATATAATTTTTGTTGTGATTATTTTTCCATAATAATCATCATATACTCACTATATATATATATGGTATATCTACAAACTCTTCCGGATCCATTTGAACATTTTAAAATTATATAATTTTTAGATGACAAATTTTAATAAAAGTTATTCTTGTTAAATGTCTATGTGGAAGTTACAGCTGATTCAGTTAGAAAATTTCTGAAATCTAAGAGAAGAAGATATTGATTTTGGTTGTAAATTAATTTTTATTTTTCATTTTTTTCAGAAAAAAGACGATAGCCTTCAGACGGATTAACTCATTACCGGTAAGTGAATAAATTAAATAATTACATCAAATTGACTAGAAAACCATATATCTCCATTATTCACAAACTTGGATTTTACTCTTCATAAAACTGTCATGAGTACATGTTAAATATTAAAATAACATGAATTGTAATCCAATGAGAAAGTGTAATAATTGATGTTTATCAATCTATGGATAATAAAAAGTTTATGACTATAGATTACTCTATTTATTATCACCCTCTATTGTCTAGGGGATTAATTTAATTACCAGTGAAAAACTATGTTTAGAATATAATAAATGTCAGTAGGTATCTCAAGATGATCTAATTATGAATTGTTTTATCTGCTAGATTTGACATTGCTTCTAGGCAAATTTGTTTATTACATACATGTGTATATGCTGATAGGCTATTGGACTTGGCTTGACTATTAATAAGTGGAAATCTGATTTCATGTCATTCATTTTTCATCAACTGAGCAGTCAACATGTTCCTTGCAAATGTAATTGATTTATCTGCTAGAGTTAGACAAACTAGTTTATTACATACAAGTGATAGGACATTGGTGTTTCCAGACTTGGTTAATATTTGGAATTGGTGTTCATTTCATTTATTTACCATCAGTCTGACCGTGTTCCTTTCATCATGTAATAATTCATGGAATTTTAAGTTTACATTTCATTTACAATTGTATTTTGTATTTAATTATTTTGTTCTTTATATTTCAGTTACCATCTCTAAGTTTGGACAGCCCTACAGATTTCCTTGAAAAAGATGCTGACATTAGTCCAATTGAACGCCCAACATTTGATCTTGATGACACCTGCTCACAAGACAGTGGTTTGGGTCTGGATAGAGAGAAGGTAAGTGTTATGGGTTCGTTACACAACCTTAGAGCTTTCACTTAAAAATCAAAAATTTCTAGACGGTCAATATCAGGCCTGTTGTTACTTTATATTAGCAAGATGTCTTTTCCAATGATAATAGTGTTTTTTTAGTATCTTGAATTCTTTCAAATTCTCAAACCATTGCTTATTAATAGAATGATCGTTTAATTCTCAAAGAATGGAAGATACAAACCCACACAAGAGCCAATGTAGATTTTGTACATATCTGTCATGGATGCTTGCACATCAATGTTTTAAAATCTCAAGCATGTGTTTCAGCCATCGTCTTTATATTAATATCTGCTATTTTTTCCTAGGATGAGGACTTTATGTTTAAAGCACCATCAGCATTACCAAAACGTAAAATGAAGATTATAAATGAAGATACCTGCTCACCTCATAAATATTCACCTGTTAAATCACCATCTAAAAAACGATCTTTCTCAGTCTCTTTTGCTAGGGTAAGTATATGTTGTACTGGTTTATTACAATATACTTTTTGATTATTAATAATCAATGACATAGGTGGGAAAGTTGTTTTTTATATCGACATGTACAATTCTAGGAAGTAAAATTTTTGAACCCGTGACTGTTTGCATATACCCCCTCCCATAACTACGTGAAATTTTTATATTAATCTGAAAATATTATTACAGGAATCACCAGAAGAGAAAACACAGTTATGTTTTGGTAGCCCAGTTCGTCTCAAGTCATCACCATTAACCAGCATGGAAGATGATGTCGATGATGGATTTCTAGATGTCTTTGATACAGATTCACTCAAGGTAAATTATTTGAATAAAAGTTTACAAATATTGTTTTAAATCAGAATAAATGTTTATATTAAACCGATTCCAAATGACTGAATACAATCTTCTAATGTCATAATTATTATTTGAATAATTATTATTTTAATAAAAAGATTACAAATATTGTTTCTTTCATTCTTCTAATGTCATAATTTTTTTTTTAATAGGGAGATAGTGTATCAAGTACTATGGCTAGTCTCTTCCATGCTCCAGTTATAAATAAAAAAATTCCTGAAGATGATGGCACTCCTATCGTAAGTTTTTAGATAATTTTGAATTGGAATACTTCGTCTTTTTTTTATTCTCTCCTAATACAAATGTAATGCATTTTATAGACCAACAATGAAATGTCCATCCATCCACAATTGCAAAAATTAAATCTGTTCATTAGACAGAAAAGACTTTTAATCTTCAACAGTTTCTGATTTTGCTTCATGGGTAGTTTCCCTTGATCACATTTTAGTATCATGCTCCCGCAACTGGCTTAGACGACTTATCTGCAATGGATGCTTCTTTTATTGCCTGGCAATCTGATCTTTAGAATGTTGAATCAACATTACATAATAAACAAATGTTCCAACAAAACAATATCTTACAAATTTATTCCATGAAATTTAATTATTCACTTTTATTACAGTTGAGAAGAAAGGCAAGTCGTAGCTTATTATACCGTTCACAATCATTTGATGTTCGTTCTCGTACAAAACGATCACCACGAGACGATGACAGTTCACCTACCCAAAATAAACGACATCGTTTTGGTGATTTTATCGAACAGACTTCATTACCCGCTCCTTCACCCACATTTGAAAATAAGGTACGTTAAAGATTTTTTATACACACAGGATCTAATCTTCTCTTTTCATCTTCTGGACATTAATGACCGGAACTTCACAAATCGTGCTGTAAACCATGGGGTTGTTCTAGCCAAAGGCATACTCATTCCATTCAAATTTTTGAGCATAAAATGGTATTAAAGTCTTTGTGCTGAGAATAATCATCCTAATTCAAATGTTGATGCATATTCATTTAGAAATTCTAACAGTTTAAGCTCTGTTTATTAAAATATTATTGAATAATGCCCATTGTTTCTCACTTTGTAACTTATTTTATTGTCAACAAATTTAAGAATTTATGTTGGTAGTTTTTAGACAATATGGCTATTCATTCTAATATATACCTATTGCTATATGTGCAGTCAACTTATCAATTAACTATTTTATATTTTTAGATGGCACTTGCACGTAGATTTCAACGGTGTCAATCTGCTACTGAAGAAGTTATTAAATCAGCTGTAAATAGAATGTCTGATGATGTTGATCTGATTGGTGATTGCTCAAAGGTAGGTTTTATTTTTTCATTGCTATTAACCTGAATTATATCCACGCTCATATATGCTGATCACTTAATATTAAATTAAGAAAACACAATATTAACACTTGGATGATATGATAATACAGAACAGAATTGAACTTTGACAGTCTTGTTGTTTACAAAGGATTCCTCAATCCCACTAATGACAATAAAAAATTAAAAAGAAATGAATTTCTCTGTTGAATTACTAAACATATTGTTTTCATTTTTTTCAGCCTTATTCACTACCCATCTTTACTTCTGGTAAACATCAAGATCTCAAGAGAATAACACCAGAAACTGTAAGTATTATCTTATACATCCTATAAAATGAATGTCACAGCATTGCTTTCCCATTACTATCATTGGCTATTTAAAAATTAGAATGAGACCAAATATGACTAGTTCACTATTCATCAATATGGTCACCAACTTACTGCACCCATTGCTGTTCTGTTCTAATTATAAAATCTTGCCCTTCACAAGGTCACACGGAAAGATTGTGACCACACAACGCGTAATAAAAAATTTAAAAAGAGTTTCTATATATTGTAATGGTGTGTTTTGTTTTTAAATTTTAGGTGTGTCGTGTAATTAATAATGAATTTGAAGATATTGAAAGTTATAGAATTATAGATTGTAGATACCCATACGAATACGAAGGAGGACACATTAAGGTATGTACAATTCATATTATGTCGAAAAAAACTGATTAATTGCAATTCTGACAGCTTTCCAGTAAACTAAGTAGCATTTGACCGAACTGTACAAACATGAAATATTCTTTTATTTTAAATATCTGGTTATACGTGACAAGGAGTAGGGGTCGCCTGTCCAGCCTTGTGTGTTTTCTCCGGGTCCTCTGGTTTCCTCCCACTGCTAAAGACCCCTACACGCAAGCGGATTATTGAAATAGAATTAAACCATATGTTAGTCCACAAATGACCTAGTTTGTGTCGAGTGGACATTAAACCCCATTTCACTCTCTTCTTTTATTTTATATTGAATTTATTATCTTTTTTTTTTAGGGAGGAGAAAATATCTACACCAAAGATGTTATTCTGAGTGAATTCTTGAAATGTCCTAAAAGATCCGAAAATGCCAATAAACGTCATATAGTTATATTTCACTGTGAATTTTCATCTGAGCGAGGTCCTAACTTGTAAGTATTATCAATTATCATTCTTATCATAATTCGTACAACATATTCTTGGATTAGATGACCCAAATTGCTTAAATCTTTACAAAAAAAATTACAGAAAGACATCGTAAAAAGGTTGGTGATAGGCTCATAAGCTTGGATTGTACCCAATCAAAATATGCAGCCTTGATAAGGTACTAGTTAAGGCGAGATCAAGCCTTCTATTGAAGATGTATTAAGAAGCATTTTGACATTTTGCTGACAAGCTTTTCTGCTCTATTTGTTTCAAAATGAAATTCATACCCTGATTACACTGCAGAACGTCTTCTCATATTCTACAACATTGTTTTTTTACTGGAGAAGGATGTGTTTATTGATGTTTTCATAATTTTGTTTTTTAGATTGAGGTTTTTGAGGAACAAAGATCGTGATTGTAACAAAGAGGATTATCCTAATCTCCATTATCCAGAATTATATTTACTAGATGGTGGTTATAAGGTCTTTTTTGAATACAACAAGGTATGTATATTTTGAAGTAATTTGGTCTCTCAAATGTTTTTTTAATTTGAAACAATTGTTCATAGAGTCATAAGGAACATGCATAGTTCTTGATTGAATTTTTTGACTACGAACAGCACCGCATCTTGTTATTTTTCTTGGGGGATGGGGGCTGATACTCTTCCAATTCAAGTAGGTTTGAAATGAATTGCACAAGACAGTTGTGCTTGTTTAAACATAATGGGATTGTTTACTTGGACATAAGGAAGAGAGGGGGTTGGATGGCCAAATGGTTAGCGCGTGTGTTGTATCACAGGGTCTGTCATTTAGTCAACTGACATGGTTCCAAATCACCGGTTGTACGTGTCCAACCTCTGGTTTACTCCCACTGCTAAATAAAATTGAACCATATATTAGTCCCGCAATGACCTTGTTTGTTTCCAGGGGACTTTAAAACCCATTTCTCACGTAAGGAAGAACACAATATCTGTTAAAGCCTCACTTCAATTTGAAAAATAGTCATTAAACATATTTTATTTGTGTATTTTAGGAGTTTTGTGAACCCCAGACCTACAAACAGATGGCCGATAAAGACCACTTAGATGATTTAAAGAAATTCCGTGCAAAATCTAAATCATGGAACGGTGACAAATCAAGAAGTGCTTTACGTCCACTGAAATTCTAAGAACAGAGAAGTTGTAGAGGGTGTTGTCTCCCCTTGTGCTGATGGGATATTTATTTTGGGTTCAATATCCCAATATGTTGACACAGTTAAACTATATTAGTTAATGCATAAACAACTTGCATAATTTATGAACCCAGATCTTCTTTTACTTTCGCTTTTAGTCTCCCTTTCCCTCTTTATTTCCTATGTTGTTGTTTTGACATCAGTGATTGGTCGGGTCTGCTAACCCAAGTGCTCATTGACCAATTAAAATTAGTTTTATATTGTTGTTTTATTTGTATAAACGAGTATAGATATATAATTACAAATAATATATACATAGCAACTGCCACTGTATTAAATAATGCACAGGAATAATATATATTATAATATGAAAATCTTTTATACCTCTGTCTATTCTTCCACTATCCTTATTTTCTTCTTTCTATCTTGCAAGAGTGCTATTATTGAATGAATGAAAAGTATGCATGTGTAATGAATGAGAGAAGAATGAATGAGAGAATGAATGTATGATTGTATATAGATATTTAAATGAGAGAATGAGAGTATTAATTCATTATTGTAGAAACAGCTGGAAGATCAGTTTTAATGTGCATTTTTAAAGACTACAACAGTATTGAAATGGTAATATTTTTATTCGGACATCTGACTAGATGGTTGTTCATCTCTCCTCGATTATTACTGTTATTTTTATTTATTTGTAGTTTTAGTCCTATTTTAAAGGAGATGTATATTAGAATTGACGAACTGCTATTTATGATAAAAGCTGTCTATATATGTAATGAATTTATTAGAATGAGAATCAACTTAACAAACATGTTGACTTTCTTGGTTTTTGAATGTCGGACAAACCAAAATGTGTTTATTTATTGGATATTGAACATAAAAAAAAATCTGAATCAATTCAAAATGCAGGACACACCTGTTTTTTAATTGGATTCAACAAAGAAAAGAATCAAATCCATGTAAAACTATTGCATTTTATATCAATGCTGCACGAGGGTGTTATATAAATTAAAGTACAGATTATGCTATCATGCACATGCATTTCTACGAAATAGTCCCACTGCAGCCATCTCATTAGGATGATGTCACATTTTAATTGTAATATACCATGGCAACATATAAACCAAGAAAGTCACCAAGATGTAATTTTTATGTAGTGTGTTGTACATGTACATCTTTTTATTTCTCTTTTGTGGTTCTTATCATCTTTTATTCTATACTTTCTACATGGTGTATTTTAAGTGTGATTTGTTATAAGTGTGGACAAACCTCTTTATTTCCTGTGCTGTCCTATTTAATTGCTTAAATTGTGTTATAATCTCTGTTGTCGAAAGTAATAAATGACATTGTGTATAAGATTTGTGTTAGTCTTTTTTACCTTCAAACCAGTGCAACCATTATCTACTACAAACTTTTTAACCATTACTACATACTTCTTGGCCGAGGCAGTTCCTTGGGATTTACCAGCCGGCTTTCTCCTTGTAATTGGTGAGTGATGGTGGGTCAGTTAAGGAAAAGGGACGATTCTGGTGTATGTATGACAGTAAGTGATATGTTCCTACGACCATACATTTGCGATGTGGCTAGTCGACAGGACAAATGTGCCGCTTTTACAAAAAAGTCCCAAAATTGCAGCCATTTTTTAGTTGGTAATATAATCTCCATGGGGGCAGCCATTTTGTATCCGGGTCCTTTTAAATAGTTCCAAAATGGTGGAATTCGTCATACATCAGAGTCTAGATGTAGGGTACCGGAATCTGTTGAGATTTGCCGAGTGGATCCTGTGTATAGCAATGGCAGTACATTAAAAATAAACTTGATATTAGAATAAGGGTTAGCGCTAATTAACTCCTAAAGAAACACCCTGTCCATTTATTTGATCAAGAGGCTGTACAATCCAAAAAGGATCTTCTATAACTACAAAGCAGCATATCACAGAATATATTTTAGCAGGATGCAGACACCCTCAACACAACAATTGACTTCTGTATTGGCAATCACATGGTAGACCATATTCCTGAAGCAATGGCCCGAGAAATCCCTCTCTGGCCATTGCTGGAATGGCGTCTGTTTCTTGAACTTACGCTGGAATGTGTCTATTCTTTCCATTCAATGAAAGCTATCACTTAAGTACAGCAACATGACAGCCAATCGTTTATTCTGGGTCTGTCTTGATTTAAGGTATTAAAAACCGTGAAAGTATGTTCGTTTCCAAACAGTATTGTTTACATTTTATTCGTCTTGATAGCCTCGTTTGTCAAGCAATTAGTTTTACTGCAGTATTCTTCTATGCCCTGGTTAATTGTCATAATAAAATGGTGAGTTATGACGTAACGATATGTAAACATACTTGATCCACTACTGGCACTCGTTTTAAATGTAAAGCTTTTGTAGGGCAGCTAGTGATTGGCCAGTAGACGGACTACTGACCAATCAAAATATCCACTCAAAATAGCAGTGTGGAGTGGGATTACCTCTAATCAAACGAAACGCTGCAAGGAGTATGATGGTAGACTGGCATTTGACTTATGGGGTATGATATATAGAGCCTTGAACCAATTCTGCTCATCTACTGACTCTAAATGAAAAGTTATGAGGGTTTAAACTAAAGTCCTATTGTCCAGCTCCAAACTAGGCTTATGAAAACAGACATACGCCATACATTGTGCTATATGGGAAATTTTGCCCAGACGGCTTCACTATGGCCTACTCTTATATCAAATTCCAACTGTCAAGGGACCTTTTAGGTGCACGCCAAATCACCAATGTCACAAGACCTTGGTTTTCCGGAACTTCTAAGGCCCTCCGTTCTGTATTACATTAACCCTGTTCTGTCTGCTTGAAGTTTGGTTTTTATAGGCTTATAAAACGACCATGATATGTCCAAACAAGTTACTGCAGTATCGAAGGCAATTAACTTTTAGCTGTTCAACATTGGTCTTGTACGGATATACTTGGATACAGATTCAACTAAACTGCTAGTGCATTCTTTAATCACATCTAGATTGTAATTCCTTACTTAAGATACATAAGCTTCTTATCACTAATTACAAAAATACCAAAAAACACTGCTGTACGTCTAATCAGAACAGAACCACGATCACATTATACCTGTGCTCAAATCCCTAGCTAGCAGGGGATCATGTGGTTAAGGTGCTGGCGTGCTAGCTGGAGGTCGGGTGTTCAATCCTTGCAGTGACCGAGGAGGTGCATACCAATTTTCCCGCAGTGATGCAGACGGAGGGCCTGACAAGGACAGCTGCCTAGTTGTTCGGATGGTATTAAAAGATCCCTTGGCAGTCGGAATCCATTTGCTGCCCGGGCAAAGTTTCCCTCATAGCACACTGAATTAGCCCAGGTTAGATGCAGAAGTATAGGATGTTAAACCCCATTTCATTCATACCTTCACTGGCAGCCCATAAACAGACGAGTAGGCTATATAACACTTTAAAAGTGTTTTGTGGTGATAGGACGATTTTTCTTTTTTGATTGAATTTATTAATTGAAATATATTGACACAAGGTACAATTATTGGATAAACAATTATTGTAAATAGCAAATGTGATTCATAGGGTAGAACAGTTCTAGATGAGGGGCGCTATTGTAGGCCATAGCCTATATATATAATAAAGTCATTATTAGCCTATTATTCGTGAGAAGGTCAACGTTACGAAAAGATAATAGACCGTAGTACCAGCAGTCAAATGTACCCTCACTTCCTCTACCCCAAGAAAATAAGTTTGTGCAAATGCCCAAGAAAACATTCTGTATTTCGTCCCTTTTATTTCTCTTGAAAATACAATTCTCAGCGTTATTAAACAGAGTTATCTCCCTTATATTAAGCACTTAGTGTTGTTCTGATGACCGGACTTAGCGTTTATAATATGAATTGCAGGATACATTATGCAATTTGCAAAGATGTTGTTGGAAAGGTCATACAAACATTGTCACTTGATGTAGTCAATGTTTTAATCAACGGTTGGCTATTACTAGGAGCAAATACAGTAGAAGTTGAAATAAAACAGAAAGAACTTAGGGAGAGTGAATTTCACACACTTTCCCGCCAAAAGATTAGCGGTCACTCGCAGAATACAGTTACAGTTCATTCCAAGAAAACCGAAAACATTAAACAGCAGAGCTGAAATTGAGGTTTTTTGTTCTGTAAGTATATAAAGTCAGTTAGAATCACAAACACGTTCTTATCTAGTGTTCTGCAGGAATTCAAGATAAACATATTTGACCTTGAAACTAATTTGCATACGAAATCATGGATGGCATGAATATGGTATGTCAGTATCCACAAGACTCACCAAAAATAGTGTCTTGTGGTATGGCAAGGAAACATCAATTGAATTTTTCCTATAGGCTACTAAATAAAATAATTGATTCAGGGCCTTAAGGGGTGCAGCAGATCGAGAGGTAATGGTAATGGGCACCATAGCCTCCATGTAACTGAAGGGCGTCCTTAAGAGCATTACTTTGTGATCATAATCAACTGTATTATTCATGGGCGCCTATTTAGGGGGGGACAGGTCCCCCCCTTAGAATCGGAAGGGGGGGACGAATATGTCTCTGTCCCCCCCATATTTTTGATCGCTAGGAACAAATTTTTCTTTTAATCTACTTGGCAAAATAAAGTTCCCGAAATCTAATAAAACACCAATTTTACGGGCTGGAATAGCAGTAACACATGGTTGCGACCGTCAAATATTCCAAAATTTTCATGGGGTTCCATACAAGGTCAGCTCCTCTTCTTCGCCCCTCAAAGAAAACCGACGCCGTTTTCTGTAAACCTGATTTTTTGGGGGGCATTTCTAGTTATACTTCCCTAACTGTCACCAGACTCTAATAAAACACTAATTTCACCTTCCTTTTAATTGAATACCACAAATTTGTACTGAGTTGACTAAGGATTTAAACATTTTGTATGGAGCCACTCTTTTTTGTGCGACATTTTTCGTGCATCCATTATTATTTGTGAATGCAGTTGCAATAGTCTGATTGGATGGTTGGAATTGATAGTGGGATTTTGGTTACAAAACCATTGGATGATTTTGGAGTTCTTTACACAGGCTAGAATAGAAGAAAACGTATTTGCGGTGGTAAATTTTCGGGGGGGGGGGGGTGAGGCACCCCATACCCGCTACGATTGATTGGTTGTTTGGAATTCGGGTCAGCGTAGGCTATATTAGACCAAATGGAAGTTGTTGTTTTCACAGGCTGGATAGCAGGAAAACATGTTTGTGGCAGTTAAATTTTCAAAATTTTTCCCAACGGTTTCGAGTCAGTCACCCTAATTAGTGTATATTACGCCGCTCTGAAGTTGCTTTGTCCACGGGCTGAAATAGCAGGAAAACGCGCTTGCAGCCGTCAAATATTTCAAGATTTTCTTGTTGGTGGAGGGGGTAGCAAACAAGGTAAGCTCCGCTTCTTCGCCCCTCGAGGATGACCAGCGCCGCTGTCTGTAAACCCGAAATTTTTTCGGGCATTTCGGGTTCAGCCCCTCTAACTGTCATCGACCCCGTATGCCCATGCCCTAACACTGGTAAACTGTTCGTAATTATCATTTTGGTTTGGTAATGAAAGGTTCCAGGGTTCGTCCTTCCCCTCCCAAAAATTATGACAAATCCACGCCAAAATTATTTTGGGGAGAAGGGTGGGTGGCAATGTACCCCCTGCGCCCCCGGCGTTAAATACAGCCCTGACTTAATTTCCTTGACTAAAAATTATGATTTTATTCTAGAAATTGTATTTCTGATAATAATTTACACAGTTGTTGCCCTTGGTAATTTTGTAGAATCTTGTGAAACAACATATTCTAATGAAATTCAACAATAAGCCTTTTTACATTTATGCCATAGAATGTTAAAGATCCCTAGCTAATAGTTGGATTTAATTCCTTAAAGCACACTGCATCATGGCATAATTATCTTCCTCAGCCGGTTGGTGCAGAAAAGTCAGAATTTACCCCATTTTCATTTCATTCAATCAATACTGTGTCTTTTGTATGTCAAGTTCTGTTATTTTTTAATAGCAGTAAGAATTTCAGGCATGCTTGTCTTGTTATTAAATCTGCTTGTTATTGTTTTTTTTATACCTTGATTTAGACATTATATACTTACTTAATAAAAAGATGATGAATAACTGAAAGAAATGCCTCATAAAATATCCAGAGGATTCTTGTGTCGTGAAATCAGTGAAAAAAAAGTCTTGTAATCGCCATTTCTTGTTTTTTTGGTAATTTAATTCATTGAAAACTTGTTTTTAATGTGTTTATAAATGTCGTTCAGGATGTTGTTTATCACTGTTAATTGATTCACAACTTTGATAAAACCCCAATTCTTGCTCTTTTAATAAAAGTGAAGAGAATTCTGACTCCACACAAGAATTTTACTAGACAAACAGAGCAACTGACCCACCAGGATGCCAGGAAATAAGAGGTCTAACAGGATTGTGATGCTCTAAGCTTGTTAGCTTGTGCTTGAATAAAAACAGAAATAAAAATTCACAATTTGGAGTAGGCCAATGTCCTGAATCAAAGAAATAATTAAAAGAAAGGCATGATTTTCGGTAGGCCTTTGGTCCTGGATAACAGGAATAATAAAAAAATGCATGATTTAGTGGGTTGTGAATATTCAATTAAACGTTTATTAATGTGAGTTTTCATCACATTTAAATCACAATGTTCAAAGTTATTGACCCTTGAGAAGGCCGTTGTATATTGCCCATCGAGAGCTGCGACTGGGCTTAATCAGTCAGACGATTGACAATACATATCTGCCTTGATGTTTTAGTTGCAAACCTGTCAGTGTCCAAAGCCCTTAATGCGTTGGTCAATATTAATATTGATATCAAGTATAACATTCTAATAGTGTTGGGTGTTCCTAATCAATTCACAACACTAAAGTACAGTATAATTTATACAGTGAAGTATCTTTACTATCATACCTATACCAGGACCGTAGGCATTTTAGAGTAATGGTCGGCAAATTTTCTTTCGGGGGGGGGGGGGACTTTTTTAAAAGAAGCATTGTCCCCCCCCCCCTTGGGCGGGTGGCCAAGTGGTGTAACCCTTGAGCTTACGATCATAAGGTGTGTCATGGAGTCTAGTGGTGTGTTTTCCGATCCTAGCGAAAGAATATATTTGGCTACTTAACATTGTGGACTTTCTCTTGGTTCTACTGTTCTCTCCCACTGCCAAACACCCCTAAAGCATTAGTGAATTATCCAAAAATGAGTGAAAATTAGTTTGTTTTGAGTGGGCTTTAACCTCATTTTCTATCTGTTACTTAATACTCTTTAACACCAGCAAATTATGGAAACAAAATTGTACCATATGAGTCCAAAAATTATAGTTTGTTTGAGTTGATGTTAAACTCATTTTCTCTCTCTTACTAAAGACTCTTTAACCCAAGCCAATATTGAAATAAAATTGTACCATACGAGTTCGAAAATTATAGTTTGTTTTGAGTCTCTCTCTCACTAAAGACTCTTTAACACAAGCAAATTATGGAAATAAAATTGTACCATATGAATCCGAAAATTAGTTTGTTTTGAGTGGACGTTAAACACTTTTTCTCTCTCTCACACAAGACTCTTTAACACAAGCAAATTATGGAAATAAAATTGTACCATATGAATCTGAAAATTGGTTTGTTTTGAGTGGATTTTAAACCCTTTTTCTCTTTCTCTCTCAAGCTAAAGACTCTTTAACACAAGCAAATTATGGAAATAAAATTGTACCATATGAGTCTGAAAATTACAGTTTGTTTTGAGTGGACTTTAAACCATTTTTCTCTCTCTCTTTCTCGCTAAAGACTCTTTAACACAAGCAAATTATGCCCATGGATATAAAAGTGTACCGTAGTGTTAGTCCCAAAATGACTTAGTTGGTGTTGATGTACTTACATTTACATACCTGTTTCAGGTGGTTACATGATGAACCATGACTTACCATCTCATCACTCGTTCTTCTGTTTCTTCTCCCATTATTTGTTTATACAAAAGCTAAATAAATATTCCACAACTACCCACCATCATTTTCACTTTTATACCCTTTGGTCTTACATTTATAGCACGGAAATATTTGTTTTATAATTTTCATATGTGAGACATCGCCAAACGGAAATAGATATCTTTGTTCACAAATGTTGAGCAATCCTTCCAATTACATAAACAACAACATTTTGCCGCAATTTCATCAAAGTTGACGGAATAGTCCAACATGTGTCTCTTCTCTTTGTTTTCTTATTTACTTGTGTAATTTTAGTTTGTCACATGATGTACACATGTTGGTAAAATGAATATTCTCCGAAATAAAGGTACTTGTCAGTTTTGAAATTCACAATTTGCAATTGGTATTCTGTGAAATGTAATTACTGTTTATAACAAGGTGCCGTTTCAAATGGTATTGTCTAGTCTTAAATTCATCAAGATAATGATACTCATTTTAAAAAAGACAGGTTGCCAGGCAACAAATCCTAAGTCTACTTCAGCTAAGTCCTCATGAGCAGCCCACAAATGTTGTTGTATTATGTTTGAAGGTAAATGAGACATTAACCTTAAAAACTGGCCATAAATAACAACACATGTAGTAACTATCTAAAATAATTAAAATCTGATTGGTGTCTGAGAGGGTAAGTAAGACGCTGGCTTGCTACCCTGGAGGCTGGGTGTTCGATCCCTGCATTGGCCGAGAAAATTCATCCAGAATTTTCGGCGTGCTTCCCCCTTGTCAGTGATGCAGGACAGACGGCCTGGCAATTACAGAAGTGTAGTCGTCAGGATGGTACGAAAAACCAAGGTCCTGTGTACACATTGGCATGCACGTAAAAATCCCTTGACAGTTGGAATTCAATGTAAGAGTAGAACTGAGTGCAGCTGTCTGGGCAAATTTCACTCATAGAACACACTGTATGATATATGCTCATCTTCATTAGCCCAGTTTGGAACAGAATAGTAGGACGTTCAATCTATTTGTTTCGGAGTTTATACTTTCAATGGCCTACACTACATGTAGATGTAACAAGTTATAGTGAGAGCTCACATTCTATGACGTCAGGTATTAAGCATGCGACATTGAACCAATAACGTCAGTCATTTAATTTACCAATTAGCGACCGCCATGCTTTTTAAAATCTACTTTTGTTTTGTTTTGATTTCTATCTGCTGGTGTTAGTATAGACATCATTGGCTGGTAATGCTACCCACAGTTCCGCGCATAAAAAGGTCAAACGGTCTATTCGACAGACCATTTGATTGGCTGACCCCACATTTCAACAGAACACGAATTAAAAAAAAAGTCTTCCAGACAATAAAACAAAATTTTGAACTATAAAACGAAACGAAATTGGATCTGAGTTTTAATCAGATTGTAGGACGTTAAAGGGACAATAACACTCTTGCTGGCTTGACAGGTTTCCAAAAAAAATAGCCTTATTCTAACTACTAGATGTTTCAGTGTCCTACCTGTTGTGTAAATTATCCATTACAACCTATCTTAATTGTCCAGAGGGTTTGAAAATATGTTTAAATCCAGGTTGCATTTGAAAAGGCTTACGTAAGGCTTTTCAAACCATGTTACGGCATGTAGTTGAAATTTTTCAATTTTTATAATTAGGTGTGTTAAGATGAAATTTGTATCATTTATTAATTGGAATATTGTAAAATAGTACAATTATTCATTTACAACAAGAGTGGTGTTGGGGCTTTAAACATGCGTTTCATTTTATTTCCTATATGAGTTTAGTGCAAGCTACATGTACCATTGAATAAACTGTGCCTACTATTCAACCTGTGACAAATATAAGTTTATAAAAATTACCACATAACATATTATTCTTTCCATGGGTTATTTCATATAATACATGTTTTACTTTGATGTGTGTTAGTTACATGTTAGTTTAGTTACAGATCAAAGAAAATATATAATTCAATTTACTGATCAATTTCAATGATGTAAGACTGTATTACAATTGATTTTCTGTTCTACACTCAACTTGTTTATGATTTGAAAGGCAATGATCTAAGTGTACTACTGATAATACAGGTAATTGCATTTACATTGGAACCATTGATCTTTATTTGTATATTTCAGAAAATATCTAATCGAATCCCCCCTGATTGTAGGTCACCTGTCCACACTTCGTGTGATTTCTCCGGCTCCTCTGGTTTCCTCCCAATGTTAAAGAATTATTTGAATAAAATTGAACCATATGTTAGTCCAAAATGACCAAGATTGTGTGAGAGTGGACATTACCCCCCCCCCTCTCTCTCTCTCTCGCTCACTTAAAATTGATGCATAATTTTTAGACAGATATTCCTATTAGATATTTTGATAGTTTCAATTCATACCTGAATTGTTTTTGTAACTTATACTTAATGGAATTGAAACTGTTTCAGTTTTGCAGTTTGTCTGAAATTCCAAGTCCTAGAAATGTCGAGCATTGGCTTTAAACATGCTAATAATTTTAAGACATAATTAAGAAAACTATAATATTTTGACAAGTTTTAAACATTCAAATTAATTGTGCTTTTACGTGCACATGTTAATCACAAGCACATTTAACATAAACAGCCTTATAATCATTTTACAAGAAATTTTTTTTCCTAAAGTTACTAAATAAATATTCAATCTATGGTTGAAATCGTCAAGAGAAAACAATACACCCTCAATTTCCTCTAGTAATTATGTTGACATGCAGTTAGCGTTAAAGATAAAAATCCACACCCAACATGTCAATTTTTTTTGTCAATTTTAGTTTTACTCCTGCAAAAATGACAGAATTTTAAAAATTAATGACGTTTTATTTTCACATTGGAATTGGTATGAGAATTAAATTATGAGATAGAATCTTTTAATAGATATGAATCCGATTTCTAAGTGCGTAATTAAAAAGCTATTTCTTTTTTTTTTACTGGTCTCTTTCAGAGAAAGCAGGAAACTACGGTATTAAAATAGGGTTTGTCTGTATGTTCGTCTGTCACACTGGTTGGACATAATTATCTCTACTTTAAATTTGTTGTAAAATATATATTCTGCTGTAATTAAACATACATTATGCGAGAGCTAAATCTGCTTTTTGCAGGTATTTCTCTAGGCTTAAAATGTTTTCTAAATTATTAATTAGACATTAATTAACAGATCCAGGCCATAATCAACACTTGATGGCATCGGATTTTCATGATATTAAATAGATTAGACTGGATCAGCCATATTTGATTTAGTTTAAAAATGGAGGAGCAAGAATTACCTTGAAACAACCAGTGCTGTGGTTAAACTTATTGTACATGTCTTGTGAAACCTTCAAAGGCTAATATCTTTGCTCACAATAGAGTAATTTGAATGAAATTTCCAAATTATTCATTTTACATTATCTATTTTCGAACATATAGCAAGAATGGCTAGCTCTTTATCTAAATCTTACAAATTGCATCTTTAATGGATTGATACGTAGGATCAGTCGTGGATTATTGTCCCCTGCCTTTTTGAACATGATCACTTAATTTTTTCTAATTGCTGTAGGTGGATCAGGTGTTCATTTGGTATTAAGGTTAGCAGAGATAATAAACTATGTTGGTCGAGACTTGACATCACAATAACTCAAATTCTCAAGTTTGTCTGTGAATTAAAGCAGGGGAGGTTCTGAGATGGAGACAACGTCAAGTTTAATGTGAGGTCTAGGGGTTTACTCTGCCACAATATTTCTGCTCATTTAGGACAATTTAGGTGCATACATGTATAGGATTAGAGTGGAATTAGGCCAAAACAGTGGCAATGAAGGAGAAGTTAAGACCCTCAAAAACGAAATGGGGTTTAACGTCCTATTCTTCTGCACCTAACCTGGGCTAATGGAAGACAGGCATACGTCATACAGTGTGCTATTAGGGAAATTTTGCCCGGGCAGCTGCGCTACGGTCTACTCTTATATCGAATTCCAACTGCCAAGGGATCTTTTACATGCATGCCGATGTGTACACAGGACCTTGGTTATTTGTCCTCTCCAAATGGCTAGACAACTCGTCGGCCTTCTGGCGAACCGACGAATCTGATATATATTTAAGTATTGAGAATTACGTATTCAGAAATTTATACTTTGTTGTTATCTCTGTGGCCATAGTATAATAATATTTATTTAAATGACGTCTAGTGTCCTGATGTATATGTCTGAAATAATACATCATAAATAAATATTGTATTTGATGGCCACAAAGATAACAACAAAGTATAAATTTCTCAATACGTAATTCTCAATACATAAATATATCAGATTCGTCGGTTCGCCAGAAGGCCGATGAACTGTCCTTGTCAGACCCTGTGTTGTGCATCACTGACAAGGGGAAACCACACCGGAAAATCTAGATGAACTTTCTGGGCCAATGCAGGGATCGTACATCTGACCTCCAGGCTAGCGAGCCAGCGCCTTACCAACTTAGCCACGTGATCCCCCGAGACCCTCAAGAAACACACCTTGTGCTGATTACCTTGTTAAGGTTAATCATCGTGATGAGCAGTTTGATATCTTGATGTTTTATAAACTAGTAAATGTTGTAGTAATTAATGAGTGTCATCTATTTATTTTGGCATTGACGCTGGGGACAGTAGCCTTACTGCTGGTTAGTTTTATGTACTTCATAAATTCATTTATAATCACAATCTACACACAAATAAATTAACTTATTTAGTTTAGATAATTCTCTTTTTCATTGTCAGATTATAGGATTATACTGGATTAGTCTCAATGTAAATAATTGTGTTTATATTTCCTGATAGAACATAATCATGTTTAACCAAAATACATTGACCTTGATCGACCTTGGTATGGTATCTTTCTGGGGTTGCTGAACAATAGATTGTATACATGTACTCTGTAGCTGTGTTTGCTTTGAAGTGGAAAATGATGCACAGAGGCTTTAAAGTGGAAAATGATGCACAGAGACTTTAAAGTGGAAAATGATGCACAGAGGCTTTAAAGGGGGAAAATACGCACAGAGGCTTTAAAGGGGGAAAATACGCACAGCGGCTTTAAAGTATAAAATGACACACATAAGCTTTGAAGTGGAAAAGGATGCACAGAGGCTTTAAATGAAAAATGCACAGAGGCTTTGAAGTGGAAAATGATGGATTTGAAGTGGAAAATGATGTACAGAAGCTTTGAAGTGGAAAATGATGCACAGAGGCTTTAACCCTTCCTTAGCGCATAAATATTCACTGAGGTAGCGCAATATTTTTAGGCAAAATGTGCCAATTACTGTATGCATTATTAAAATTAGTCCAGCTAAGTAACTAATGAATATAGAACTTTCAAATTTTCAAGGACTACTTATTACTATCTCAGGTTGTACTTGGCAAGTTTTGACCTACATCTACCAAGTTGCCATGGTAACCAGGTAATCCAAGATGGCCGCCACTTTTTAAAAAAATCATATTTTCAAGATAATCAAGTGCTGTAGGCTATAAAATATATATAAAAATAGTGCTAATTGTAAAGAATATTTTACCACCAAAAAAGGGGGATAACATCAAATATTTAAAAAATAATTGTGTGATAACTAATTAAAGACAGATTTTTCGAGAATTTTTTTTTTCGCACAAAGACTTACAAAAACATTTATTTTGTCATCAATAAACTTCTAAATTGTTTTTGGAACAAAATATATAACTATCTCATTGTGAACAAAGAGAAATATAAAAAAATGTTAACCTCATCTTGGGGGGGGGGGGGGCAGCGAAGGTAGGCGGGGAAGCGACAGGCCGGCTGATCAACTTGCATCAGTCCAGGAACATTGTCAGCTATGTCATCAAACGCCTCATTTTCTGAGCTTTCAGGAGATATGTCGTTTGTCGGTATATCGTATTCACTGCCAAAGCTATCGGGCCCTCCATCTTCGTCATCTGAGCCGTTGAAAATGAAATCTAGGGCGTGTTGAAATGCGTAGTAATTGTTGATATTTTAGTCGGATGTTTTGGTTGTGTATGACCCGGATGTTGGCTATATTCGGTCGCTAGTAATACTAACACTAGTTACACACTCCCGAGTTAGATTTCACGTGATACAAGGTCACTGAACCATGCATTCTAATTTCCCGACATTTGTCGTCTGCGGTCAAAAACGTTGCCGACAAGGAAGGGTTAAAGTGGAAAATGATGTACAGAGGCTTTAAAGTGGTAAATGATACACAGAGGCTTTAACGGGGGACAAGTCTTTGCGCGCCAGAATATTTGTTTAAGCATACATGTCCGTATTATTGAATACATACTGACTTCAAAATTCAGAATGGTTAATAATGAAATGTAGTGTAACGTTTTTCCACCAATCAATCAGTCTATTACACATTGCAATGTGCTCTTTAAGAGTAAGAGATAAATTTTGCCCAGACAGTGGCATTTCTATCTACTCACTCTCTAGTTCCAACTGCGAAAGGATTTTTTATGTTTATGTACACACCAACGTGTATACATGATCTTAGTTGTTAGTCCCATCTGAAGATTTAAGCTCTGTAATAGTACATGTTTATCTCTCAATAAGGTCACTTCCTTTAAACAATTTTGAGATTTTTAAGGTTTTTTTTCTGCTGTTCAATAGTGTCTTTAAGTTATTCATTGATGACTGCAGATATTGCGGAATGAACTATATTTATTTCTACAAGTTGATATCTTAACCTTTGATAAACATATCTACATGTATATATAACGGTATTGTCAATATTTAAATTACATATCAATACATAATTTCTACTGTCTTTTTATACCATTATCTATACATTAGTCTATTAGTCTATTGTTTGTGGTATATTAAAGGGATTATACTTTGATCCATGTGTTTGTCTATGGATAGAGTTCAATATTTTTGTACCATATCGGTAGATTATATTAAATGTTTGATCAGCTTATATCTGACAATATGACATACAGGTAGATAAATAAATGGATATTGAACCACCGTGAATAAAAAATGCGATTGACAATCAGTTGTCATCCTGAGTAGGAATTAGCATTTGATCCTGTCTTTAGAACTTGACGATCAGACAACTGTTTGTTATGCTCTTTATCTGGTTTAATTCAAAATAGTAGGGGGGTTGGGATGGCCTAGTGGTCTAGATTGCCACGCTTGGACCTCTAGATGGCCGGCCACCTCTGGCTTGCGGCTGTGGTTTCGAGTCCTGGTTTGAGTGTATGTGGCATGGAGATAGGGGCGCCTTCTAAACCTCATGGGTTTCCTCCAGGTACTACGGTTTCCTCCCACTGCTAAAGACCCCTATGCACAAGCGAATTATTGAAATAAAATTAAACCATATGTTAGTCCCGAAATGACCTAGTTGTGTTGAGTGGATGTTAAACCCCATTTCTCTCTCTCTCTCTCTCTCTCTCTCTCTCTCTCTCTCTCTCTCTGGTTCAATTCAAAATAGTTTGTGCAGGAGGACCGTACTACACACAAACAAAACTAATAAGACAAACTGGGTCAAGACAAACTACGAAGACATTGAAAGAAATAACTAAATATCAAATCAAGTGAATAGAACCGGGGGGGAGGGGGGGCTGCTGTAAGCGTGCACTGCTCAGAAAAAGCAATTTGATTTAAAAAAGAGTTTTGGAACCTGATAACTTTAGTTCCAAGTGATTAAGTTATAGAATGAAAGGATAAACAATTTGATTGCTTGATGCTTTATGAAAAGTTAATGAGCAAGTATTTAAATGAGTTTCATTTTTAACTTTCAGCATAAAATTGATTTTTTCTGAATCATCAAAAATATTTCTTCAGTTAAAAATAAGTTGGAATAGTTGATCTGATTAACACCAAGGGAATACAGCTTTAATCAATTTGAATTAATAAAATGGTTGCTTTCAGAGAGTTATTTATTTAATAAAACTTAATTGACGAAGACCCAACAAGGAACAGCGTCTAGTCATTCGGATCAGAATGTGTGCATGTAAAACAACTCTTGACAGTTGGAATTTTAAATAACAGAAAGCTGTAGCGCGGCTGTCTGATCAAAATTTCACACTTCATGCAGAATAATAGGATGTTAAACCTCATTTCATTTTACATGAGATTTAATAATAACTGTTATTCTGGGATTGAACTTAATCTATGTAAAACAGTAGATAATGGTGTGACTCTTGTCATATGGTGGCTACATCTGAAAGAAAAATAAATAGAATGCATGTGCTTGCTTTATTAGGTTACGATTGAAGTTATTTCTGTGCCTGAATTTCAAATGACAATGATTGTTTATCAGCATATATCAAAGAGTCTTTGTATCCTGTTCTTTTCCTGTTGACGAATCATTGATGAACAAAATGATCTTTGTTTTTATGAAGTAAAGAAAATGATCTCCACAGACACCTGCATGCTTTATCACATTGACATCTATAAGTGTAGAAATCTTCAGCATGAAGGAGCGTTTTGTTATATTTGTCATGCGTCCTTGTATCCGAGCTGGAAAGGGTCAGACATCCTTAACCATATCTGTAGAGTAATCTCTGTAAATAACTTGACAGATGACTCATAAATTTTACCCAAAATAATTTTAATAGATGGGTGTTCATGTAGCATATATTTAAACTGGGGTAACAATCTTATGGTAAGGCCATAACTAGACACCATTCACTAAATGTTTACACAGCGGGCACCATTCCCTCTAAGTTTTGTATGTGTGCACACACATTTTTCAGTGAGCACACAAAGGAAATTGATGTGCACATATAGTAATCCCCACCAACGAAAATGCAGTAATTTATTATAAATGATCACTTATGTAGCTTTTGATAAAGCTACTTATTTATGCCACACAGAAAGGTTTAATGCGCAAAGAACTAATGAATAAATCATTTTAAATTATAGTCAAACTTATATTTCTATGTAAATGTAATCATGCTTGTTTCATTTCGAAACATGTAAGTTGGCCGATACTGTTTATTAAGCAATTTCCTGCTTATATTTGTACTAGTTCCTTTCCCAAAGTCAAAGTATGATTTGTTTTTATATAGTCAAAGTATAATTTGTTTTTATAAAGTCAAAGTATAATTTGTTTTTATAAAGTCAAAGCACTAAGAGGCTGATCAAGTATTAAGTCTGGTAAAAACAAAACCAAAAAAATATTGATTTTTATTGCACAATTGAATTGGAAAGTTTACAAATCTTTGAAAAGATGTTCATGGAATTGGTCTCTCCTTCAAGCTCCTCTTCAACCCCCTTGCTCCAGCTCTCACCTACCTCTCTCCCTAGTTCCTCCTCTTGCTATAGCTCTACTCCTACTTAGCAGCTGGCACATTCAAGCTTTCACCTTCCTGTCTCTCGAGTTTCCTCTCTTGCGCTCTAACTCTACCCCTAGCTCTCTCCTCTTAACTTTTCCACATCCTCTCCCCTTAGCTCTCCCCCTAGCTATTTCTCTTGTTCTCCCTCTTGCTCTATACATGCACCTTTCTACTCTTGGCAGAAGCATTCTTGCTCCACCCTGAGTTACAACTAGCTCACATTCTTGCTCTGTCTCTTGCTCATATTCTGGCCCCCGTCTTTTAGACCTCCCCTAGCTGTCCCTTTAGTTCCCCATTGGAGCTATCACAGCTGTAAGAATTAAATTCTGCCAAACCCCAGTTGATGCTGTTTTGATTAACATCGTGTAGTTATTATCATTTGATTGCCATATAATTTTACCCCTGACTGTGAGGGAAAGTAAAACTAAATTGAAAAGAATTGTACTAAATTTTATGTATGAAATTAACATCATATACCTTCTAATTCGAGAAGAAGTCACATGCTGTTTTATGAATGAGTTGTCTTGACTTCTCATAATAAACGAATAATTAGAAAGGTAAATAACCAATAAAGTACAGGTATCTTGATGCAAGTTCAATTTTGTTAGCGAGAGAGAGAAATGGGGTTAAACATCCACTCTACACAAACAAGGCCATTTTGGGACAAACATATGGTTTAATTTTATTTCAATAATTTTCTTGTGCGTAGGGATCTTTAGCAGTGGGAGGAAGCTGAAGGACCCGGAGAAAACCCATGAGGATAGACAGGCTACCCTACTCCTTGTCATGTACAACAGGGGAATCAAAACCACACCATTTTTGTTAGCAGTTGGCCTGTGCAAATGGTTATATCAATCTCTTTTTCCTTTCATTCAACTACATTATGCAAGAGCTAAATCTGCCTATTGTAGGTCTTTCTTTAGGCCTGAAACGTTATCATTAATTAGACATTTTAATACTTATCCAGATAATATCAACTCTTGATGTCATCGCTCGCCCGTGATATTTACTGGATTAGGATCCGATCTGCTGCTCAACGCTCATGTATGATTAAGCTATAAGTTTTGGAATTGCAGACCAATAAAACTTGAGGTCGTTGCTTCAGGAACATTACTCCTACCATGCATCACTGTTTCACCTGTCTACTTAGATGTTTTGTATCAATCCATGTATTGGGCATGGTGTCCATGTATGATGAATATCCAAAACTTTTACGTCAAGTGTGACCATGGAAGATAAAACTTTGTAATTTGTGAAAGTCACTAATCCCATTAATTCATTTTTCAGACAATATCCAATATTTTCATGGCTTACATGAAATTTATTAAAATAAAGCCCTAAAATAGATGGTATCCATAAACAGTCCTACCTTGTTAAAGAATAATCCTATTAATCCTATAATTCACTATTGCCAGCTGAGAAATTGACAAAAATAACATTTTCAACTTCAAATTCCAATGTTGGAAGATGGCCGTCCATGTTGTCAATAGGAAAACAAGGGAGGTAATTGTGTCAATGATTTTTAAGGGTGGGAAATAATGCCCATGGGCAATAATAGTGAGTTGATAACCTATTAGGCAAAAGACATAGAAATAATTATGTTTTGACTTTCTTAGAAAATTTGAAATTCTCTCTTTAACATTTAGTTAAGAAAGCAAAACTAAAGTATCAAGTTCGATAATCCTCTGGCTTAGATTCAATTGGATTTAAAAAAGACCAATCAAAAAGATGACCCAAAAGTTATAGGTCGTACTGGGTTGTTTATGTGGACTGCAAGGGATGCCAACTGTTCTGAAATTGACAATTTACTATATATTTGTAAATATTGTAAAGATTTCAACTTTGAACCAAACTTCAAACTTTTTTTGGAATCTCTTTGAAGAGATTCAATTTTCACAATACTGTAGTTCAAGTGTTCAAGATTGCTCCATTGATGAACTGTGGCTCAAATTGGCAGAATGACCACATGTTTATATTCAACTGGCATTTATAGGTCATTTATAAGAACTACCTGTTGAATATGACCTATTTTCTTGACCACTGGTGATTAAGAAAGTTTTATCAATGTAGGTGGTCAGTTGGTGCCAAAAAGATGGGAGATTTCCGCACAGACGGGATAAGTAGCCATCTTGAGATTTGACCATTTCCTGGTATGTAAAAGAAGTTGTTGTAAAAATGGCAACCATATGTTAGTTATTTGGTGTGTTTAAGACCTGTTGTTATTATACTGATGGCCAGAATCCCTACTGAGTATTTATAAACAACCGATAAAAAATTAACACATAATAAACTTATCTACTAAAATTGTCAAGTAATTGATTTTCACCAGCCGAGAAGTGGGGAATTGTTGTTTACAGTCGAATTCTTGGAACATTTTTGGTCGAATTATCAACTGCTAATCTCTTTTGGTAGATCTAATGGAGGTGTTGACCTTTAACAGTTTGTGAACTATCTCTGATTAACCAAGAAATATAGCAAAAACCTTTCCTTTGATGTAAAAGAAAGTACATGTAATAGGATCCTTAAATCCAATTTTCGAAAGCATTCGATGAACACCAGTAGACTTTAACCATGCTGAAAGGTCTTTAAATGAATTTTTAAAGTTCTACTGGTACAATTTAAAGGAAAGACAAAACAGATAGAAAAAAATCTCTTACCTCTCATTGAAAAAAGAATCCCAGCAAAGTGCACGTTAAAGAACCCTTGACAGTTGGAGATCGAAAGAAGACTAGACAGAAACAGGCAAAAATTCTTCTACCTCTCATTATATGTGTAACAGAAATGAAATGAATTGGGGTTTAATGTCCTACTGTTCAGCTCTGACTGGGCTAATGAAGATGTGCATATACACCATGCAATGTGCCATGAGGCCAATTCGGCCTGGTAAGCAGCACTATGGCCTATAAATTGTCCATTGCCAAGCCCTACACCACTGACAAGGGTGAACCATGCTGGGAAATCGAGATAAACTTTCTCAGCCAATACTGGGGTGGAAGACAGAACCTTCAGGTTAGCGCACAACAGAAATAATACATATATTCAGATATCTTATTTAGCACATAATTTTCTAGAAAATGACCCGCAAATAAGGAACAAAATGTGGTTTCGCATCAACTGAGCTAATAAAGACAATCACAAATATTTTAGGCAGACACATCCAGATGCTGGGAAGTAAGTTTCGCGTTCCAAATTCTTTCTACTGTTGCCCGAATGTCACCAGACACCGATTTATCCGAAAAACAAAAAGTCACATCTTTTTTTTAAGGAATTAAATATTTATACTATTATGGATTCGATTGGAATATTAAACTGGAGATTATTGTTTGAATTTCACCTTTAATGTTCAGAAAACTGAATTGGTAGAAGTGCAGAAATTTCTAAGGGACTGCCTTGGCTGAAGTTTCAATCCCATGTAGTTGCTTATTGTAAATGCATTATTTACTCAGTTGGCAGTAAAAAAATATAGATTCCTTTTTTCCCATCAATGTGTTTCACAAGTAGGTTTTTATATTGCTCCGTATTGATGTGTACGTATGCCTAAAATAAGTGCCTTCAGATGTGTACAAACTACAAACAATAGAATAAAAAAAATACAGAACATAAGAGCTATTGACAAAATGTGACTTTAAAAAATATATACCTCATTAATGACATTTACATGGTATTGAAATATATTTTTACTGTGAGAGTTAAACTTTTGAATGACAACAAACATGGAAACAGGAACTGATGCCTGCAGGTTGTTGTTATTAGATCTGAAGCTACAGAAATGTCTTTTGTTTTGGAGAAATTGAATATTGTGATAGGGGGGTTAGGTGTTAGAAGGAAGAGAGTGGAAGATTGACAGGTTTGAAGGTTATAAGTGTATTTTACTGTTAGGGAACCTGTCTACGGTATCAACAGAGAGTATATATAAATAACAAACCACATATATATACTCTTGGTTGATTTGACAACAGACAATCCCAGGTGTTGGACAGTTCTTGTATTAAAGAAATGATGGAACCACTTAATCTAATTATAGTATTGAAAGAGTTAGAAAGCTATTTTAAAGAGTTATACAATTGTGATTAAAGGAACTTTCATAAGTATGGGGAAAGGATAAACCAGTGCACAGAGGTTAAATAGGTGAGGGGGCAGGGTAAACCAGTGTTTCAGCACATAGGTCTAGTGGCAGGGTACAGTAGCGGATTATCAGTGAGGCGGATGATGCCTCAGGCCCAAAGATTTTGTTAAAAAATTTTTTTTAGACTCGTGTGATACGATTAAAAACGCATAGACAATGAATGTTAGGGGGTGGGGTTTAGGCCCTACGGGAATCAACATAGGCCCTGACTCGAAATTAATTAGGCCCAGCCCATTTTAAATAGGCCCTCCAGCAACTGCCGCCTCAGGCCTTGGTGGAGCTTAATCCGCCACTGGCAGGGTAGACCTGTTTTTCACACAGAGGTTATATACTGTAGATGGGGGAGGGGACAGGGTAGACATGTGTATCAGCACAGAGGTTAAAAAAGTGTGGGGTCATGGTAGACCATTGTCTCGACACAGAGGTTAAATCGATGTGGGAGCTGGATAGACCAGTATTTTGGTACAGAGGTTAAAGGTGTGGGGACAAGGTAGACAAGTGTTTCGACATAGAGGTTAAATAAGTCTAGTGGCAGCGTAGACCAGTGTTTCAGCACACAGGTTATATAGGTGTGGGGGCACAGAGGTTATATAGGTATTTTGGCACAGAGGTTATATAGGTGTGGGGGCAGGGTAGACAAGTGTTTCAGCACAGAGGTTATATAGGTGTGGGGGCAGGGTAGACCAGTGTTTCAGCACAGAGGTTATATAGGTGTGGGGGTCATGGTGGTAGTCCAGTGTTTTGGCACAGAGTTTATATAGGTGTGGTGACATGGTAGACCAGTGTTTCAGCACAGAGTTTATATTGGTGTGGTGGCATGGTAGACCAGTGTTTTGGCACAGGGGTTATATCGGTGTTTCAGCACACAGGTTATGTAAGTGTTGGGGCAAGACCGGGAGTGGGGCACAGAGGTTACATAGGTATCGGGGAAGGGTAGACCAGTGTTTCGGCACAGAGGTTAAATAGGTGTGGGAGCAGATGCTATTCAGATGCTTAGATTAAGTCAGTTTAAAAATTCAGAAGGCTTTTTCTTAGAGCCTACCTGTCTTTTTTTTTTAGCCACTTCGACTTACATTTGGTATCCTTTATTACTTTCTAATTATAACTTCTGGTTAAATTGAGCACCTAGGGGGTTGCAGGAAATGGACTTTATTTGATATATTTAGCACTTCGCCCTGAATGCTCCTCAAGATATAAATCAAACATAAAATCTTTTTGATTGGCATTTAATAAGTTACTATTGGCTTATAACTATAATTATGGCCACCCACGAGGTTCCCTAAGTATTTCCACTGTCTGTCAATTTATGATTTACATCTATAATTAACACCTAATATTCAAGTCATATCACTAGTGGTGTATAGGTACACCTCATCACTTGTGTTGTGTGTAAAACCATTTTTATACGCCCACATTGAAATGTGGTCGTATATTGCCGTCGCCCCCGTCCGTCCGTCCGGTGGTCGCTCTAGAGGCCAAAGTTAATATCCGATTGACTTTAAATCTATACACAGTGTTTAAGGTCATGAGACGAAGAAGCCTATTGATTTTCAGCGATTTCCGATAATAACTGTCAGAGTTATGGCCCTTGATCACTTAAAAAGATCTTGAGGACGCTCTAGAGGCCAAAGTTAATATCCGATTGACTTTAAATTTATACACAGTGTTTAAGGTCATGAGACGAAGAAGCCTATTGATTTTCATCGATTTCCAATAATAACTGTCAGAGTTATGGCCCTTGATCACCTGAAAAAATCTTGTGGACGCTCTAGAGGCTAAAGTTAATAACTGATTGACTTTAAATTTATACACAGGGTTTAAGGTCATAAAATGAAGAAGCCTATTGATTTTCAGCAATTTCCGATAATTACTGTCAGAGTTATGTCCCTTTATCACTTAAAAAAATCTGGTGGTCGCTCTAGAGGCTAAAGTTAATAACCGATTGACTTTAAATTTATACACAGTGTTTAAGGTCATGAGACGAAGAAGCCTATTGATTTTCAGCAATTTCTGATAATTACTGTCAGAGTTATGGCCCTTGATCTCTTAAAAAAAATCTTGTTGACGCTCTAGAGGCTAAAGTTAATAACCGCTTGACTTTAAATTTATACACAGTGTTTAAGGTCATGAGACGAAGAAGCCTATTGATTTTCAGCAATTTCCAATAATTACTGTCAGAGTTATGGCCCTTGATCTCTTAAAAAAATCTTGTTGACGCTCTAGAGGCTAAAGTTAATAACCGATTGACTTTAAATTTATACACAGTGTTTAAGGTCAAGAGACGAAGAAGCCTATTGATTTTCAGCAATTTCCAATAATTACTGTCAGAGTTATGGCCCTTGATCTCTTAAAAAAACCTTGTTGACGCTCTAGAGGCTAAAGTTAATAACCGATTGACTTTAAATTTATACACAGTGTTAAAGGTCATGAAACAAACAAGTATATTGATTTTCAGCAATTTCCAATAATAACTGTCAAGAGTTATGGCCCTTGATCACTTCAAAAATTCTTGTGGATGCTCTAGAGGCCAAAGTTAATATCCGATTGACTTTAAATTTATACACAGTGTTTAAGGTCATGAGACGAAGAGGCCGATTGATTTTCAGCATTTCCGATAATTACTGACTGAGTTATGGCCCTTGATCACTTTCAAAATTTTGTGGACGCTCTAGAGGCTAAAGTTAATATACGATTGACGTTAAATTTATACACAGTGTTAAAGGTCATGAGACGAACAAGTATATTGAGTTTCAATGAATTTATTTAACTTGAACAGCATGGAGGAGAACTTTATCAAAGCCAAACAATTTCCAATGATTTTCTGATAATTACATAATGAGTTGTTACTTTTAATCAGATATTAGTGTATTATAAATGTTTCATTACCGAAAAAAATAAAATATGCGACAACTCTTGTTGACTGCCCGGACGATTTAGCTGCTGTGGGCGTATGTTTCGTTGTCTGGCAACCTATGTTTAGACTTGTCGCGTTGGTGAACACCCTGAGAAGAGAAACCCCCTTCACTAGTATGTCATCTTGTCACTGGGGCCTGGCAGCTAGGCAAAGTCATGATCGCAATAGGGAACACCCTGAGAAGAGAGACCTGCAAAGTCATGATCCGTCACTGGAAAGGACCCTGGTACAAGCCCCCTCCCCACTAAAAAGTTCACTGCCACTCCGCACCAAGCAGGCTGGCTACAGGCCTGGCTTGAACAGTGGCATATCCGCCTACTCTTTGTGGAATTCCAACTGCCAAGAGACCATCAAATCAAGAGATGTACATATTGACATGTAGGTAAAAGAACCCTTGACATTTGGAATTCGATAATACAGAATATTCAGAAATTAACCAGCATGGCCCTATGAATGTTTTAGGCCAACCAATTTGGGCCCCAACGGAATTTGAGCCCCAACAGAACAGAATTTGGGCCCCAGCCTAGGCAGGGTATCCTGTGAGTAAGGAATAGAAATATTTGATTGTGCATTATCACTCAGTAAGGCAGGTCAGGGGGGGGGGGGGTCAATAAGGTAAGGTAGAGGGGTAACACGTCCCATAGGGCAGATCCACTTTCTTTATAAATTGATATAAAACAAAGAATAATTCGGGATAGATTGTCAGACATTACGTAAGTCAGGGTTATTTCTCCACCTTCACACCTGAACTTTATACATGTACTACAGTATTTAATCTGCTCTACACATGCAAATACCTATACACACTGTCAGAAATATGTTCATACAAATTGTGGCAGTGCCAGCGGGATATACATGATATAAGAATGGAATGTGACACAATACCAGAGTAATATATACAGTTACAGGCAAAGAGAACTTTGGCATTGCCATTACTTAGGCTTCAAGTATATAAATATTGGTCGTCAGTGATATCCTTTTTTTTCTGCATGAAGACAAAATTAGTTTTTGGCTCCAACAATGCTGTTTTATGTTTTATATTATTTACAATATGTGGTGTTTGGTTTGGTTTTTATGTCAGTTATTTTCAGAATCTGTGGTAATTCAATGAATATTTTATGTTTCATAAACATTTAACTTAAATTAGTTTAAAGGTAATTTTTATTACTACCTTCAGCCTAATCCTCAGAAATGTTGTGGGCATTAAGATGTTCAAACTGTGGTTTTTACTTAAAGGTGAAAGTTTGACACAGTCAGAACTGTAGTGGATAAAAGGTAAAATTATGAAAACTTTGAAAAGGAGATTTTATTTATCACATTTTACTGTTATATTCACTGTTTTATTAGAAGATTCTTATTGCAGCATATTGAGATCTAGTTGATTTGGTCATCATCCTGGCAATAGAGTTCTGTAAGTGTTGTGGAAGATCTACAAGAAGACTCTTGTAATAGTTGGGATGGGAAAGAATTAAGGATTCAGCTATGTTTCTTAAAGAAACAACCAGGTATATTGTATTACAACCAGGTATATTGCAGTATATTGTATTACAACCAGGTATATTGAAGTATATTGTGTTACAGCCAGGTATATTGCAGTATATTGTATAACAACCAGGTATATTGCAGTATATTGTATAACAACCAGGTATATTGTAGTATATTGTATTACAACCAGGTGTATTGAAGTATATTGTATTACAACCAGGTATATTGAAGTATATTGTGTTACAGCCAGGTATATTGCAGTATATTGTATTAAAACCAGTTGTATATTGCAGTATATTGTATTACAACCAGCTATATTGCAGTATATTGTATTACAACCATCTATATTGCAGTATATTGTGTTACAACCAGCTATATTGCAGTATATTGTATTACAACCAGCTATATTGCAGTATATTGTATTACAACCAGTTGTATATTGCAGTATATTGTATTGCAACCAGTTGTAAAAATGCGAACAATTTTGAGTTTATTTATCTGTCTCTTAAAGATGCATTATGTAATAGTTGAAAAAAAGATAATGAAAAGGGAATATATTGAAAATTTCAGTCAAATTACGTCATTCTGAATGAAGTTATGGCCATTAGAAGAATAGCATAGTCTTGGAGGGTAAGCAGACCAAATTAAGGACACGTTGTAGAAGGCAACAAGGTCCACCTGTGTATATTCGACATGTACGTAAAAGAAGCCTCAACTGTTGTAATTTGATAATGAGCAGTTTGATAAGAGAGTTTGTGTGCATTTTTTTGTACCCGTAAAGGAACAATTGATGCAGAGTCAGCAGAAACTTTCTCGGCCAACGGTTTTACTACTTTTCATTTCTGCTTAGATGTATTCAATTTTACAAGCGGAAATGCCACTGCACTGGAAAAATTTCCGTAATAGCATGGTATAAATTTGTCTTCATTAGAAGAACAGCTAGGATATTGAACCCTATGCATTTCATTTCATTATTAAACCAGATCAAGGGAGAAACAGATATTTTTTCAATTCAGCCTAAATGACCTATCAAATACTGCTCGCTTATAGTTCAACCTCATCTAAACTGTCAAATTGTATGAGTGACTGAATGCTTTTACCTGTTAAAGATATACTTAAACCGGCAAGTGTGTGTATATATCTCTCTCTCTCGAATAGCTGTGCGACCCCTTTAACTGAGTTTTGTCCAGACGGGGCAGTATGATTGGTTGACAATTTCTAACTACTGCAAGAGATATATGTATATATACACACACAGACATGGAGGGAAGTAAATAAACATTGAATGAACATTAGTAGTACACTAGAATTAAATGGTGTGTAAGGCTAGTGGTCTGGAGGAGTGTAATTTTTTTTTCTCTATGGCAGTTAATACGACTGGTAACACTTCAAGACTTTGGTGGATATTATTATGACTTCATTTCTTCTTTTTGATTATTTCATACTTTTATTGTGTCTTTGATGCCTATTCACCAGACTTTGGAACAAATTGATTAATTCCGAAGTTCATTATGATCTCCATGGATTTATATAAATGGATAACCTGCTTTATCCTGGTAAGTTAATTGACAGATAATTTTATTGCTGCCTTTTCACTTTGGCTGTCTGCTTTCCCGTTTATTTTTTTTTCTTAATGCAATTACAAGCACCTGTTATGAATAAGTGATTAAAAATTTATGTACATGACTACATGTATGCAAAAATCATGGTACGTTTTTTTTTTTTGACTGACGGCTAGTGACAGACTACTGCTATAATTGAGTGTTGCACAAGATTGTGATCATACTTTTTTTCGTTTACCTGAATAAGCGATTATTTCGTGTATGTATGAGTTTGCAGAAATATTGATGGGTACTGACAAAGTATACTACGATATATACTAGACTGTTGTATAAGATTGTGATCATTTTTACTTTCTTTTATTTTTCGATTTACAGGGAGGGGGGGGGGGGTGATCATTGTTCACGTCTGCTCGTTGTTGTTCACGTCTGCTGTCTAAATAGCCAGCCATGACTTAAAAAAAACACTTGTTACATATTTGTAAAACTTTGAACAAGGTGTAATTAATGCTGCAAAAAGATTCAATTCTTTTTTAAAAGATAGGTGAATTTGACAAGAAGAATGCTTTATTGTATATACATACAGTCTTATCTATGGATCAGTTGTCTTGTTGATTCTGATTTCAATAAGCTAAAACCTCCGGGTTCAGGGGGATTAATTTATTGCTCTCTCTTAAACAAAAGCGGCAGAGTTTATCTAGGGTAAATTGCAAGAAGGTTTAAAATGTTGATATTCAGAAGTGGGTGTCAATTCTTTTTTCCTTTATATGTTTGAGTTTCTCACAGCCTTAGAAATTTTACAAGACATTTTTACAAGTAAATATTTAAATCCATTTGGTGTCTAGCTACCTGTTGTTCTTTACAGTGACTTGATTTTTTCTCCTTGAAAAAAATGAAATATTAACCGTGATCTCTCTCTCTCTCTCACTTAATATTTCAGTTTTTAAAATGTTCCACTTGAGCACATTTATTTCAATGGAGTGTGATAAACAGTAAATTGAGCAACTTATCCATTGACTAGAACATTTATTAATTCAGTAACGGTATACAGCAGTGCTTTGATCTTCGTTTAAAGTCGCTCATCGCTGTTTGTATTTTTTGGTCAATATATGATTTTTCATTGATTAATCCCTACTAAAATTTACTCAAAATTGATTATTTAACGTTGAATTAAGGAACAAAACTGAGAATATCGGTGGTAGATAATCTCCCAGGTTGGATTCAATGAGATTAGAAAGAGGCCCATCAAAATATTTAACCTGAAACTTACAGGTGGCTCTGTCTTGTTTGATGTGCCAAATGTTGAAATTGAAAAAAAAAATTCTATTCATCATATCTTTGAGATGCTGAATAGAATTAAATTTTATTTTTGGACTGGAATTCATTTTAGAGGTTCAACTTTAAATATATCGTAGTGTACAAAGAATTTAAAATCCCTTAAATGACGATCAATAGCTTTAGAATAATAAATCTTTTAGGTAGACTTCTGAGTCTGTCCTTTACTATGATCAGCCATCCGTGTTAAAGATCAAGTGAGATGTTAATTGTTGGACAGATTTCGTAATTTTATTAATGGCCAGAATTGGTCCCAAGTTAGATGTTTGTTCAATGCATTAAAAATTGCTCTTGGCTGTTAGTTTAATATGTTACAATTGTTCTTAGACTTAGATGTTTGTTAATGCATAATAATCGGTCTTAGCTGTTAGATTTATACTGAACAATTGGTTAGTTTGGTACGGAACAATTGGTTTGAGCTGTTAGTTTGATACAGAACAATTGGTCTTAGCTGTTAGTTTGATACAGAACAATTAAGTCTTAGCTGTTACAGTAGTTGGATACAGAACAATTAGTCTTAGCTGTTAGTTTGATACAGGATGATTGGTCTTAACTGTTAGCTTATACAGAACAATTGGTCTTAGATGTTAGTTCAACGCATTAAAATACACCATTCAGTGGCAGATATATATTTTTTTGGTTGTAAAATAAGTTGCATCCTCAAGTACCAGATAAAGAAATGAAATGAATTGGGGTTTAACATCGTACTGTTCTGCTCCAAACGGGGCTATAATGAAGACGGCATTCAGACAGTGTGCTATGAGGGAAGTTTTGCCCGGGCAGCGATGAACTTTCTTGGCAAATGCAGGGATCGAACACCCGACCTCCAAGGTAACGAGCCAGCGTCTTACTGACTTAGCCAACGTGGCCTCCACCAGATACAGAGATTTTGTACAGTATTTCAATTTCCTCAATTGAAAAGTATGTGAGAATTGAAGACTTATTTTTATCAGCTATTAATGACAGACAATGGGTTTTAATGGGGTCTTTTCATCAAATTTTTCTGCTGATTTAAATTTTATTGTCTTCAATATGCCTAATATGGAAGCAGATGTTAAACCAACTACTACTACTACTGTACGGCAAGTGAATTATTAAAAGATAAAGTTGAACCACGTGTTAGTCACAAAACTTATTTTTTCTCTTTTTCACTACTACTATGAAAATTTAATTATTCATTTTCAAAAGTATTCTCTCTTTAATCAGTTCAAGATATTTTGTTTTCCTTGTCTAGATATATAATTTATCTGACTGCAGAACTGACAAGGAGATTGTGTCTAGTTTTATGGATGGGATGAAAACCTAAGGCCCACCTAATGTACACATGAGCGTGCACTTCAAGAACACCTGATATTTTCTGGGCAAGGTTTCCACCCCTTGCATTACAAACTAAGCTATTGAAATGAATATTTGTCTCTAAATGACCAGACTTTTATATGTATAACTAAACATAGTCTTTGACATGCAAAAAAACATTAATAAAGATCCAATATATAGAATATCAAATAGCGTAAAAATTAGATTCATTTTCTAAGTCATATCAAATAGACAAATGTGATTCTTATCTTGAAATTAATCATTAATCTAAACAATCAGTGCTTTAAAATGTCTACATTTCTAAATACATTTTCCGTAGACACATTTATCACATCATCGTTTCTAAATACATTTTCTGTAGACACATTTATCATGTCATCATTTCATAGACTATTTTTTTAAAAGGTTGCTTAATTATTTTTTAAGAGGATGTTATCCATCTGTTAAGAAACTGAATGTCGGATAACGTTTCCAGTTAGAATTAATTTGTTAGGTTATCATTGTAGCACTTGTTACGGATAAAGTAATTCTCTGCGTTTTATCGTGTACATATGTAAGCTGTTTACATAGAAAAGAGCAATTAGTTTCGTAAATAAATACATACTAAGGACAAGTTTCTGTTAAACTCAGTTGCCATTTTTCACATGTCTTGCATTTATTTGTCTGTGCATGACTTCACGTGTGATGAATTTCATATGCACATGCAATGATAAGCATGTTGAAGTTGAAAGGGTTAATCTATATGTAGAAATAGTGGAGGAGTGGTGATAAATGTATCTTGACTCAGCATCAGTTACCCGTAATTAATTGTTTTTGCACCTATTTCTTTATCCACACCTCTTAAACATCTTAATAATTAGAAATGTAATAGGGTTTAACATCCTTATTCTCTACATCAACCAGTCTAATGAAGGGGATATGCAATGGCAAAGGTATTTATGCCTACACTTTGTCAAATTCCAGCTTCAAGGGTTTCTTACATATATGTCAATATCTACAAAGGAACGTAATTTTTGTCCTCTCCAAATGACAAGATGCTATTTCCTTCAAACTGCACCCCTGACAATTGGAAGGTACTTTCTTGGCCAACCTGGAACCTCTGAATTGGTATTTGATATGAATGTAAGAGCAGAATTCAGCAAGTTATCTGTCCATGTTATTTAAGGGATTGATAACAGTTGTGTTTAATATCGACAAAAACCAAAATTATTCAGTTCCATTCAGTATTTGTAAATATATAACAAATTAAAAATGATGTAAACAATCCAGCGCAAAATAAAAATGTTGGGCCTTTTTTTAATATAATTATTTTAATCTGAAATCATCAGCTTGGGTAAGTTTTAGCATGGAATTATATAAGCCATGATAAATTAGATAATCAGATAATGTCTTCAATTTATTCATTTATATCACATTTAACTTTTTTTCTTGCTTGGCTGTTATTAAAAGCTTAAAAAAAAACACTTAAGATTGAAAAATGTTGGCAATTATTGTCTTGGAAAGTTGGCTCATTTAATACAAGTTTCGCTCTTGATTTATGCTCCAATCGTCTGTACAAAAAGTCTTTTTAGCTTCAGTATGAATATTATGTGAAGTTAAAGTTCTAAAACTAAAACATTTATTACACAGAGATAAAAGAAAGCTTACTGGTATACACTTTAAAAGCATTCTTTAAGAGTTAAGTATCACTCAGTTCTGTGATATTTGCCCTCGTGCTTTAAGATGTGGACAATATATTACCAGACCTTTGCTCTACACAGTTAACATATAATGAATAGTTGATTTAATTATGATGGTTGTGTCACTGTGTTATATGGTAGGGTGTCTCACATAGTCACAAAGAGAAAGAGAGATATTAGCGTCAACTCAACAAAAATTAGGTGGAAGCTGATGTAAATCCTCTTATTTAACAAAAAATAGATAATTTGGGGACTAACAATATGTATAATTTTATTTCAAATAATTCACTTGAGCATAGGGATTTTTAGCAGTGGGGTTTAAAGTCTATTTGACACAAACTAGATAATTTTGGGACTAACCGGGTTTAATATTATTTCAATAATTCGCTAACACATATGGGGTTTTAACACTGAGAGAGAACTGGAGGACCCACGAGGCTGGACAGACGACCCTACGTCTTGTCGGGCGGTGAATCGAAACCACGCCACTTGACTCAATGACAGACCTTCTGATCCAACCCTTTAACCATTTTGTCACCCAACCCCCTTTAACCGAGACCGACTTTTCTGTAATTCCCACAGATGTGCTAATAGATATAGGTCTTGGTGCATTTTTAAAGCTGCACATTTAATCTACATATAAACATCAAGACAATCATGGTATTGTATAGATAATTTCTGGAGAGAAAAAAAAAACAAAAAATGCTAATCTCTCCTGAAATAATTTTACCAACTTTCAGCAGCTGACAAAATAAATGTTGCAAATTAACACTCAACATAAATGTAAATATTTATATACAAGAAAAAGGTCCATGTAACTGTCTGTCAGGATTAAAGTTACAATGTTGTTACTTGTTTATAAAAACAAATTGTGTCCAGTCTTTACATGATGTAAAGGGACCATCCCAAATTTAACAGAATCACAGAAATAAAAGTCTGTATAGGTATGAAGTTAACGTGCCAAATTATAGAGCTTAAAATATTGAATCGTTTGTGCATGAACTTCAAACCATTTATTCGGACATAACCTTTTTAAGATTTGGGGTCAATTTTTCATTGGGTGACTTGTATAATCTTTTGCCATTTCTTAAGGGGTTTATACAGTTTGGTTTTATCCAGCACTGTATCATACAGTTTGGGACACCCGTCTCCAGACTGATGGAATTAAGTTGTTTGAAAACATATCACAAATATCGAGTTAGTTGCTTGGTCCTAATGTAGAGTATTTTAAGGGCTTTTAACAGGAAATTAAGCAGTTTGTTTCTACAAAATATAGTTAGCCAACACTACCAGAACCTAATGGTTAGCTAGCCTGCACTAGAATGGAACCCTGGACCTCCTGGCTAGCTAGCCTGCACTAGAATTGGACCATGGACCTCCTGGTTGTCTCACCTGCACTATAATCAAACCCTGTACCTTCCTGGTTAGCTAGCCTGCACTTTACTCACTCACCCATAATATTGAATCTCATAAATTTCCACATTTGAAAACTTCTCAAATACAATATTTTAACTTTAGTTCTTAAATTATTTGGCTACTGAATAATGTTTGTTTACATTAATTGATGACATAGGGAGATAAACCACAAGCATCATTCAAGAATATTGTTTAAACAATACACCAGAGTTTAAATTGTTAGAAATTCTAAATTTATATGGCTTTCTCCTGGTCCTCCGGTTTCCTCCTACTTTTAAAGATCCCTGCCAGCGAATTCTTGAAAAAAAATTAAACCATATGTTAGTCCTGAAATGACCTAGTTTGTGTTGAGTTGATGTTAAGCCCTCTCTCTCTCTCTCTCTCTCTCTCTCTCTCTCTCTCTCTCTCTCTCTCTCTCTCTCTCTCTCTCTCTAACAGCCAATCACAATAGATTACTCTGAATTACATAGAGTTACATGCGCTTTAAGAAGGTGTGTGTATTCTGCGGGAAAATGCCACCCATGCAAATTCCTCAACATCTCCCTTGCATTTTAAATCTGAATTTCTCTGCTGGAGGTCCTAAAATATACCAATAGCCCATCTTGTGGCATTTGATGGTGCTAAGATGCCATATTGTTTTTAGGTAGATAGGTATTTGATATTTAAGATCAAAATAATTATTTTTATTGTGTCATGTGAGTATTGGATTTTGTTTTTACTGATGATGCATGCAGGACAAGAAGTCTAGTATCCCTATAAAGAGGAGGGTTGGATGGCTGAATGGTTAGCATGTGCAGACTAATATCATAAAGCCTGTCATTGAGTTTTCTGGCGTAGTTTTCAATCCTCGGTTTTACGTGACAAGGAGTAGGGTCGCCTGTCCAACCTCATGGGTTTTGTCCGGGTCCTTTGGTTTCCCCCCACGTCTAAAGACCCCTAAGCACAAGCAAATTATTGAAATATAATTAAACCATATGTCAGTCCCAAAATGAGCTACTTTGTGTCTGGTGGACATTTCTCTCTCTTTCTCCATCTGTATAAAGTCAGCTTTCATGGAATCAACAACAAAAAAAGGATATTGAATTTGGTTTTGAAGGGGGTGGGGAGGGGATCCTCACAGACAAAAACATAAATGAATAGTCTAATTTTCAAATCTTCTGCAGTAGGACTGGTACCATAACACCCACTTTTGGCAATTTCCTGCTGGTAGGGTGATTGATGTGGCTCTGTTGACTTAAGGTATAAATTTGGATAGTCAACCCCCACCCCCCCCTCTTCTGTAATTCAAGTCTTTGCTGGAAAGTCGGATATCTTTAGAAAGAGGAGACTTATTTAGAGTAGATAACATATATGATGGGTTATTGTTTCCTGACCGTGTTGTTAATCAAAGGGGGTTGGAGGAGTTATCAAAGACAAGATCAATTCAAATATTTTCTGTTCTTTCTAAGGTATACAAAATGAAATAGAAGGTGGTTTCATGTCTCAGACTTCTGAATCAACAGGGCTAATGAAGACAAATCTTACACCACAGTTGATAGATTGAGGACGTCAAACCAAATTTATTTTATTTCATTTCTTTCTTCAAACATGCATTATTACAGTAAATTTAGTCAATAATTGAAATGTTTCGCAGAAATGTTATTTCTTGATATGACATTGTCATGGGCCGAGAAGAATGGCCAGTCCTTCACTTCTTGGGGTGGCACTTTATAATGACTAACAGGCCAACAGGGTGCCTCTTTAAGATCATATTAAACAAAAGACCCCTTGACAGTGGATATCAAAGAAGGGTAGGTAGAAAGGGTGCTGTCTTGGTAAAATTCTCCTTACTTGAGAAATAACAATTACCATATGCTCATCTCTAAATCAAAGTGTTGTGTTGATGAGACTTCAAACCCAGTTGTGCATGGGCTGGGCTGTGGTAGTTAAACCCAAGGATCTCCAAGACTAACAGTAGGGCTAGGTGGCCGAATGGTGAATATGTGCGCGTTTGATCATACAGTCTGTCATCAAGTCAAATGGCTTGTTTTTTAATCCCCGCTTATACATGACAAGGAGTAGGGTCACCTGTCCAACCTCGTGGGTTTTCTCTGGGCCCTCCGGTTTTATCCCACTACTAAAGAGTAAAGACCCCTATTAAAATTATTATTGATTTGTTGAAATAAAAAATTGAACCATTCTCTCTCTCTCTCTCTCTTAAAGTTATAACCACAAAGAAGTCATGATTTTGTAGTATATTCAACTAACACTGTATCTGGTGTTATTCATGCAAAAATAAGGAACCTGTGCTCTCACCCAACCCAACCCCACTCACCCCACCCAATACCACCCAAACAGTCCCATAGGCTTATAATTAAATACCATCCAATTCCATTCTTGATACAACATTATACATAGTACAAAAAGGTGCCAGGCATGTTAAGTGCCATATATATAAGAAATATTTGTGATGGTATAAATAATTACAGTATCGCCACAAATATTTAGAAATAAGAGAAGCCTATAAATAGTTGATATGAGAAATATTATGAATATGAGATATTTATATAAATATACTGGAATCATGGCTAAGGCAGTCTATCTTAACTGGCTCCTCCATGACTTGACTCACAGTCATTTATAGAGCTAAGACTAAACAAAAAGTGTGCCTGTCCAGAGGGGGATCTAGGAATTTTGAAAAGGGGCGGCACCGCAAAATGAAGGCACTGACCGCGGAGAAGAGACACACCATCATTTCCTTGCATCTGTAGCCATTTCAAGAGCTATTTTGCTGATATCTTCGGACAAATTTTTGTCTGAGAAAAGTCACTTTCAGCAGTAAAACACGGCACTGTCAAAAATTAAGGGGGTTGCGCCCCTCTTGCCCCCCTTGGATCCGCCTCTGCTGTCTTAGTTGTTTGTTATATTTTAGGAAAGGGACAGGCTCAGATCCACTCATTGACATACAGAACTATTTTATAGTAAGGGGGGGGGGGTAGGCACAGGGTTGAGTGTTCTATGTAAAAATCACCAGACCAATCATTGGACACAGATGTGAGGATATCAATTTTTGATCCCAGGCCTGCATGAAGAATGGATTTTTTTCCATGTCCTCTGATTTACTGATCCCTCACTGCTTCATAAACCTCTCCCTATACTACCTGCAAATGAATTGTTGAAATAAAATTTAACCACATAATAAAAATTATCATTTTCTAGAGCACTGAACATTCAGTCATACCAAAACCTCTCTCTTTGTTTCACTGGTATTATGTGTAGCATGATTCTTGATCGGTTGTTCTCGATTTTCTGTAATTTGTTATGTCTGTCAATTTGTGCTAATTGGATAAAGATACTTGTTCAAATTATCCATTGTTTGTATATGATAGCAAGGTTATTCAGTTAATTATCTGATTACTTAAAGAACAAAAACATTCTTAATTCAATAACCGAAAATGTTTTTCTTTATAAGTTTAGTAGACATTAGAAAACCCCCCACAACAATAGAAAAAAAACCTAACAAACATTTTGGCGCATATTTAAGCCCTCATTTTAGATTTCACTAGTCTAGTTGTTTTTGAATATTTTTTTTAAAGACGTAATAAGCCAAATATTTTCACAAAGAACTAATATCCAAAATAAGTGTGGGTCAAATAGATAATTGTTATATTTTGGTGAATAATTATAAATTAGTGTGGGTTGGGATGACTAATTATTTTCTACTGGAAGAGATCATGGATGGACCTTATAATACATTATAACTATAAGGTCCATGATAAAAATAACCAAATTAGTGAGGGTCAAATAGATATTTTTTATTTTTTGGAAAGAATAATTATCTCTTTTGGAAGTGTGGGTCAAATTAGTGTGGGTCAAATAGAATTTTATTTTTATTTTTGGAGGGGTGAATAATTATGGAGGGGTGAATAATTATTTACTGGTGGCCTACAAGAAGTTTAACCTTTTCTCATCTGGTACAAACCATGTGATGTCATCTCAGGAATCTTTCATCATTAATTACTGGGTATATATACCATGGTTTCTGTGTGATAAAGAGATCAGATGTATCTATCTATAGAGTCACCTTTAATAAAAGGCAACCTTTACTTATATACAACAACTTGTGTCTACAGTTTGGACCTGTAAGTAACAGAGGTGAGATACCTTTCAAACAATTCGGTTTCTTCCTACTGCTAAAAACCCCTACGCGCAAGCGTTTTATTGAAATAAAAAATAAACCATGTTAGTCCCGAAATGACCTAGTTTGTGTCGAGTAGATGTTAAACCCCATTTCTCTCTCTCTCTTTAATAAAAGGAAACCTTTACTTATATACAACTTGTGTCTATAGTTTAGACCTGTTAGTAACAAGAGGTGAAATACCTTTCAAACAATCCGGTTTCTTCCTACTGCTAAAAACCCCTACGCGCAAGCGTTTTATTGAAATAAAAAATAAACCATGTTAGTCCTGAAATGACCTAGTTTGTGTCGAGTAGATGTTAAACCCCATTTCTCTCTCTCTCTTTAATAAAAGGAAACCTTTACTTATATACAACTTGTGTCTATAGTTTAGACCTGTTAGTAACAGTAGGGCCGAGGTGAAATACCTTTCAAACAAATCTTTCTATTTTGTTGCACCGTTAAAGATGTATTACTATTACGCAAGATTTAGATTATAAAGATCTGGTTGTTCTTGGTACAATAGTTTAAAGGTAGATAATGTAAAATGAATGTATTGAAAATTTCAGTCAAATTACTCTATTTTGGGCTATGAGGATCTGAAGTATTAGTCTAGAATTTCCATTTTAACGTATCAGAAGACATGGTAAACATGCCTACCGGTAATCCACTTAATATCCAAGCCTTCCAATGGTCTAGAGAGTTGGTTATGAGCTTGTCACATGAATAAATGTCTAAATGATAATTTATATAACATTTGAAGCCAGAACAAAAGAGAGTGAAAGAGAAATGGGGTTTAACATCCATTCGATACAAACTTGGGACATTTCGGGACTAACATGGTTTACTTTTATTTCAATGATTCACTTGCATGTAGAGGTCTTTAGCATTGGATGGAAACCAGAGGACCCGGAGAAAACCTACTCCTTGTCACGTACAACCAGGAAATCGAAACTACACCAGTTGACTCAATGACAGACCTTATGATACAAAGCACATGTGATATCTAACATCCTGCCCCCCCCCCCCCCCGATTTGAAAGCCTGCTATAGATGACCTATTCTCTCATGAACCAATATTTCTTTGTAGCAGATTAACTTGTTACTCTATTTTATTGCATCTTGCATCTTTAAGTTGTTCAAGTCATTTATGTATGTTAGTCATTGTCTAAACATGTATTTACAGCATTTTAACACATGCATTTATATACTCTTGATACACCCATTCTAAAAATACTGTATCCTCCCACAAGACTTAACTTACAGTGAAGAATTGATAGATTTATATTATGTGATAATATGTTATTTAGTCATTTCTTTTAGATTTGAGGTGGGTTGGATTGCTGAAGGGTTAGCATGTGCGTGCTGTATCTTATTAAAGCCTGTCATTGAGTCAACTGGTGTGGTTTCGTATCCCTGGTTGTACGTGGCAAGGAGTAGGGTCGCCTGGATAGAGAAATGGGGTTTAACATCCACTCGACACAAACTAGGTCATTTTGGGACTAACAAATGGTTTAACTTTATTTCAATAATTTGCTTGCACGTAGGGGTCTTTAGCAGTGGGAGGAAACAGGAGGACCCAGAGAAAACCCACGAGGTTGGACAGGCGACCCTACTCCTTGTCACGTAAAACCAGTTTAAAATAAAAAGCCTTCTCAAAGACAGGTCGCGAGCTTGGTTTTTTAAACTGGTTTATTTGCCCCACATGTGCGTTTAGACACTGGTTTAACTATCGCTGGGGTTTTTAAACCAGTTCAACTTAAGCGTCTGAACTGACTATAATTCTGTTGAGATATTTTTCATAGAAAAAGAGAAATTGATGATACTACCCAGGTGATTCACAATATATTTCTTTGATAACGGTATTCGTAAAATCTTTTCATGCCAGCTAAATGGGTATTTTATTTATTTTGGACGTGACAATCCTTTTTAGAGTTCTATCTGCACGCTTTAATCTATTATGCGTAACAAGGCATTTAACCTTCGAATTGCACCTTCTTGAATAATCACAAAGACAGCAGTTGTTTCTGTCCTGTATTTTGTTGCAGACGTGAGCATGAGCAAGGCCGTCTGTTTATTTACATATGTAATAATAGTGTGTTATTGTCATGAGTTATGACCTACCAATAATCTGTATGCTATCTCTCATCTTGTAGACAGCAGGGTGGGAGTTACCCGTCGTCTTTAAATAGAACTCAGTGACATACTTTACAACAGTAAATAATAGTAATGTTACTAGCTAATGGTTTTCTTATGATTATTATCTTTTTATTAATCTTTAAACAAGTGGGTTCAAACTCATTTCTCGATTCCCAACTGGTAGTAGTATCTAGCACAAAACACTATCTCGAAAGCATTAATTGTTCAGTGACTATACTGAGGTTTTAAAGTGGGGGAAGGGGATTGTTATTAGCATATATGATATACATGTAGTTTGGGAAATTTACAGAGAGGAGGGTGTGGGTGAGGGGCATGCACCCAAGCAATTGTTTATAGACACTATTTTATTATTAGCGTAAAACACTATCTAGAAAGCATTAATTGTTCAGTGACTTTTCTGAGGTTTTAAAGTGGGAGAAGGCGAATTGTTATTAGCATATAGTTTGAGAAATTTACAGTTGTGTGGGTGTGAGTGAGGGGCATGCACCCAAGCAATTGTTTATAGACTATCTAGAAAGCATTAATTGACTATTCTGAGGTTTTGAAGTTTGGGAAGGGGAATTGTTATTAGCATATAGTTTGAGAAATTTACAGTGGTGTAGGGGTGAGTGAGGGGCATGCACCCAAGCAATTGTTTATAGACTATCTAGAAAGCATTAATTGACTATTCTGAGGTTTTGAAGTTTGGGAAGGGGGATTGTTATTAGCATATAGTTTGAGAAATTTACAGTGGTGTCGGTGTGAGTGAGGGGCATGCACCCAAGCAATTGTTTATAGACTATCTAGAAAGCATTAATTGACTATTCTGAGGTTTGGTAGTTGGGGAAGGGGAATTGTTATTAGCATACAGTTTGGGAAATTTACAGTGAAGAGGGTGTGAGTGAAGGGCATGCACCCAAGCAATTGTTTATAGACTATCTAGAAAGCATTAATTGACTATTCTGTGGTTTTGAAGTTGGGGAAGGGGAATTGTTATTAGCATATAGTTTGAGAAATTTACAGTGGTGTGGGTGTGAGTGAGGGGCATGCACCCAAGCAATTGTTTATAGACTATCTAGAAAGCATTAATTGACTTTTCTGAGGTTTTGAAGTTGGGGAAGGGGAATTGTTATTAGCACATAGTTTGAGAAATTTACAGTGGTGTGGGTGTGAGTGAGGGGCATGCACCCAAGCAATTGTTTATAGACTATCCAGAAAGCATTATTTGACTTTTCTGAGGTTTTGAAGTTGGGGAAGGGCAATTGTTATTAGCATAATGATATCATACATTTTGAGAAGTTTACAGTGAGGAGGGTGTGGTTAAGGGACATGCACCCAAGAAATTGTTTATAGACACCATTTTATTATTTACATTATAAAGTGATGGGAATCTCCCTGACAATTTTTTTTGGTCCACTTTTAGACATTGGAGGTCACAATGTCACAACCTCTGATAGGATGCTACTGTTCTCATGTCTGCAGATAACAAACAACCTAGCTATAAGTTTTGGAATTGTAAAGTAATGTCCAGATGGTGTTAAACTCACAGTCTTTCTATCCTCCATCATGACCCTTGGCCACCTTTTTACAATTCATACATAAACAAATGTCTAATTGACCAATTAACTTACCAAATGTCTATCTCCTTACCAGTTAAATCAATACAAAATTCTTGTTTTCTTGAAAAATAATATTTCCATTTCAATTTAATTTGGTGTCAAAATATGAAATTACCAAAACCACCATTCCAGAATGCTATGGTTTTCGATTTCAGAATTTCAAACAATTGGATTTTTTTTTAAAAAGAAAATATAAACATGTGAAAATTAACAAGCCAGTGTAATATGATTCGTTAGATACTCGTCACTTCTCAGATGAAAATACCATTTTATATGATCACATATTTCACTTATTTCACTTAAACACAAATTATAAATCATACATATTTATTCCGTAGTAAGTAAGTAATGTCTCGAATAAAAAATGTATATTGTTAATATTTCCACAACAACCGATTCCTACTTTTGGCATAGTTTGGCCAGAGCTAATTATGTATTTCAATTCCTTTAATTTAAATAAATCAACCATAAATCATTTGGTTTACAAAACTTCAATTCAGATAACATTAAATTGGACTTGAATATACATATTTTCATTGCTATTGGGGGAACTATTCCTGGATAAACATGTATAATATGATTGGTTAGATACTCTTTATTTTTTCAGATGAAAAAAAACATTTGATATGACCACATTTCAATTGGAATCAGAGTTTTCATTTCTATCATAGTTGCTGGTCTTGAAATGAAATAAAATAGGGTTTAACATCCTTCATGTAGTATACAATTGAGGAAAATTATTCCCGGACAAACACGTTTTTGCTACTATTCATTGAATTACAACTGTCCTAGTTTCTTTTACATGCACGACAACGTGTATGCTGGATCACCTTTTTTCATCCCAGGCAATCCATTAAGCACCAATAACAATTTGAAACTAAACTCGAAAATCGCGAGGAACTCTCTGTGGCACCTTTGCCTATCTGGACAGACTGGCTGGAGAATTTACACTGTAGCTTGTCAGGCAATCCATTCGGCACCAATAACAATTTGAAACTAATCTCCAAAATCCTGAGGAACTTTCTCTGGCACCTGGCTGGAGAATTTACACTGTTGCTTGCCAGGCAATCCATTCGGCACCAATAACAATTTGAAACTAATCACGAAAATCCTGAGGAACTTTCTGTGGCACCATTGCCAACTTGGACAGACTGGCTGGAGAATATACATGCCATAAAAATTTGAATTTCAAAGAATTTAACCTTTAAACCCAATCTACATTCTACATGTATACAGTTGAATTTAAATTCTCTAGAGAAAATATCTTGCCAATCTGAGGTTGGGGGTAGGATGGCTGAATGGTTAGCATGAGTGCTGTATCATACAGCCTGTCATTGGGTCAACTGGCGTGGTTTTGGCAAGGGGTGGCCTGTCCAACCTGGTGGACTTTCTCCAGGTCCCATGGTTATTCCCACTGCTAAAGACCCCTACGTGCAAGCGAATTATTAAAATAAAATTAAACCATATGTTAGTCCCAAAATGACCTAATTTGTGTTGTCGAGTGGATGTTAAACCCCATTTCTTTTTCTCTCTCTCCCTCTGCTAATATGAGTTAAGATGTACAATGAATTCAGCAATGAATCATTTAATCATTTAGAGCACCAAATACCTGGTAGTTAATTTGACTAACAAGAAACTTGTAATGTCTGTCAGTCAGCACTGGGAAATATTACCTGAACTAGAGCTCATACGATCAAGTCTGATGGTTAATTTTTTATTATCTGTTGTGTTAAATCTACCTGTAAGTTATATTTGATCCCCTGCTTCTACAAGATAAACATTTCATATTTCAACACAGTATAAAGGTTAATTGGTTTTTTGATGCACCAATCTTTCATAGATCACTAATGGTGTCTAGAACTGTAATCTTAAGATTGGTAAAATGTCCCCATTCTGTTAACAATAGTAACTATTTGTTATTTCATACGTAGAATTACCCTGTGGTGTGATACAGTTTATCTGGATTTAATTAAATGTTTTAATGAAATGAATTGAAATGGGGTCCAAAATCCTAATGAAATGTTACCTACCCTTCATCAAATTTCAACTGCAAAGGTTTCTTTTACACACACAGGACCTTCCGTTCTGCAGCATGACAAGGTAAAACTAGACTGAAAAATCCAGGGAAACTGTCTTGGACAGCACAGTGATCTAACCTGAGATCTTCTGGTTAGTGAGCCAGTACCTTACTCACTGAACCACTGTGGCTTCTCATAAAATAGAATTACCCCATGATGAGAGTTTTGTTCTGAGCTCGGCTAATGAAGATGGGTATAGCCATACATTGTACTCTGAAGGAAACTTTGCCCAGACCTATTCTTGAAATCAAATTCCAACTGTCAAGGGATCTTTTACGTGACAGGGGAGAACAATGCCGGAAAATCTGGATGTACATTCTCGACAAATGCAGGGATTGAACACCCAACCTCCAAGCTAGTGGGACAGCTCCTTACCCACGTAGCTACCTTGACCCCCCAGTCACAATAAAACAAAATGAAGTACAGAAGTACATATAAGGGCCTTAAACACTTTACCTCTACCTGTACAGATCAGCAGCCAACCTTTACTTTTCTTTTGAGCAAGGGGGGTGGATGGCTGAGTGCTTATCGTGCGTGTGCTGTATCGTAAAGCCTGTCATCGAGTCAATTGGGGTTTCAAATCCCTGGTTGTACGAGGCAAGGAGTAAGGTCGCCCGTCCAACCTGGTGAGTTTCCTCCCACTGCTAAAAAAACCTACTCCCAAGCGAATTATTGGAATAAATTTAAAAACCATGTGTCAGTCCCAAAATGACCTAGTTTGTTTCGAGTGGACGTTAAACCCCATTTCACTTTTTCTCTCTCTTTAGAGCAATATCCTATATTATTATAAGTATTGACAGATCCGAGAGGTTTGTATTATAAAGATTTGAAGAGTATTCGAGGTGTTTTACAACTGTTTAATGTTAGTGATAAGTGGTAATAATACTCTACTGGTGTCAATAGATTTATATCCCTACTTATATTTACTCCTAATGTCAACTTAAGTTCTTCACTATATGTGACCGGCTCTGGTTATCCCTTTAGCTCCTGAAATGCTTTGAGCTGTCTGAAACTACTGCTCCTTCTAGTGCATCAAGCGGCAAGAGTTACACAAATACCTGTGAACTATTTAAGAACATATACTAGTTCTGTGACTCTAGACGCACTAAAAGGAGCTGCAGATCCAAAATTTGTATACATAGTTCTTTTCTGAAAAAAATCATTGACAATAACTAAAACTTAATAACAACCAAAGACAGTTTTAACTTTAGTGCATTTCTGAAAAGATTTAATTATTAAATGTTCCAATCTCATAGGCAGTAGAAGAAGAATTTTATGATAAAAGAAACTTGTGAATTGTGTTTCATTTAGCAGGAGACAGTCACGTATTGTGAATAGTTTTTCTCTTCCCGTAATTGTTTTCTGTAGCATTATGTACAGTAATTGTGTTTTATAGAAAAGTGTCCAGTTATTGTGTTTTGTAGAATTGTGTCTAGTAATATTGTCTTCCATAGAATAGTTTTCAGTAAATGTGTTCTTTAGAATTGTGTTATTTGTGTTCTGGAGACTTGTGTTGAATAATTGTGTTCCATATAATTGTGTCCAGTTATTGTGTTTCATAGAGTTGTGTTGAATATTGTATTCCATAAAATTGTGTACAGTAATTGTGACGGTAGAATTGTGTTTTTTTTGTTCTGGAGAATTGTGTCCAGTAATTGTCTTCCATAGAATTGTGTTGAATATTGGGGTCTGGAGAATTGATTACAGTAATTATGCTTGGTAGAGTTGTGTTTTTTGTGTTATTTATGTTCTGGAACATTGTGTCCAGTAATTTTACTCTGTAGAATTGTGTCTAATAATTGTGTTCTTGAGAATTGTGTCCTTTAATTGTGTTCTGTAGAATTGTGTCCTGTATACAAATTACAAACTATAGTAGTTGTGAATGAACCACATTAACTTTTCTAAATTCAAGAAACTTTTCCATTATGCAATGCACCGTGACGTTTATTTTAAACAGTCTCTCGGTTATTATTTTGTGAATGACTCACTGAGAGTACCGTAGTCACAGTTCAGTTACACTTGTGTTTGATCAGCTAGCGACTCTAGCCAACAATTTAGATTCAGTTAAAAGTTTCTACCTTACATGCTATATTATATTTGTATCTTTCAAGGTCCATTTGTCCCTCCGCACTTCCTGGTGGATATTCTAGAGGCTAAAGTTATCATTTGATTAGTTTGAATTTAAGATATATTTATGCTTATAACACAATGAAGGTGATTGATTTACAAAGATTTCTGATAATTGCATTGGTCTAGATCAGCGTTTATATTCTATGATATGATGTGCACAGTGTGTATGTCCATGTGATGATCAAACCTATTGATTTTTGCTGATTACTGTCACAGCCCCTGATCTTGATAAAGATTTGTGAGAACCATGCAAGTGCTAAAGTTGTTAATCACTCAAGGCATAAAAATGTATCAACCTATATGAAATGCTTGGATATGTAGGGCAAATGTTTCATTGCCTATTAAAATTAACTACCTTTATTTTTTCAGGGCTTTTGGGGGTTCTTTTTTTCACCTCCGAAAAACTATACAAGACCAAATATTTTTTTTACTTGGCCTAATGTGAAAATAAGACTGCTACATTAAAGCTGAGGGTGGTCTGTTTTCCCTCAATACTCAAATACAGTGACTCTACTATATCCAATAATACTATACTTCTTACAATAACATTTCATTGAGAAATACACTGAGAAAGGTATGAATGAATATTACCCTTTTGTCAACTAAGCATATCACTGTCTGTGTTTATAACCCTTTGAATGATATAAAAGAGATTTACGGCTCTTCAGCTCCCATTAGATAAGTTTCTATAAATTGGGAGTTGGGCATGGAATTAATGTTTGTCATGTTAATTGGATTTTAAGGATGGGACAGCTGCTTGTCCATCACATTTATTGTTATCCTCCACCTTTGATAGAAAGAAGGGTGCTATATATTCAAATGGGTTTTGTCCATCAGTCTATCTTTCATATGGGAGTTGATTCCCAGATTGGTTGGTTAGCATGTGCGCTCTGTACAGTATCATAAGGTCTGTCATTGAGTCAACTGGCCAGATTTTGATTCCCCAGTTGTATGTGACAAGGAGTAGGGTCGCTTGTCCAACCTCATGGGTTTTCTCTGGTTTCCTCCTACTGCTAAAGACCCCTGGGCTGCGAATTATTGAAATGAAATTTAACTATCTGTTAGTGTCGAAATATCCTAGTTTGTGTACGTAGAGTAGTCATACGTTAAACCTTATTGCTCTCTAACTCTAGATCTGTTTCCAATTATGTTAGAATGTTCAACTTAGTGTAAATTTTCACTACCTGAATTTCTTGACAGTTTTATGAAGAGCATGTTCTGGTAAGACTAACCAGAGGAAATCAATTTGATTTATAGCTGGAACTGTGCTTCAATTCGAGGTTGAATTTTATTTTAACTGTTTATTGAGTTTCAATGATGAGCATTTTATGCTTACATAGAGCACAGATAAGCAATGTGATGCTTTGGAACAGAATATTCTCTTTGATTTTGATCGAGTGCGAATGATGAAAGTAAGTGAATAGGAAGGTATACATGTATATAGTCTAACAGATTGGACAATAAGCAGAACTTTTCTACCTCGCATTGCCCATTTAAACATTGAAATGAAAAATTACCAACTGCCTAGGCATACTTTACCTGCATGCCAATGTGTACACAGGACTTCAGTTTCCCGTCCCATTCGAATGACCAGACAGCTGTCGAACCTCTCCTAAGTATTGTGTTGATGAGATATTGAACCCTGTCCCATTTGTAACCTCGTGGGTTTTCTCTGGGTTCTTCAGTTTCCTCCGACTGCTAAAGACCCCTACGCGCAAGCGAATTATTGAAATAAAGTTAAAACTGTATGTTAGTCCCAAAATGACCTAGTTTGTTTTGAGTGGAGGATAAACCCTATTTTTCTCTCTATCTCTCTCTCTGTGTCCCATTTGAACACAGCATTATTAGTAATAAGCCATACATTTCTCACCATGGGAATGACAGTGATACCAAAATTTACAAATCGAAATGTTGTGCTCTTGGGGACCTTGGACCCTTTTTCATAATAAAAATGATGATAATTTACCCCAAAACTAAACAAGGTAATTTAATTCATGTTTCTATAATGGGTGTGTAAGTTGTGTTCACAAGCGAATGTACTTCAATTTCCTAAATATTTGTACATCTGAAATAAACAGATCAAAGATCACATATTTTAACACATTTTTGTGAAGTCAAATTAACAGCAACTGGTTAGCATCTTTCAAGGGAGTTCATGGGAATGTTATAAACAAAGAATTTTGGAAAGTTTTAATTAAGTTCCCACCACCAACCAGGGGAAAAACTGTACTATAATTCATGTGAAGAAGAAATGAAATGAAATGAAATGAAATGAAATGGAGTTTAACGTCCTACTGTTATGGACCTGACCTGGGGTAATGGAAGACCGGCATACGCCATATTATATGCTATGAAGGAAATGTTGCCCTCCATTCTGCATCACTGACAAGAGGAAACAAGGCCGGAAATAAAATGGGCTAATTAAGACAGGCAGTGTTTTATGAGTGGAATTTTACCCTTGTACTCTATATAGAATTGCAATTATCAACGGGTCTTTCACGTGCACGTTAATCAGTACACAGGTAAATCTGTCCCATTTGATCAACTAGATACCTTATCCTTGCATGGTCCTCAGCAATTATCAAAGGCTCTTTTACGTGCACGTTAATCAGTACACAGGTAAACTTCAGCTTTTTGCTCATCCGACCAACTAGATACTTTATCCTTGCATGGTTCTCACAAGGATCAAACCTCTGACTTCTGGTTTGCAAACTAGTGAATTACTCACTGAGCCTCTGTGACTCGGTCAGAAGAATAACACCAGATTGTAAAGATGATCAGCTGCAGGAATTCCTGAATTTCCACATAATGACTAGTCTGTGAGCATATTGGACTAATTTGGTATAAATTAAAACAAATGTGAATTGGATATATTTTATTACAAAACATTCATGTAGCATCATTAGCACAAACATGTTTCCATGCACTAAACATGCAAGTCAAATATCTAAAATGATAAATTTGTTTAATTTGAAATAATTTGAATATCTGAATGATAAAGTTATCTCAAATAAAATAAATAATTTTAAAAGATGGAAACGATAAACACAAAAACACATGAAATTCAACATAGTGAGACGTAAATAAATATCACTCAAAAGCCTGTAAAAATAAATAAGTTCTCATTGGAAATCAGTTGAAAGTCAGAAAAAACTAAATTTTCTATAAAAAAAAAGATAATTAAATTTTAAAAGATGAATGATAAACACCAAGCACAAAAAAACAAAATATTAAGAAGTAAATATGTAGCAATTAAAAGTTTGTAAAAATAAATGTGTTTTTAACATTTTTTTCTATGAAAATGGCTGTAGGGGGCTTATTGCGTAGTTTAAAAGATAGGCTGTTTCATAAATTGTGTACTAAAAGACCTAATGATACATGGTTTTAATAAAAGGTGATCAGAAGATGATCTGAAGCTTTTACTGGATGAATTCAATTCTAAAACTACAGTTAAAGATGAATTATGTAATATTATAGATAAAGAACTTGCTGATCCTGCTTTAAAGCTGAACTCCGATTATAAAACTACAGAAATGGCTAAATAAAAAAAAAAGTCACGCCCAAAACAACCGCCATACAATTATTATGACTGGTCAGGTATATGTTATTTTATATTATTTTTACTAATAATTGTGTAGCAATGATATTTTATGTGAGCTGATAGTGGAAAAACTTCAGTCAGAGAGCTGGCTATTATCTTACCGGATGTGGATACTTCGCTTGGTAAGGTTTACACTGAAAGTGGGCGGGGCCTGCCTGTGTGTTTGTCGCCAAAATCGACGGCCATGTTTGTTAAAAAAGAAATTTAAACAAGTATGGCGGTTGTTTTGGGCGTGACTTTTTTTTTATTTAGCTATTTCTGTAGTTTTATAATCGGAGTTCAGCTTTAACTTTAATAGTTCCAAAATAGATACATTAATTCCAAATTATTGAAAAGTTCATTCAAATTATAACATTCTGATCGATGTTATCACTGTTTGGAGTTTGGACAAAGATTGTTGATATTGTAGCAATGTGCTTGTTTTTCAAGACTCAGCCTTGCTTCTCCAATTTTAAATTGAATCATCCTGCACCAAATGATGTTAAAAGAAGGATACTGCAATGGGCTCCCTCAGTCATTCTGTCCCGGAATCTTATATCTCATAAACTTGTTGATTTATCTTTATTAAACATTGAACACACATCAAGTTATCATAGTAGATTTAATCATTGTTGTGTTTTCATAGAGAGAGCTGACTCACTAACCAGAATGTCTTGTATTCTCTTTGGGGATTGGTAGAGAAAGTGCATTGAGATTTTTCAGTTTGGTTTTCCCTTGTCATTGGTGCAAGACAGATGTCCTGGCAAAAAGCAGTAGAAAATGTTTTGGATGGAGTATTGATCCTGTGAACACACTTACATGCATGTAAAGAATTAAGATACCCTTGACATTTGGAATTCAAAAACAATAGGGCATAGTGACGCTGTATGGGCAAAGTTTACTCATTCGTTATTAGCCTGGTTGAAGAAGAAAAGTAGAATATTAAAGCTACAATTTCAAATTTTTAAGTTATATTTTTAAAATTTATTAAAATGAAGCCTTTAAGAAGATGGTATCTATAAATAGTCCTACCTTATTAAAGAATAATCCAATTAATTCTAAAGTTCAATATTGCCAGCTGAGAAATTGGCAAAAATATCATTTTCAACTTCAAATTCCAACGTTGGAAAATGCCTCCCCATGTTGTCAATAGCAAAAGAGTGGAGGTAATTGTGTTGTTATTTCTTGCGTCATAGATTTTTAATGGTGGGAAATAATTCCCATGGTTGTAAAATAGTCAGTTGATAACCCATTGAGCAAAAGACATAGAAATAATTATGTTTTGAAATTCTCATTTTAAACCATATGTCATTTCATTTTCCGAAATGTACTTGATATAAACATGCTAGAAAGAAATATGATGCTGTCAGCTGTACATATGGTACCAATAGAAACATGCATATTACTCTATGAATATCTGACATTTCTAACTCTATTGTACCTACATTCTCCTTATGTTGTATTTTAATGTCTATACATGTTCTTTTGGTGTATAAAGAGGCATCATCCCTTTTATCACTTGAATTTTATACCTTGTTTAAATTAGTTTAAAAATGCTGGGGTCTTCAAAACACAATGGTGTTGCATTCATACTTACTATAAGCCAAACGAGTTCAACAATTTTGACCCCATCAGTTAAAGGTTAGAGTTAATTACACATGGGCACTTGTCGTCATATTGCCAAAGCAAGCCAGAGTGGCTTTTTAAACCAATGCATCTAGAAAGCATATATAAACCGTCTCAAAGACTTTTAGTCTTGTATGCCGTTCAGATGCTTATTTTTAAACCAGTTCAAAATCGCCGGGGCTTTTAAGACAGCATCATGTTGCATTCACACGTAGTATAAGCCAAACCAGTTTTACTATTCTGACCCCTTTGGTGGGAGGTTAGAGTTAATTGCGCATGGGTAGCGTCATATTCTTTATACGGTTCAGGCATGCTTTTGATAACATTGGCACTGCCTGACCCCGATAATTTCACAGGAATTTAACTTACTGCGTACTGCGCATACTAAAAGCAAACTGGAGCTTGGGTTTTTAAACCAACCCGTTCAGACGGCCAAGATGAACCAGTTTAAAATAAAAAGACTTCCCGAAGACAGGTCGCGAGCTGGGGTTTGTTTGCCCCACATGTGCTTAAGTTAAACTGGTTGAATGATCGCTGTTTTTTTTTATACCAGTTCAACTTAAGAGTATGAACGGACTATTAGAGAGTTGTTTTTTTGTAAATCTGATTTATTTGCCCAACCAATTTATTGCATGTTGTGTACATGTCATCATTAGCCCATTTTTTGAAGAAAAGTAGGACTTTAAACCCCATTTTATTACGTGTTGTGTACAAAGAAGAATTGGAGTGGTTATATAAAACCATTTCTTTCTATTATAATAGATATAAAGATATGAATCTAACAGCTACTTACATTTACATATATACGATAGCACGATTTTATCTTTTACTACTGTCAATATCATTAAATGTGTGAAAACATTTGATTTCAAATTCAACTCATTGAAATTTGAAGTGTTTTTTGGACCAAAATGTGCTTCTCTTGAAATTTGAATATTTGTTGAGTATCCAGGAGAGAAATTGTGTTATATTTGCCACTTGGCTTCCAACTTTGTCTCGCTGGTTCTGTATTCAAATTGGCAGAGTGACAGTGGGTTGTCATATTATTGTCCACCTCCCACAGTCAGTAGTTTTAACAGGTTTTCTACCTGAACATGTTTACTTTACAAACCCTCTCACTACTCTTTGTAAAGATGTAGAATCTCCTTACACCAGTATGATACTTGTACTTCTAACCTTTTCCATAATTTCATCTCTCAGGCTTCATGTCGCGGAACAATAAAGTCTTGTAGTGAATTGTCTTTCATGCATGCAGGACATATATTTCAAATAAGTTTTATGCTCGAAAGAAAACATTGGTTTCTAAACGAAATATTACCTATTTATATATTTAATTTTCTAAAAAACACATTCGTGATAAAAGATGGAAATGATGAAAAGATATGTAAAAAAATTAATGACAAAAGTACAAAATAATTAAATTTTGATATGTTATGAATAATCTACTTTGTAAGCAAGAATTAAATAATGTACACTGGTTTCTTACCTGTGGTGTCCTACCTACATGATAAAAAAGTAAAAGTACAAAATGATTGAATTATGATATTATTAATAATCTGCTTCTTAAGGATAACCCCTGAAATCCAGCAAAAATGACACAATTTATGCTGGATTATTTCCAGTGGGGTCCTACTTACATTTTTAAACATGATAAAAAGAAGGTATAAAAGTACAAAACAATTGAATTAAACATACATTATGCAAGAGCTAAATCTGCCATTTGCAGGTCTTTCCTTAGGCTTCAGATGTTATAGAAATTAATTATTAATTACCGTAGACCTTTGTTTACATGACAAGCTTAAAATCGGGTCTATAGACCCTGGGATGGCTTGGATACAGTTTAGATTTAAACAGTTGTCTATTTAAAATAAAGTCAATAAATGGCTAACCAAGCTAAGATTTACCGTTAGTCCCTGACGCCACTACCAGAAACTGGCACTACCGGAACGTTGCTTGATAATCAAGAATATGTGAGTAGCGTTATCGTCTGTCAATCAAACGATCTAAAATTCTCGTAGACGGTGCAGACACAGTTGATGCTTATTTCTAGTCAAAACTTCCAACAGTGACAGCTTCGTTCAGAATAAAGTAATTTGACTGAAATTTTGAGTACTTTCTTTTGTTATCATCTAATTTTGAATTATTACAGCAAGAATTGCCAACCCTTTAACTAATGTATCTTTAAATTTATGCTATGAATAATCTAAATCTTAAGACAACCCATTAAAACCAGCAAAAATTACAATTAGCGAGTGGTGTGGTTTCCATTCCCCACTTCTAAGTGACAAGGAGTAGGGTCGCTTGTCCAAGCTTGTGGTTTTTCTTTGGGTGAATTGTTGAAATAAAATTGATCCATATGACTTCTATTGAGTGGACGTTAACTCCTGTCTCTCTTTTTCTCCAGTGGGGTCCTACTTAAATAAATGGGTTTTTATAAAGACTTAAATTTATAAATGTATTTGTATCTTTAGTCGGGCTTAAACTTCAAAACACAAATGTAAAACATGTCCGGAATCTGACCCGTGGACGTGAAAATCAACACAAAAATTCTTGACTTCAAAGTAGTCTTTAAAAAATGTTGAAAATGAGATATTTAAGCTATCAAATACCTGTAGTCATCAGTCCCTTTGGTGCAGAAAGGTAGCACATTAAAACCCCATATTATTTCATTTCATGAATCAGCTGCTGAAATTAATGTGAAGAGTTTCTTTTATCCACAAGTTATACTACTTTTTTTGAGGGATAACACATAACATTTTCCTAATTCTTTTAGAAGAATAACCCCAAATTCCTCTCTATATTCAGACAGCAGGTTATTCCGGGCATAGAATATACCCCAAAGCAGGCCCATAGACAGGGGGTGGCACAGGGGGGGTGGGGGGGCCCACCCCCCACCTCCCAATACTGAGTCTTGCCCCTAAATATCACAAGAAAATTGGCCTTTACCGCAAAATTCATGCAGATGCCCATGCTAGTTGGCCCTCCTGAAAACATCTTTGCCCCCCCCCCCAAAAAAAACAACTTCCTGGCTACGGGCCTGCCCCAAAGATCAAAGAGATTTACCATTATAGGTTTATAACTTAAATTAAGCCGCTAGAATTTTAATATTTTAGCCACACTTAACTCATGGAACATTGAACGGTACTTTCAGGAACAGTGTATGGTTAGCTGTTTTTAGCTATGCTAGAGCATTATCATTTTTATTATAATAACTTTTACCTTATGGCAAACACTGAAATTGCATTGTGGACATTTGCCAGTTTAAAATATCATCATAGAGAGAGAGAGAAATGGGGTTTAACTTTTAACGTCCACTCGACAAAAACTAGGTCATTTTGGGACTAACATTTGGTTTAATTTTATTTCAATAATTCGCTTGCACATAGGGGTCTTTAGCAGGGGGAAGGAACCACACAACCCGGAGAAAACCCAAGAGGTTGGACAGGCAACCCACTCCTTGTCACATACAACCAGGGATTTGAAACCACGCCAGTTGACTCAACGACAGGCTTTATGTTACAGCTTGGATTCCACCATCCAACCCCCCTTATCATCATAGCAACATCATGTTATTAAATATAGATAAATATAAACCAGCTGAATTGTGTTTATTTTATACATGTAATCTGTGATTAAATGATGTCAGTGTGTCAGACATCTTGTCAATGGATATGACGAGGGTCACCATGCCTGTCAGGCTAGACATAACATGATAAGATACATTAATATTACATTTGTGTCTCTGAAATTTCCTTATCTATTTCAATTTAGTGTGACTTTTTCACCAGTGACGTAAGAGAGGGAGTTTAACATCTTATCCACACAAACTAGGTCATTTGGGGGTAAAGATTGGTGCTTATTGTCATGTACAAGCTTGGGAACAAGAGAGAGAAAGAGTTGGGAGAGAGAGAGGGGGGGGGGAGAGAGAGAGATTGTGTGTGTCATGTCTGGACTAACTAATGGACTAATTACAGTAATGAATCAGATCTTACCTAATCTTTTTGATTGACTTTAATATTACCTGTGATCAGACTGACAAAGGTTATCATAAAACAATCTATCAACTATATATTTTCGGCCGAATCACTTATAGAGACTTCTGATGGAAGTCTAGATTTTATCATAGGGTAAATATACTCACCACTTTATCTTAATGTATACCCTGTGGCCTGGAAATTTAACCTTGAATCTATTCATATTTATTTTTTGAATTTAATGATGAATTTGTAAACAGAGATGTTGATATAATCTGTTATAAATTCATTTCAGTTAGAGAGCTCTATTGTAGGTTAACTACTTCATAGTGTAAGAAATACTAATACCACCCACAATACCACCAGTGACCAGCTACATTTTAATGTGGTGGTATGCTGTTGTGACCCCTGTCTAAGTCTGTCAACGGTCCATGGGCTTAAGTTTTGAATGTCACTGAATTTTGTAATTACTTACAGAGTTATTTCCCTTTATCACTTTAATAAAAATCTCCTGCATGCAAAAATTATCCATAAATTACTTGTTAGGGAGCTGCCTGTTGTACTTACTAAGTAAGTGTTCCTTGTTTTTCGGATAGTGGCTCCTCTCTTGCATTGCAGACATAACCATAGAAATAATAAATATGGACACATGTATGTCTGAAAATGACATGTATGTCTCATAATGATATGTATGTCCGAAAATGACATTGAAGTCTCATTATGTGTCCTGTATGTCTTAAAATGACATGTATGTCTCATAATGACATGCATGTCTCATAATGTCATGTATGTCTCATAATGTCATGCATGTCTCATAATGTCATGTATGTCTCATAATGTCATGTTAGTCTCATACAGACATGTATGTCTAATAATGACATGTATGTCTAATAATGACATGTATGGGTCTCAAAATGTCATGCATGTCTCATAATGCCATGTATGTCTCATTATGTCATGTATGTCTCAAAATGACATGCATGTCTCAAAATGACTAAATTATTGAGTTGACATTAAGCCCTATTCTATTCCATTTGATTTAACAAAACCTACTTGTTGAGTTATAATACAAGTCAAAATAATACAATATTGAGGTCAGATAAAATAGTTTGTTGACAGGAGTTAGAGAATAAGATGTATTTTGTGTTTATCGAGGCAGTCTCCTATTCAACACAGATGTTTAGGATATTTCACTTCCTGACTATGAATGGTGTTCTCCGATATTGTTTGTTCTTTACTATGTATTTAAAAATCTTTTGTTTTCATACAAAACCACAGCAAAGTTGCCATTATTTTCATATTAAAGATGGTTCCCCATACTTATTTGTCTTCATACAAATAGTCCAAACTGTTCCTGGGTTGCCACCCAGTTCTGCTCACAAGTCAGAATAGTTGTGGCTTGATAGTGTGTTTCAGAAATGTCTCTACTGCTGTCAATCTTATCAGGTTGCTGTCAACGCACTGGGGCTACTGTAACCATTATTATATAACACATGTAATTTATAGAGCTTTATCAATATCAGACATTCTTAGATAAAGGTCTAAAAGTTGAAATTCTTGTAAACGAAAGACAGAGATATGGTTCCAGTATGTTATTGAAATAGAAGTTGCCAGTAATGAATAAAAATGCAATTCTTGCTATAAAATTTCCAAAATAAATAATTCAAAATTAATTTATTGGAATTGCTATATTCTGATTGACATAATCACTGTTTGAAGTTTTGGCATAAATTGTTTATTACCCTAGTAGCAACCTTACATTAAATCATTAAATGGCGACCATGGTATCCCAGTCCATTTACATCTGGGCCATCTTAATGCTCTAGAGAGTTGATTTTAGTTTTGTAATGTGAATAAATATCTAAATAATAATTTATATAATATTTGAAGCCAAAATTAAAACTTGCAACAGGTAGATTTAGCTCTTACATAATGCATCTTTAAGGACAGTTTTAAATGAATTAATGCTAAATACAATGTAATCATTATCTGACCGTCATTAATTTTGTGCATTTTAAAAATCAGCAAAAAATCATTATTTGCCTGATATGATCAAAAGAGCCGAACAAAATCAGTGGTAACCAATACCGGTTGCTAAATAATATGAATGTTTTCAGATGGATTAAATATGTGTAAATCCATTGCAAATACACCAATGTATTTAACAGAGAGCCAGATACCTTGGACCAAAAGAGCTCAAGGTTTTTGTGTATAAGCCTTTAGCCTAAACACTTATAATAAATCTCGTATTTCACTTCTTAATTTCATTTGATGATAATAACGTCAATATCTATAGATTAGTAATATCCATACATAAAGAACTGATTGTTAATAAATAAAAAAGATCAATATTGATTCCGATCTTGTAAATAAAAGATAATTATATCATCCATTCATGCCGTTATATATTCGCCTTAGGTTTCAAATTTCATTACAATAAAACTAATGTTGAATCTTATTACGAGAACCAAAGAACACTTAATGTATGTCAACATCAGACTCGTCTTTTCCATGGAATATGCCCATGTTTCCTAACACTCGCAATCAAAAGGCAACTCTCTTGAAATATTTTACAATATAAATCCATTTAAGTTTCCGTCAGGTTTTTTCAAGTGGAGAAATGCGTATCATGAACACCAGTCTTGTAGTTATCATGTTCGTGTTGACTTTATAAATTGCAATAAAAGTTATGAAAATAATGAAATCTGCTGAGTGGATTTCAAAAGAAAAGAAAAAAAAAATGAGGAAAATAATGTGGATTTTTGCTTTGATTTCAATGAAATTGATTATCATAAATATTTTTGAACCAGTTACTACTTCTTCTAGGTTATTAGTTGCCATATACGTAGTTACACCCACTGATTTTATTCTTTTCTTTTGACGATATCAGGCAAATAATAATTGTTTGTTTTTTTGAAAATGCACATAAATTACTGTATCATCTAGACTAATAAACATATCAAACCTTGATCTTATTTTTTTAAAGTGTCCTGAATTTCTCTTTATTGAACATATGATAATTAGATATGCTGGTTTGACTATATAAAGCAAATAATCATTGTTCACTGATTTAAAATGCGCATAATTAATGAAGTACATGTATTTGAAGTACTACTACATACACTACAATCTGCATATTTAACTATATATCGACTGTGGTTTGGTAGTATTTCAATATTAGAAACTTATGAATATTCACTAGGTTCATTTTTCTTTCTTAAAGGTCCAGATTTATTATCATTTATATTACATCTTCATGAATATTTAGCAGATTGATAAGACTACAATGCACCTATTAATACTGACAATTGTTGGGTGGTATTTCGATATTGGAAATTAAGAATATTTCTTTTAATTCATTACAGGTCTTTCTTTCTCAAAGGTTGAGTTTTATTAACATATTGTATTATATTATCCTTGCCAATTGAAAGAATAAACACAATCACTGCTTTTTGGCTACTGGGGTGAAATCGAATCACTTGGGGTAAAAGTTTAGGTTAGGATCTCTGTATACTGATAAACTGTTCACACAGCCATGTATGGACTAGTTTAGAAAGGTTAAATCCATCTTTATTAGTCCCTATCTGATTGTTTTACTTGTCTTCTCTACACTAGGATCTGGAAGAGTTGTTATATAACCGTCATTTTGGTTGAAGTGAGTGATTAGCCAATGAAACGGTCTGTTATGGTGACTTCTTGGCGTGCTATGCACGAAACTGTGTGTAAACCACTAGAACAGTCAAATGCCGCTCATACGACCCCTGACACAAACCTTCCAGTACAACTTGTCAGATCTTCATGTAGTGTAGGCCATCGAAAGGGTAAAAAAACAAAACAAAATATAAATCTGTATTTTGATCAGACTGCATTAGTGCGGTTGGTGCAGAAAAGTAAGAATAAAATTCTACTGGTCAGGTGCTGAACATACAGCCAACAGTCATGAATCATTCCGATTATTTTCATTTGTGAAGAATGTCGGACAATCTTAGAAACAATAACTAAAATACAGTAAAATACAATACCAATGTTTCATATTTAAGGAAATGAAGAAAATATGTGATTCTCTAAATTGACACATGTACGAGAACTGGACATATGGTTGAACACAGCACCGTGGTACAGGTAGCCATATGTTATCTGTGTTCTAGTCTGGAATCGATGAATTCTAAAAGCATCTTGGCATAAAAAACTTAGTATGAATATCTCCAACAGAATTGGCTGATGGCGCACACACAAGCACTTATTTCCCTAGTAGAGAAACTATCGGACAAAAAAACTGCTGTTAATGCAACTTTGATCTTAACAGTGCACTGGTACAGGACCCTATTGGGAATATTTTTAGTGGGCTTGAAAGTCCAGGTCTATTCTAAGCTAATGACCAATGACTACTATTTATTAAAAACGTACTTTCATAGAAAGGTAGTTTGATTTGACAAAAATAAATTGGTCGTTGCCCTTTCTTATTATACCATCTGGACTATTAAACTAGACTAAATTGTTTATAGAATTTTTAAACATCTTGATCTCTGTTAGGGTAGACAATTGCTTGAGGAATGTAATCATTAATTTGAACACTTGAAATGCTTCATATTGAATTAAGTGGCTCCAAGTAATCACCAGATTTCAATCATCATTTGGACTCAAATCAAAAAATCTGGCTCTGAAGTACCACACAGATTTGTACCCTGTGGCGCTCAGGCCTGGATCCCGGATTTTGTCGCATTGCTTGGGCGGAGACAATGCAAAAATCATGTTTATATTATCAAATAAAGAGCAGATAGACCAGTCTTTTCTCCCCCCCCTGCTCCCTGGATCTGCGCCTGGTGCTAACAACAGATAGGGGAGTTTGGATGGTCCATGGGATGGATCATTATTGCTGCCAATGAAAACTCCTAAGGAACTGTCTCTGTCTGTAGACATTGAGATCAAGCCAAAGGAACATCCTGGTTAGTGAACCAGCGCCACACCCACACAGTCTCCTTGGCTTCCATCGAAACCTAAATAATAATCTTAAATTGCGTAATAAAAACAATCAGAAACAAAATCTTGATACTTCATCGTTTTCTTCTAGATTTCACCCTGATAATCAGATTGATTTAATAAAAGAAACAAATTCCATTAGCAATATAAATGATTTATGTCTGTATAAATTTCACTTATGCAGAATGCAGTAGATAAGAGAATTTAAATGCCAAAGGCTAAAAGCGCTGTTGGAATTTTGCGGAACAAGAAAAAATGTTGAAAATATTGTGTTAAGTTTTTTTCAAAAAAACGTGTAGTTAATGTAAATCATTATTTTAACTTTTGAATGGGATAGATACAGAAAGAGTTACTTGTTTAAAGATGGCTGATCTGATTCCAATTAAACTAATAAATGTTTATAGAAGCAGAAGACTAAACAAATGGTCGAGTAGCCATTGGCATGTTGGTTCTGATCACAGATGTGCTTCATGAACTACTACCTACAAGAAGAGTGTTGTCTGGCAGGATATTTTATTAAATAAGATGATATGGTTGTATTTATTAGAATCTATGGATCTGTTTATCACAGGATATAAACGGTTTACTTTTATCAAGAAGAATGTATTTCTGTATAATATAGACAAGATTGTTAGATATATATATATTTACAGTTATCAAATTCCAAAGAACATCATTTTTTGCTACATGGCTTTGATATTTGGTACCCGTCACATTAAGATTAGAAAATACTTTTCCGTAAGTTGTATATTAGGAAAGTGTACATGTACATGTTTAGTCTACATTCAGACTTTAGTTTAGTTTACATTTACACTTTAATAATGACTACATTTACACTTTAGTTAGGCCGACATTTACACTTTAGTAATGTCTACATTTACACTTTAGTAAGATTTTCTTTTATACTTGGCAAGGTCTACATTTACACTTTAGTAAGGTCTAGAGTTAGATTTTAGTAAGGTCTACAGTTAGATTTTAGTAAGGTTTACAGTTAGATTTTTTAGTAAGGTCTACAGTTAGACTTTAGTAAGGTCTACTTTGTGGCACATATCTATTTTTTATACTGTTATTTAGGGGGGGCCCGGGCCCCTAGGCCCCCCCCCCCCCTGGATCCGCCTCTGACTATTGTAGTATTATATGTGCTTTTATCAAACTGAGCAATATAATGTATTGGTATAGATATATTATTCTCTAAAAAGCAAACAACTTGGAAATTTACTGCAGGAATTAACATAGTAGATATATAGATATAGGAACAGGTACTTTAAAAACTCATTTTCATGCTTCACTGTCACCTTAAGTACATAATTGTATCTAATTGAATGAAAGGGACTTTTATTTTGGTGCTTTCATTCATAACTACACATGTATGTGGGAGGTCTCTTTATATATTAAAGGGATAAAGAGGAGTTTACACAACATTGACAAAGGATCCTTTCAGGGCGACAATATTTTGCTAGGGACTTATTCTTTCACATTTTATTTATACTTGATAAATGTTTACTACACCTTGATAGAGTTAGACCATTTGTCATCCATATTTATCACATGCTTACAACTTCGGGCTTTAAAATGACCAAATTTGTAAAAGATGTTTTGGAGGGCAATTCACTGTGTGTTGGTGGGACATTGTGGATGCTTTTCAGTCAAATAAAAAGATATCGGTTTTCATTTGGTACACAATCATGTCTGTGGCTACAGTGTCTGTCATTTATAAATGAAATGGAAATGTGGTTTAAAGTTCTTGATCATCTGGGCTAATAAGGGCATGATGGGAAATTTTTACAAAACAGTGGCATTTAAGTCTAGACTTCATCTAATTCCAAATCCAAAGGCTTCTTTTAAGGGCATTCACTAATTTCAATGTGTCCCCCTCACCTGTTACATTTGGGTCTTGTAAAAGTTGCCTTTACACACAAGAATAACGTACCTCTATGAACTGCTTGGAAGACTTTGCCTGAGGTTGGGTGGCTGAATGGTTAGCATGTGGGAGCTGTATCATAGAGTCTGTCATTGAGTCAACTGGTGTGGTTTCGAATCCCCGGTTGTACATAGTAAGGTGTAGAGTCGTCTGTCCAACCTCGTGAGCTTTATCCGAATCCTCTGGTTTCCTCCTACTGCTAAAGATCTTTACGTGCAAGCGAATTATGGAAATAAAACTGAGCCTTTTGTTAGTCCCAAAATGATCTTGTTTGTGTCAAGTGGATGTTAAACCCAATTTCTCTATCTCTCTTTGGACGACTTTGCTGATTTGGGTATGTTTCATTGCCTGGCAATCCATCTTTCTTCTCTTTTTCAATAACTGTACATCCCGATTTGCACTAGACACCAAATGTTTAAAGGTGAACAGTGATATTTTATCTTCGTTCAAAGAACATAATTATTTTCATTTTGTATTAATAAAATTATGTTATTTTAGTCGAAAGTCTCGAGGATGGCTAAATAAACATTATAGAAAACAAAATGGGTACAAAGTTTTGTACAGATAAAAGAATTCAATATTAGTCATAGGAACATCAGCTTTCTACTCTTCTAAAATGGAGCTGTGGGATCCATGATACGAAATTCGCATGTATTTATTTACAATATGAAAAAACTCTTTGATGTGCTTTTAAGGGATTGAAATTAGGAAACGATAATGAGATCTGAAAAAAGATTAATGTTCATGTTTCAAGCATAAGTAGATGGCTAAATCGTCATCCAATAAAAAATGGAGACTCTACTTGGTGTATGTACCAATTACTAACGAGTAAATATTATGTTTTTCTTGGAGTCTATTTGTCGAAGTTATCTCGGTTTAAATTGAACAAATAAAGATATAGTCAAGGACTTGATGACGATCAGTGAAAATGTTCGGAGGATATGACACAAATTACAGGGTTAAGTTAAAGAGTGACCCAGTTCAAGGTGTGTTTGAATAATAAAATGTGTCAAGTTTTGTCTGGGCCTATTGTCAAAACGTATAATGGATCCGAAGGTAAAAGTTCTCATGAAATAGTTTACTGTTTGCACTCAAATTATCTCACATCATTCTTATATATATCAAGAAAAAGACAGATATCCATTCAACAATATTTTTGAATAGATTATGGAAAGAATGAATGAAATGGGGTTTAACGTCCTACGCTTAAGCACCTAACCTGGGCTAATTGAAGATGGGCATACGCCATACAGTGTGCTATAAGGAAAATTTTGCCCGGGCAGCAACTGAATTCCAACTGCCAAGGGTTCTTTTACGTGCACGCTAATGTGTACACAGGACCTTGGTTTTTCGTCCCATCCGAACGACTAGGCAGCTGTCCTTGTCAGGCCCTCCTTCTGCATCACTGACAAGGGGAAATCATGCCGGAAAATTGTGATGAACTTTCTTGGCCGATGCAGGGATCGAACACCCGACCTCCAGGCTAGCGAACCAGCACCTTATCCACTTAGCCACCGTGGTCCACGATTATGGAAAGGAAATAGTGTTTAACCACTTTGTGTTCTGCACAAATGCCAATGGAGTTAATAAAGATGGATAATATAGCCATGCAGTATGCCATGTGCAAAATTTTACCTAGAGAACAGCATTGCTGCCTACTTTTCATAATATCCCATAACTCAAGGGTTCTTTCACGTGCACGACAATGTGTACACATATTGACCTCTGATATTCATCCCATTTAGGACGATTATTAAAAAAAAAAAAAAAAAAGTTTGAACGATCTGTCTACTTTAAGCCAACAGACAGGTTATATATACATATCCGCTTGAAAATGATCCTGCTTTATAATTTATATTAAAGGATTACATGGTTTGAACAAACAAACACCTTGTTAAAAAAAATATACACTATCAAATTGTTTTATTTACAATTGAGCTATTTCTATAGAGGAAATGGGGTATTAACAAGATTACATCTATCCCTATTTGACTTGAGCTGTTATTTAATATTGATAATACCCCTACATTTCACCATCTTGTACACTCTAAAAAACAAGGACTGCAATATGCACAAGCTTTAAACATGAATAATGAATTCAAATTTATTGATTGACAAACAGTTAACTGACACTAAGATGGTGACTTTTGTTGTTAGAATTTGTATCAGATGTTACATGCACATGATGATGAATGAAACCATGAAATGACCAGTTTCATATGAAATGAAATGGGGTTTAACGTCCTACTGTTATGCACCTAACCTAGGCTACGGCCTACTCTTATATCGAATTCAGACTGCCGAGGGATCTTTTACACAGGACCTCGGTTTTTCCACCCATCTGAATGACTAAACAGCTGCCCTAGTCAGGCCCGCTGTTCTGTATCACTGACAAGAGGAAACCATGCCGGAAAAGGGAGATAAACTTTCTTGGCCAATGCAGGGATTGAACCCTCAACCGTCAGGCTAGTGAGCCAGCGCCTCACCCACTTAGCCACTTGATCCTCAAGTTTCAGAGTATAACTGACTAGCATGTATAGGTCTTAAGCCGTGGAATGAAATCTGGGGATCTGTAGAAAACCCCACGTTGTTAGCCAGCTCCTTGTCTTGTTTAAACCTAGAAGGGGGGATGGCTGAATGGTTAGCATGTGCATGCTGTATCATAAAGCCTGTCATTTTGTCATCTAGCGTGGTTTCGAATCCTCAGGTGTACGTGACAAGGAGTAGGGTCGCCTGTCCAACCTCGTGGGTTTTCTCTGGGTCCTCCGGTTTCCTCACTGCTAAAGACCCCTACGTGCAAGCGAATTATCGAAATAAAATTAAATCTCGGATCAAAACCTTCCACTTGACTCAACAAAAGAATGTAGATCAACTGACCCCAAATTACACCCAAGTTGACATTTTATTTTATTTATTTTTTTCTTCAGGTTTTCGTAGTGAGTAAGGGAAGTGGAAGACGCTCTGTTCTGCTTGATCCGTCTGGAAAAGAATCGTCTAGTCAAGGTGTGTATGGTAAGTTAAATGGCTGCACTAGGGTGAATGAAATGAGTCAATTGCTTGACAAGTTGATCGAGTACATAATTCGTATGGTTGTATCTTGTAACCACTTTAACCATAGATTTAGTTAATCTCTTCATTTGATTTCAAATGAAAAGAGTTAAAGGCTTGACAAGTTGATTGAGTACACTGTCTTGTGTGGGAACTAACTACAGTGGCTCAGTGATTAAGGTGCTGTCATCCTGACCAGGAGGTCTCAGGTTCGATCCTTGTGTTGGCCGGGAAATGAAATTTTCCAGCGTGATTTCCTCTTGTCTATGGTGCAGGATGGAAGTCCTGGCAAGGAATGTCTAGTTATTCGGATGAAACAATAAACCAATGTCTTGTAAAAGAACCCTCGACAGGTGGAATTTGATGAAGAAGAGTTTGCCATTTTTCCCTCAATGTACACTGAATTGCATAAGCCTGCTTTTTATTAATGGGGGTTGAAAAGAAGGATGTTTTAAAACACATTTCAATTATACTGTCTTATGGCTGTATCTAATTACCACTTAGTTACTTTAAATTTAAACCATAAATTTCAAATGTGTGGCTTGAAAGAGATGACAAATTATTTCAAAAATAAAAAAAAACTAATAAAGACCATTATGTGTGTATGAAAAATAAAAAACTTATATAATAAAGATCATTATGTTCATATGGAAAATAAAAGAAATAATATAATAAAAACTGTTATGTGCATATGAAAAATATAGATATTATATAGTAAAAACTGTTGTATGAAAAATTAAAGAACTAATATAATAAAGACCACTATTATGTGCATGTGAAAATGTGACTCTGTCATTTGAATATACAACAGAAACTGTGTGCATTTAAAAAAATGGAAGTATACGGATAAAATGGGGATTAATGTCCTACTGTTCTGCACCAACTGTGCTAATGATGGGAATATGCCATACAGTTTGCTGTAAGGTAAATTTTGTTCTGACAGTGGCGCTATAGCCTACTTTTTTTCTGAATTCCAAATGTCAAGGCAGTCAAGGGTCCATTTATGTGCACACCAATGTGTTCATAGGACCTTGGTTTTTCACCCTATCCGAACAACAATACGTTGACCTTTGCCGGCCCTTAGGTCCTGCAAGACAGAAAATCCAAATGAACTTTCTAGGCCAAAACAGGGATTGAGCCAATGTATACCAGCCAACACTTTACTCACTGAGCCATTGTGCCTCCAGCTGGTAGTGTGCAGGTAGAGAAAATGAAGTACAGTACAAGCATAGGTCAAGTACAGGCATAGGTCATGACACCTGATGTATCTGTATCTTGAACAGCACTCTTTCCAGCTTTCCATTTTATACAATATCTTTTCAGGAGTCATGCGCATACTCAAATTGTGTTTATTTGATCACCGAAAAGTCTCTTAACCGATCGAAATTGGGCCAACATTATTATATAGTGTCTGTTTATGATGTCTTTATGAAACTTTGTACACACATCAACCATTTATAGTAGATGGTGATTTAATAATTTTTATACGCCCACATTGAAATATGGTTGTATATTGTCGTCTGCCCAGTCTGTTAATATCTAATTGACTTTAAAATGATACACAGTATTTAAGGTCATGAGACGAAGAATCCTATTGATTTTCAGAGTTATGACCCTTGAACACTTCAAAAAATCTTGCGTATGCTCTCGAGGCCAAAGTTGATAATATCCAGTTGACTGTAAATTTATACACAGTGTTTAAGATCATTAGACGAAGAAGTCTGTTGATTTTCAGCGATTTATTGTCAGACTTATGACCCTTGATCACTTCAAAAAAATCTTGTGCATGATCTAGAGTCCAAAGTTAATATTGATTGACTTTAAATTTGTACACAGTGTTAAAGGTCATGAGACGAAGAAGCCTATTGATTTTCATCCGATTCACTTTAGATTGTTACACAGAGTTTAAGGCCTTGAGACGAACAATTATATTGATTTTCAATGAATTTCTTATAACTTGAACAGCTAAATCCATGGTATTAAATGTTTCGTATACCAAACGTTAGCATGGAAGAGAACTTTATCAAATCCAAACAAATTCTAATGATTTTCTCATAATTACGTTATGAGTTGTTACTCTTAATCAGATTTTAGTGTATTATTAATGTTTTATTACAGAAAAAAGTAAAAATATACGACAACTCTTGTTGAATGCTCGGACAATTTAGCTGCTGTGGGTGTATGTTTTTCTGTCTGGCAACCTATCTTTCTTTTTCTGGGGCAAGAGACTCATGACTATGTCTTCTCATTATATTTAATAAAATTGTAGTGTATGGTTCATCAGAGCACTTGAATAATGCGTGTAAAGCTTACATATGGAATAAAGTCTACAGATGTGAGCAAAAAATAAGCCATTAAAATACCACTTGGAGTTCTACTTATTATACAGGGAGAAGATGCACGAGTGCATATTTCTTTTAACTCAGTTTCTTGACTCACGATAATTGCTAGTTATAAGAGATCCTCATTTTTTTTAATTTGCTTAGATGAAGGTTGCAAATAGCATATTTAATTAAGTATGATAGAAATGATTTCTACTTGAATATAAGGCCAAAAGAGGCCAAAAAAATAGATGTGTTTTTGCTTTACAGTTACCAGACAGACGCTATTTTTTTTAGTCACAATTGCTGACCCTAAGCTTTTTCTGTTTAGCGTGGTTTACTACAGAAAAATTCCAACACAGAAATTTAGTATTTATTTAAATCTAATTCTGCATTTTTTTACTCAAGAACCTTAATCAGGAATTAAATTAGAAATTCTAAGATTTAAAGGATAAACAGTTAACGGTATTTAAACTGACAAAGAGAGAGAGAAGAATGGGTTTTAAAGTCAACACGACACAAACTAGGTCATTTCGAGACTAACATATGGTTTAATTTTATTTCAATAATTCGCTTGCGCGTAGGGGTCTTTAGCAGTGGGAGGAAACTGGAGGACCCAGAGAAAATCCACGAGGCTGGACATGCGACCCTACTCCTTGTCACATACAACCAGGGATTCGAAACCACACCAGTTGACTCATTGACCAGCTTTATGATACAGCACACACATGCTAACCAATCGGCCATTCATCCCCCCAGAAATGCTAGGAAATAAAGAATAAACACTTTATGGTATTTAAAATGACAAGTAAATATTTCCCAGGAACCAACACTATTTTGGGGGACAAGAACCCTGACCATAAACACATGTATTATTTTGTTTTGGCCTTATAGAAATATGTTAAATAGTTTCATTTGGAATTATTATTTATTAAATTTTGGCATAAAGCTGGATATTTATGAATAACCATGGTTTATATTCAAATACCAGGAATTATCAACTCTACAGGAGACTTCCTTTAATTATCATTTAAATATCATTTAATAACTAGAAACAGATAGAAGATATATCTGTATACTTAATTATATTTCTAGTTTTAACTCGATCATGTGTTTAACAATGTTACATTGGCTCAGTCAGTAAGATGCTAGGTTAGTAACTGGGAGGTCCTAGGCTTGATCCTGGTCAAGTGGTGCAGAATGGAGGATCAAGCAAGGCACAGCTTCTATTCCTTCTTATGAACGGAAATCGTGCAGCATGCTATGGAGGTGAATGCGACCTGTACAAAGACCCTTCCATCTACTCTCAAAAGCATTCCAACTCAGGCCCGTAGCCAGCTTGGTGGCGGAATGGGGGGGCAGCCCGGCTGATAGGGGGGGCTGGTCGAAAACTTTTTGTCAGGCGAGGGGCAAGATTATTTCCAGGGGGGGCTTTGCCCACCCAGGCCCCCCCTTAGCTACGGGCCTGTTCCAACTGTCAAGGATTCTTTTGTGCATGCAAATGTGTACACAGGAACTTTCTTTTTTTGTCACATCCCAAAGACTAGACAGTGTTCTTTGACAAACCATAAGTCCTGCACAAGCAAATACAATAATGGGTAAAAGATGTTAGCCAACAAATAGCCCTATAATTTTTTATTGGTGCAAATATGATTCATTGAAAGGGTTAATATGAAATAAAATGTTTTATTAAGTGTGAATAAAAGAGAATGTAACGGAAATAGTTCACCACTTAGATATGTTGTAAAGAGGCTTGTTGGTGGCGACAGGAAATTCTTAAGTACTATACTTGACATGACAATAAGTTAAGATATATAAGTTGATCAATGTAAGATATCTGTAAGTGATAATTGTATAAGGACAATACAGTCTGGAGTAATCAATGGTATGGTTATAAATGAACAAAGTCGACCCACCTACTCCTATGCTCACTTTGATGCGCTTTTTTATGAACTGTCTTTTTACTCTGTATTACAGTGTATTATTATAATAGTACTTTTAATATTTAGTACATGTTATGTGTAGGAGAGGTTATGCTGGGGAAAGAAAGAGTGAAGAAAAAAACCTGAGAAAAAGTAAAAATGTGTCCGGTATAGGCCAAGGTTTTTCTTTCAAGGGTTTTTTCTAAAGTCTTTCTTCCCCAGCATAACCAAAGTCGAGGACTTTATCTTGCTTATAAACCAACTATGTTTACATGTCAGCAAAATGAGAATTTCCCAGAATTCCTGAAAGAAAAACCTTAAATCATCTTTTCTTAGGGAAAAGTGAACCTACCCGGGAAGAATAACCCATTACAGGATAAAAGATAAACTTTCAGAAGAGACTGGAATTTTTGCTTGTTAATTGATGATATAAACATGTTTTTGCATTGTCTATGCCCAGGCAATGCGTCAAGGCTCTGGGGATTACACTAAACCACTAATGTATGTGGCACTTTAATGATTACCATTTGTTACAATGTATGGGCCCCCCCCCTCGAAAAAATCCTGGATCCGGGCCTGTGTTATGTGTAGGATAAACCACGAGATGGAGAGGTTATGTTGGGGGAAGAAAGAGTGAAGAAAATAACATGAGAAAAATTAAAAATGTGTCTGGTATAGGCCAAGGTTTTTCTGTCAAGGTTTTTTTTCTGGAGTCTTTCTTCCCCAGCATAACCAAAGTCGAGGACTTTATCTTGCTTATACATTGTCTATGTTTACACGCAAAATGAGAATATCACAGAATTCCTGTAAGTAAAACCTTAAATCATCTTTTCTTATGGAAAAGAGAACCTACCCGGGAAGAATAACCCATTACAGGATAAAAGATAAACTTTCAGAAGAATAACACAAAATCTCTCTGTAGATATCCAAAGCTGCACCCGAATTTCAGACCGCAAGGTATTCTGGGCCTTGATAGCACTATTAACTAATAGCATGTCCTGTTCAGGCTCTTAAGTTGAACTGGTTTATAAACCCCAGGGATCGTTAAACCAGTTTAACCGAAGCATCTGATTGCAAATGTGGGGCAAATAAACCAGTTTAAAAACCCTAGCTCGCACCCTGCCTTAGAGAAGGCTTTTTATTTTAAACTGGTTCATCTTGGCCGCTTAATGGGTTTAAAAAACCCAGCTACAGCAAATAAACCAGTTTAAAAACCCTAGCTCGCGCCCTGCCTTAGAGAAGGCTTTTTATTTTAAACTGGTTCATCTTGGCCGTCTTAATGGGTTTAAAAACCCCAGCTACAGCTTGCTTTGAGCATGCGCAGTACGCAGTAAGTTACATTCCTGTGAAAAGCAGTGCCAATGTTATCGAAAGCGTGCGAGAATCAAATAAAGAATATGACGCTACCCATGCGCAATTTACACTAACCTCCCACCGAAGAGGTCAGAATAGTTAAACTGGTTTGGCTTATACATGTAGTACGTGTGAACGCAACACTATGCTGTCTTAAAAGCCCTGGCGATTATTAACTGGTTTTAAAATAAGTGTCTGAACAGGCTATAAGTTCTGATAGTATTTATAATGAATTACAGTATATATATTATACTAGTTCATTATATAGTATTTGATAGTTTGATAGTATTTACTATGAATTACAATGTATACTTATTATCACATATAGTACTCTATCGTATATATTAGTTTATAGACTGTCCTATTTACTGTGTATTATAGGGGTTTTATTATCACAGTAGACAGTACTATAAACTAGTATATAATTTGCTACATGTATGTATTACAATATGTATTTATTATTATAGTATATCAAACTAGATTAGGATAATATTTACTAGCCTATGCATTACGACAGTGCAGTACAAGATTGATTTGCATAATAAAAGGACTTTGTTGGTGATGTTTTAAAAATTATGTATTACAAATAAAGTAAAACTAAGTACAAACAATCCAAACCATTAGACAAAATTTGAAGTCCTAAAAAAAAAAACACTATAGGCAAAAATGTGTAATCGGCATATGGACCTGTTCACTGTGTACAAAATACACGACAAAAAAAAGCACCAATTATCTATAGTGGATTTTGAAAATCTTCTGAAACTGTCATGTGTTTCACTTAAACTGATTTAAAAAAAACCCAGCTATCTTTGTTGCTCTGTCTCTCTTGCTTTTGTAAAGCTAGCTTATCTTGGTTGTGGGGGGTTGGATGGCTGAATGGTTACCCTGCTTGCTGTATCAAAAAGCCAGTCATTGAGTCAACTGGTGTGGTTTTGAATCCCCTGGCAAAGAGGAGGGTCGCCTGTCAAGCCTCTTGGATTTTCTCTGGGTCCTCTGGTTTCATCCCACTGCTAAAGACGCCTGTGTGCAAGCAAATTATTGAAATAAAATTAAACCACATGTTAGTCCCGAAATGAGCTAGTTTGTGTCAAGTGGACGTTAAACCCTATTTCTCTCTCTCTCTCTCTGTATAAGCCTGGGATCAAAACCATGCCACTTGACTCAACAAAAGAATGTGTCAAGTGGACATTAAACCCAATTTCTCTCTCTCTATCTTAGTCGTCTGAATGGTTTGACTTTAAAAAAAATTCGAAAATGATGACATATAATGCCAATGCATATTTAACTCTAACCTCTAATCAACGTGGTCAAAATAGTTAAGATTGCTTCTGTGTAAAACCTCAAGAGAATACAGGCCATAGTCATAAACACTCTATCATCTACATCTTGAAGTTATTTTCTCTAAAAAAAAATTATGACCAGCTTTAAGAATTCCATAAAAAGCATAAAACAGACATAAAATCTGAATTATTTGGTCATTAAAATGTTTTCAATAAAAAAGGTTAATTATATATGAAATATTATTTAATGTTTCCTATATGTAAAATAAAAGTAATAAAATTATATATCTTTTGTTAATATGATTTACAGTCTTGGATCCTCTCACATTACTAAAATCTAAATAAAGATCAAATTAGGTGTAGTCAGATTATAATATATATATGTACATACTTCATAAAGTTTTATTAATCTTATTGGCAAAGATTACTCAGAAACTAATGGATTGGATGTGACCCCCCATATTCGAAAATAAACTTAATAATGAATTATAAATAATGATACATGTAAAAAAAACAACTAAATAGTGGCTAAAATTCTGTCTATTAAAAGAGTAAGTACCCGGTTACCTTTTTTGATATGTTTTTTCATAATCTAGGGCAAGATTTCTGTATCATAAAGCCTGTCAATTGAGTCGACTGGTGTGGTTTGGAATCATCCATTGTACGTGACAAGGAGTAGGGTTGCCTGTCAAACCTCGTGGGTTTTCTCAAGGTCCTCCGGTTTCCTCACACTGCTAAAGACCCATACGCGCAAGCAAATTATTGAAATAAAATTAAACCATATGAAAGTCCCAAAATGACATAGTTTGTGTCGAGTGGACGTTAAACCCCATTTCTCTCTCTCTCTCCCTGTTTCCAAATTTTGTGTGTCAGATATCTTTTCCCAACCAATAAAGGAATATAAATTTTGCTGCAATTTACTCTGATGTAATATGACATAACAGAATCAAAGTATTTTTTTGATACCACCACATTTAAAATCACTTACTATTAAGGACTCTCATTTATTTCATATTCCCTGGTCTTGACTGACTTGACAAGGAGTAGGGTCGCCTGTCCAATATCACAGGTTTACTCTGGGTCCTCTGGTTTCCTCCAACTGTTAAATACCCCTACACGCAAGCGAATTATTGAAATAAAATTGAACCATTTGTTAGTCACAAAATGACCTAGTTTGTGTCGAGTGGTCATTAAACCCCATTTCACTCTCTCAGAAATATGTATAAAATTGGGATGGTAAAGAAATAAACTGAAGTCTAAGTTAATGTGTTAAGAATTACTAGCAAAATTGTAAAGTGAAATTCCTGCTAATGTAGTATCAAGCCTCACTGTAGGAGAAGTTTTAATTAATTTTTTTCATGTCATTCATGCTCATAATTGATCTGCATGTCACTTAATATAGAACATGAAAGGATAAAACAGCGATAAAACCCCCATTATTTGGCACGTCTCTGTAATTTTTGTGATCTCTGCTGTCAGTACCGTTTAGTCAATACCTTTCAACATAAAAAAAAAACATCCTCTGAGTAAATTATTGGTTAATAAATGCAATTAACTGGATGTCATGTAACCCAAATTAAACTGTCACTTATCATTTTGCGACTAAACTTTTTCCATGGGAAGAAAACAAGCTTTTTGTTTATTGGTGTCAAAACTTTTGGCCAATTAATGATGATTATCATGTCACAACGAGTATTAAAAGAATTGTTAAGGTGACATGTTGTCGCCTAATTTATTTATAAGGTCAAAGGTCAAAGAAACTGTATTTACTAGTGTGTATATTGGTTTGATAATTTGGTTCAGGTCTTTATTTTTTATGGTAATAGAATGATTTCGTACCTAGTGGTGATACAGGAAATTGAATTAATTAATTTTATGACACTTCATCGTGTAATTTTTTCTGACGTTATGTCTGATACATATAGGCGTAGACAGCTGTTCTTGTCAGGTCCTCCATCCTGCACCACTGACAAGGGGAAACCATGTTGGAAAATCCTGATGAACTTTCCCGAGAAATGCAGGGATCAAACATGCGACCATTAGGCTAGCGAGCCAGCGTTTTACCCACTAAGCCACTGTTGCTCCCCCAAATAACAGAGCTATGCACCCTGTGATAGCCCAGAATATCATTTAAGATCATCATTATTATTAGATATTATTTGTTGAAATTCCTGTCTCAAATTGATGATGTTCTTTTTTTTGTCACTTTATTTATTCAAGTAGAAATATAAGAATTTCTGTACTCATAATATATGTAATTATCTGTTATTACAGAAATAGTCACATTCGTAAATTCCTTCAAATATCATTATAAACTGTAATCCTACGTGACAATATTTTGATATTTGATAACTGGTTTAAACTAAAAAACGTTTCTCTGTTAAACACATGTTTACACGCTGACCTTCTGAACTCTTCTATGACTATGCATAGCCAATTGATCTGTTAATACCCTTAGTATGGTCAATAAGATAGCAAAAATATTTGTTTAGGGATCGAGAAAAAAATCCTTTCTTTTATACGAATGTTTATCTTTGACTTATTCTACCTGATCACCCTAAGCTGTCTTTCTAAAAAAAAATACAATCCTTCATTTTTTTATTTCGCATTTACTTTCTAAATAGATAAAACCAGTAAAGGATGTGGGTTTATTTCTTTGATGTTGTAAAATATAATTCATGATTGTAAATGTCTATTGTAAATAAAATTTTGGTAAAGACCCTATCTGAAATACTGGTAGATTATGTTTATTGTAGTTAAAAATTATGGTAAAGACCCTATCTGAAATACCGGTAGATTATGTTTATTGTAGTTAAAAATTATGGTAAAGACCCTATCTGAAATACCAGTAGATTATGTTTATTGTAGTTAAAAATTATGGTAAAGACCTATCTGAAATATACACAAAAACACATACTTATGGAATAACAACTACTTAATTTATTTATTTAGTCCATAAAGACATTATTGTAGTTGAATATTACCATAAAGACCTATCTAAAATAGATGAGGTTTATTGTAGTTAAATATTACCATCAAGACGTATCTAAAATAGGTGAGGTTTATTGTAGTTGAATATTACCATAAAGACCTATCTAAAATAGATGAGGTTTATTGTTGTTAAATATTACCATCAAGACCTATCTGAAATAAATGAGGTTTTTTAGTTAAATATTACCATCAAGACCTATCTGAAATAGATGAGGTTTTTTGTATTACCATCCAGATCTATCTGAAATAGATGAGGTTTATTGTAGTTAAATATTACCATAAAGACCTACCTGAAATAGATGAGGTTTATTGTAGTTAAATATTACCATAAAGACCTACCTGAAATAGATGAGGTTTATTGTAGTTAAATATTACCATAAAGACCTACCTGAAATAGATAAGGTTTTTTTGTAGTTAATTATTACAGTAAAGATCAATCTGAATTTTTTGGTTATTACAGTTAAGACCTGTCTGAAATAGATGAGGTTTATTGTATTTAAATATTACAGTCAAGATCTATCTGAATTTATTGTAGTTAAAAATTCCTGTAAAGATCTATCTGAAATAGATCACCAACATGTCGCTGTTTGAAATTACTTTAAACTCTTCTGTTACCTGTTGCACATCAGGAATAGATGTACCACAGTATAGGTTAGGGGACATGGATTCCAACTTGTCTGTATATCGGGGGGGGGGGGGCCTAGTGGTCTAGAGTTTTGAGCCCTAGTGTGAACGTATATGGCATGGAGATAGGAGCGCCTTCTCAACCTCGTGGGTTTCCCCTTGGGCACTCCAGTTTCCTCCCACTGTTAAAGACCCCTACGCGCAAGCAAATTATTGAAATAAAATTAAACCATATGTTACTTAGTCCTGAAATGACCTAGTTGTGTTGAGTGGACGTTAAACCCAAAATTTTCTCTCTCTCTGTCTGTATATATTGTGAAATTGACCAAAGTGTTTGACGCCCAATGCTAGCATAATTTTCCTCACCTCATTTTCAAACATGGCTCTGATCGATCTATGCCGTAAACTAGAAACAACCGCTGTACAGAAGCCAAGACAGGTCATGATTGGTGTTGCAGAATAAGATATATAATTGTTAACAGAGGATTATGATGAATTGCTATAATTAATCATTTTATATTTGACGAAAATTTCCCTTTATATTTCAGCACAGTAAATTTTGTATATGCCACACTCACAAAATGGTGTAGACAAATGTATCATTATTTATTAAAAACACGAAAACTAATTTTAATTTGCAAGTTTCTGTGGCTTAAAAACGTTGTTTGTGATTGCTACAGTCTCTTGGCTTAAAAATACTGTCTGTAAACGCTAGTCTCCTGGCTAAAAAGGCTGTCTATGAAATTATAGTCTCCCAGCTTAAAACAATGTCCTTGAATGCTAGTCTCCTGGCTTAGAACAATGTCACTCAGCTCTGTAATCTCCTGGCTTAGGACAATGTTTCTGAACGCCACAATAGCCTGGCTTAAAAATGCTGTCTGAGAACGCTAGTCTCATGGCTTAAAAACCCTACCTGTGAACACTATAGTCTCTTTGCTTAAAAACTCTTTGAATGCTAGTCTCCTGGCTTAAAAACAATGTTTTTGAATGCTAGTCTTCTGGCTTAAAACAATGTCTTTGAATGCTCGTCTCCTGGCTTAAAAACTGTCTGGGAATGCTATTGTCTCCTGGCTTAAAACAATGTCTGAGCAATATCAACAAAGCCCTTAATATTCTACAGCTTTCAAGAAAACATGATGGACTGCCTTAAGTCATACGGATGTAAAACATGTCTGGAATCTGACCTGCGGATGTGAAAATCAACACACAAATTCTTGACTTTAAGGTAGTTTATAAAAAAAATGCTGAAAATGAGATATTTAAATGAATCATTTCCTTGTTATAATAAGTTGATTGGTGTCGAGTCTAGGAATGTAGCCATCAATTGATATAAGTATGTAGGTGGAGTAGCACAAGATAAAATTGTTCTATGTAGACTTTCAAATCATCTCAAATACCATGCTATCAACAAAAAATATCCATGATGACTGGTGCGATTGCTCTTCATTAATACTGTCAAAAAATATCTATGCTGATAGGCCCAATTGCTCTCCTTTGATGCTGTCTAAAAATATCCATGCTGATAGGGCCAATTTCTTTCCTTTAATACTGTCTAAATGGCACCTACTTTTTTATTTTGACAGCTAAAGTATTTTATTCCCACCTACCAGTAATTCTAATCTTGAGGGGTTTTCTATTAAGAATCAAAAAAATATCGTTAACTTCTTTGAGTGGTTTTTAAATATACAAATTTGCTTGGAAAAGGCATGAGTACCCTTTTGAAACATTGCATATTAAAAAACAAGTAATTGTTATAACATATTGTTAGATTAGGTATTGAGAAACTTTTTATAAAGAAAAAACATGTTAAAATGCATATTGTATAACCTAATTTAAACTCTTTATACAGAACATAATGTGAAAATGCATATTGTATTACCCCATTTAAACTCTTTATACATAAGAACATAATGTTAAAATGCATATTGTTTTACCTCATTTAAACTCTTAATACAGAAGAACATAATGTTAAAATGCATATTGTTTTACCTCATTTAAACTCTTTATACATAATAACATAATGTTAAAATGCATATTGTTTTACGTCATTTAAACTCTTAATACAAAAGAACATAATGTTAAAATGCATAATATTACCTCATTTAAACTCTTTATACAAAAGAACATAATGTTAAAATGCATATTGTTTTACGTCATTTAAACTCTTAATACAAAAGAACATAATGTTAAAATGCATAATATTACCTCATTTAAACTCTTTATACAAAAGAACATAATGTTAAAATGCATATTGTATTACCTCATTTAAACTCTTTATACAAAAGAACATAATGTTAAAATGCATATTGTAATACCTCATTTAAACTCTTTATATATAAGAACATAATGTTAAATACATATTGTGTTACCTCATTTTAACTCAATACAGAAGACTGTTAAATTGGATTTGTGTTAACTCATTTAAGCTCTTTATAGGTTACAGAAGAACATGTTGTTAAATTAGGTATTAGGTGCAAGCTCATTTAAACTCTTTCTACAGAAGAACATGTTAAATTAGATATTGTATTACCTTGTTTGAACTCTTTATACAGAAAAACACACATTGTAAAACCTCATTTAAAATTATCAATTCCTACCACATGGAAATTTCACTAACCGTGTTTATAATACTTTTAATAGAAGAAGTGTGATTTGGTAGAAACGGGGACAGGTGGAAGATCTCAGAAAATACTGTAAACCGTAGTTCTTCTTAGAGCCACTTATCAATCATTTGGTTTTTTTTGGACAATTTCTAATTTTCATGACTTAAGACATGTTTAAAGTATACTTAAATTGGTTATGTAACAAGTAATTAATAAAACAAAATCTAAATATTACTGAAAGTATTTTGAGGTGGTTTGTGTCTCCTACTCATATGTTTTTTCAGCATCCGTACTAAAGAAGACGTGCTGTGGGTGCAATTTTGATATACCTTGTTTTTTGGTTCCATCCAAACAACTAGACATTTCTTTCAATCCAAGCCTCGTGTCCTTCAAAATCAACAATGAGAGTTATATAGACATACATGAAGCTAAAAAGACTTCAATAATGTATTTATATTGAAATATTTCAGACTTTGAGTCTGTGTGAAAAATGATGAAATAATAAACACTAAGTCAGACAAGTAATAGACGTTTGATTATCATTCTTTCTATTAAAGCGTGCAATTATAAACTTACTCGATGTGAGAAAAACTTCAAGAGAAAATTATCTTGATCTTGAATGTAATGAGTGTAATTTTCTCGGTTAAAAAGATGTGATCTTATGAATGAATAAGTTTTGAAAACTTATAAGATGGCCGCAGGGTGTTTGTACTGAATATTGATGGGATAATAAGAGGATTAATTTGTTGATATAAAGATGTTAAAAGCCTTGTGAGGAACCATCGAGGATTAGGCTGAGGAGATGGATAATGTGTTCAACTGTTTTATTAGTTGTGCACTAGACATGTTATGCTTACACATTTATGTATCTTGTATTTGTGCAATGCAGTCCTATAGTCTGCACACAAACAGGGATTTGGCAAAATTTTGCCAGATATTTACTATCTAGTGTTAATTGTCCTCAACTGTCATTAATAATTAGGAGCTTTTTTTTTTATAAACAATATTTTATTCAGGATGTCTGAATGGGATTGGGGAATAGGGTTAGCCTATGTAAAACCCCTCTCCCTACGAGCTTAACTCAATGACAGATGTTATGATGCAATTCACAAGTTTTTACCATTTGACCACCCAACCCCCAATAATTACTAGATGTATATTAAACCATTTAACTACAGTATTTTATATTATTTCCATGGCTTTTGTTTACAAGAACTTCCACTTTGAACCTTATTAAAGAGATTTTGACTTTGATAATGATGTCTTGACCATGTGTTGTATTATGATGACTCCATCTAATAAGGTTGACAGCGATAGAGATTTTTCTGAAACTTAATTTGAGAGACCTTTTTCCGATTTGTGTGCAGGTTGATTAAGCACTCAATAATTAATAAAAACATTTTCAGTGTTGAATAAATTCTGCAACTCCAAAGTTGCCTGTCTTTTAAGGTTGTGGCCCTCAGACTCGCTCAAGTTCAGCTTTGTAACCCTAGGGTTGAAAAGGTTAGGGAAGGGAGCCCGGGACCCCTGCTTTCTAGAAATGAACTTTTCTGTGTAACCTTTCTAATCTTTTCTTGAGTGTTCGATCCCTGTATTGGCCAAGGTTTCCCCTTGTCAGTGTTGCAGAATGGAGGGCCTGACAAGGGCAGCTGTCTAGTCATTCGGATGGGACAAAAAACTGAGGTTACGAGTACACATTGGCATACACGTAAAAGATCACTGGCAGTTGAAATTCAATATAAGAGTAGGCTGTAGCGCCGCTGCCCAAGCACAATTTCTCTCATAGCACACTGTATGGCGTATTCCCGTCTTCCATTTGCCCAGGTTAGGTGCATAACAGTAGGATGTTAAACCCCATTTTATTTATTTCTAATCTTTTAAAATGATAAAAGATAGAACAGGTAAACAAAAAAATAATAAACTGCTGAGTCTGTCGTAGTTAAACATGGAATTAAATAACATATGATAACTTGTCTAATTCATTCATCTTTAATCAAATAAAACGCTATTGTCTGGTTATGTCAGAAAGTACAAAAAAATGATGGTTTACTTAATCTTTTCAATGATTTGCTGTGAATTGCATGAGCAGTCGCAAGTCTGAGATTTAGAATGGCGATTGTTATTGTGTAGTGTCGCCATAGGGGGTTAAATGAGGCGTTTTCAAACAACTATTGTCGCAAGGCAAGAGTCGTAAAAGGGGTGTTAATAAAGTTATATTAAGTAAGATTCATAGTTTACAAATATACTTTTCACAGTTTGTATTATATACCAGCATTGTGCCAAGTGTTTTATGTTATTTTTCCTGATTCATCAAGTCTTCACTGAGGTGGTCTTGATGTAATTGTCAAATTTTCTCACTGGCTTTATGATCTTTTACTGCAGTGATTGGATTATAAGGTGTGAATAGGAAAGGGGTTGAAGTGTTGATATTATTTAGAAATATACACAGGGGATAAATTCAATATTCTCACTATGACATTGAATATATATTTAAAATTCTCACTATGACATTGAATATATATTTAAAATTCTCAGTATGACATGGGGGATAAGTTTAAAATTCTCAGTATAACATGGAAGATGAATTTAAAATTCTCACTATGAAACAGATAATAAATTCCCAACCTGTGGGGTTGAGTGTCTGAATGGTCTAACGTGTGTACTTTAGATCATATGGTCTGTCATTGAGTCAAATTGTGTGTTTTCTATCCCACACTTGTACATGATAAGGAGTAGGGTCGTCTGCTAAACCTTGTATTCCTCCCACTCACACTGCTAAAGACCACAACACGCAAGTGAGTTATTGAAACAAAATTGTATGAAAATGACATAGTTTGTGTTGTGTAGATGAAACCTCTAACACAGAAGATACTTTCACTGGATTTAAGCCTTCTTATTCATTATTGGAGTGTTCTCTGAGGTAGGCCTACATTTTTCCAGGACAGAACCATTACTGCCTACTCTTCATTAAGTTTCACTGTCAAGTCAAGGCATCTTAAGTGCATGCAAATATACATATAGACCTCAGTTCTTCATCCCATTCAAATGGTACCATTTCCCTATTTTCTTGGTTCATTATTGGATTGAAACACAACTCATACTGAGACCAATATTTAAAACCGGGCCCAAACCATCCTGATGAAAGTTGCCGATCCCGATTGTACAGCATGCCATGTACAGACCCCAAAATATCCTTAGGCTTAGGCTTTATAAATAATAATTGAATCCTTTTTGATTTGTATTTTTTTTTTCAGATTATGAAATTGTGATACCTGAAATTTACACATCCGATGGAATCAAAATAACTAACAGTATCTATCATAAAAGACATAAAAGAAGTATAACACAACATCATTTACTTAAAATAGACATCAGCAGTCTCTCGGAACAATTTCAGTTAGAATTGTGGGAAAATAACGAACTGTTAGCTCCAGGATTTAAAGTTTATCATCGGAAAGACAAGAATGGTAACTCCTCTGAGGACGAGGTTTTATCAGATGAGATTGAAAAAGAAGCAGCATGTTTGTATACAGGCAAAGCTACGTCACATCAAAATAATACGGTGGCTTTATCCGTCTGTGATGGAATTGTAAGTTAATTTTGATTATTTGATTTTCCATATATTGGAAGATTTGTGTAAAAATAAAATGTATTTCAGTTTCTGATTATAAGATGTACCTCGAAGCCACAGTGGCTCAGTGAGAAGATGCTCTATCTCATTAACTAAGAGGTCAGGTTCGATCCTGGTGTTAGCTGAGAAATTCCTCAGTATTTTTCAACAAAATATCCCCCTTGTCACAGACTGGCAAGGTCCCTTGTAAAATGTTAGCATGCACGTAAATGAACCGTTGGCTGTTGATAAAGAGTAGGTGGAAACAGCTCTGTCCAAGCAAAATTCTCCCTCATCACATTGCACGCACCCCTTCTATTGGGTGTTCTTGCTAGAGATAAGCGGGCAAAATTTATAGGTGACACCATAGAGCAGACATTTCCAAAGGACTTCAATGTTTACCAAACATTAGTTTTTGTCGTTGAAATGGAATATAATCCTGATACGTCGAAATACGGTTCCCTTACCATCGATAATGACACATGGATCCAAGTTTTTACTTGCGACACCTGGTGGGAATTCCTTCAGCAAAGAGGCCCATTCCCTCCCATTCTATTCTAAACTAATGACCAATAATTAATAAAGGTCTTTAGAACTCTTGTTTTAAAGTTTTATCTTGTAGCTCTGACTCTGATTATTATTGAATTGATCAATTTTAAAAATACTGTATTAAGCACATTGCAAACACCCCACTCAATTCCATCCTATTCTATTCTATTCTTGTTTTAAAGTTTCATCTTGTTGCTCTGATTATTATTAAATTGGACAATTTTAAAAATACCGTCTTAAAGACATAACAATCTTGAACCACTGCTCATCTTGAAATTTAAAAAGGCGTTGTGTTGTATCATTTTTCTCTCCATGTTGTGTAGACAGCGGGAAGCCTGATACTTTGCTCTCTTTCTATATGTATTTTATTAAGCAGGTGGTTAAATCCACAGATCTACAAGTAAATAATGGGATCGTTTACTTTCTCATTGGTGTGTGAAGAGATTAAAACATGCTGAACATATAAACTTATTCTGCTTATAAAGTAATTTGAAACATCTCATACACAGAAATCAAAAAGAAACTCACAATCAGCACCGATGCAAAGATTCTCAAAATTTTGTTAAATGATGTCTATACAAACCATCATAGAACTCCAAACATGTTATCACTTAATTTCCTAAACTTCAAAGTTTAAGGAAAATGTAACTCTGATTTAAATTTGACTTTGTCAATAATCGTCTTTATGTGTTGTGTTGTGGTACTGTTTTGATCATGTTTGTTTGATACGCCCATATGTTATATGGGAGGACATTGTAAACATCACCTCTTGTCCGTCCATCTGTCTTATCTGTTTGCAGTTCTTGTAAATGCAGTTCAGAGTTTTTGTGGAATCTAGATAAATAAATATCCAATTGAGTCTCATTAATTTCTAAACTTCAAAATGTGGAATTAACAGCTCTTGAGAAGAGCCATCAAGTATTTTGGGGATTTTAAGTTATTATTTTTTTCCTAAGAAATAAGACACCAAAAGAATTTTGGGGATTTTAAATTATTATTTTTTTCCCTAAAAAATAAGACCCCAAATTTTGATTTGTGTACCTGGAGAACCCAAGTTCAAATTGGTGTGGTGGACTTACTATTTATAAAATAAGTAAAGGGAACCCATTTTAAGTTGATCATTAAGATTATTTATACTTTGATTCAGCATTCCCAAATAATATTACTTTTTACTTTATCTAAGGAAGCCCTTCAGCTGGCAGGGTTCATGAGCTGCAGCCCCCCAGGCCCATGCCTCAGTCTTGGTCTTGAGTTACTGGCCCTGTCACTGAAACCTTGCAATCACTCTAGAGTTATGATTTTTTAAGATTTTTTTTCTGAGCATGGTTTGATGTTTTTTATTGGGTCAGCGAGAGAGAGCGAAAGAGAGAGAGAGAGGTGGGATTTAACATCCACTCGAGGCAAACAGGTCATTCAGGACTAACATATCGTTTGATTTTATTTCAATAACTCGCTTGCGTGTAGGGGTCTTTAGCAGTGGGAGGAAACCAGAGGACCCAGAGAAAACCCATGAGGTTGGACAGGCGACCCTACTCATTAATTGGTCAGCTTGTCAAAGCAAGTTTTTTAAATGCTCTATGGATGGAACAGAGTGTTTTTCTCTTTTTCAAATTTGCTTGGAATGTTTGAATAATGATAGAGAGGAACTTCTAACGAAGTTTAGTTGTGCAAATCAATTCTACGCACCCTGTACTTTTAAATCTTGTAAATGCTCACCAGGCCGGAGTTTTTAAAAAAAGAATTTGACGGATTGCTGACATTTTTTAGCTAAGAAGGGATTACTAAGTCAAAATTCAGGCATTCATCAAACTTATTTTAAGCTATTGCCCCTGACCTGAAAACTTAACAGCTACTGTTCAAAATGTTTTGGTTGATAAATATCCATTGCTTGGTAATTTTACTATTCTTTTGATAAATTGAACTTTGTTGTTTGTAAGTAAATGTCCAAATGATGAACATGCAATATATTGAGCCTATATAGACATTCCTTAACATACCAAGACTTTGCACTTATTAGTTTATAATAGCATATGAAGTAATTCTAGTCAAACAGGCAGACTAATTCAATTATCTTCTGAATTTGAATAATTTGGAATGTTGAGTGAAGTTATTCAGTTTATTTGCAAAGTTGGAAGGAAAATCTTTTAAATAGTTGAAATTACTGTGAGCTTCATTCATGATTCAGTTTTTTAAATTATTCTCACTGTATAGTTCATTTGTGGTACTATCCTCCTAAAATTAAAAAGAATTGAAATACATTTCCATAGAAATTACTGGATGATCACTGGATTTCTGTATTTAAACATTTATTGTGAGAATATTTAAAACATACGTTTTATTATTTGATCACAAGGTCTGTCATTGAGTCAAGTTTCAATTCCCCACTTGTACATGACAAGGAGAATCTGTCCAACCTCATGGAGATTTTTTCGGGTCCTCCAGTTTGATCTCACTGCTAAAGACCCCTACGCGCAATTAAATTATTGAAATAAAATTAAACCATATGTTAGGCCCAAAATAACCTAACTTTTGTTGAGTGGACCTTAAACCCTATTCCTCTCTCTTGCTCTACAAAAATCGCTCAGTAATACTCAGTTATTGTTTCATAGAATCTTGTCCTATGTAGATTCATATAGCAACATGCAGCTAGTTGAAAATGAGTTGATTTGATATGACAACAAATAGTTGTATTCTATTGAAAATTCCTTTGTAGATTAATATTGCAATATGAAACAAGTTTAATAAAGACGAACTAGAATCCTATAAAAAAAAATCAATAAAAAAAATCGGGGGTTGGGATGGCCTAGTGGTCTAGAGTGCCGCGCTCCGACCTCTAGTTGGCCGGCCACCTTTGACTTGCGTATGTGGCATGGAGATAGGGGAGCCTTCTCAACCTCATGGGTTTCCTCCGGGCACTCCGGTTACCTCCTACTGCTGAAGACCCCTACGCGCAAGCGAATTATTAAAATAAAATTAAACCATATGTTAGTCCCGTAATTTCTCTCGCTCTCTCTCTCTCTCTCTCTCTCTCTCTCTCTCTCTCTAAAAATCTCCTGTAATAAATAGTTATAGTGCTCCATAGAACTGTGACCTGTGTAAACAAAGAGAATCATTTTACGCTCTAAAGGTTACTTATGATGTAGGAAAAAAATATTTTTTTTAACAATTTCTTTTGGTATAGTAGAACAAAAACACATTTGACATTTTTCTGGTTTTCTTGTTGTTTTGAAACCTCTATTGATAAAAACGGTTAATGTAAACTTCAAACGTCAATGTTCCCTGAATGAATCATTATTGTTTGATGTAGAAAATCTTGACCAATCCATTCCCTAATCTTAATGACTTCTGCCTTAGATGACCTTTTATGTAAGTTTCTGTTCTTGTTTTTCTCTCACTTTACAATCTCTTGGATAAAAATTGGCCAATCCTTTCAAGCTTCTGAGCTTCTACGAAGGGGGAAAAGATGTTTCTAGTTGTAAAGTCTTCAAAATAAAAGGATAGCAGATATTTTTGATCGAAACATTTTTGTTGTTGTGAAATATCAGATGTGGAACAGGAATAACAATTTGCCAATCCTTTTGGGCTTCTGATATGTAGGATAGATATTAAAAAAGTTAAATGTCATGTGTACAATAATATTGATAAAATATTGCCTATCCTTTCAGACTTATATGCCAGAAAGATGTTTCTAGTTGTAAGGTCTTCAAAATAAATGGATGCAAGATTTTTTGATCACAAACATTATTGATGTTGTTAAATGTCATGCATGTAACGATGAGGTCTTGTTTTGCAAGATAGGCTAAGAATACCAAGGACTTTCTAGATAGAGGGTCCAGAGTCCTACCACTTGACTGTTTCAGCACCAATCTCAACACATTTTGTACATGCTCTACCATAAAACAAATGAGAATTGGGGTTGAAAAGTTATAAGGTACTTCTTGTTCCATGCCTTGATTAAAACCGAGAACTTACTAGTCGAGACTCATGTGCTCTAGATACTGCTTGGCTGTTTCAACCTAAATATCAACAAAAATTAAGCGATGATGTCTTCATTTAAAACAAATGTTTGATTCTGTCTGTGGTGTGGTATATATTTTGATACATATGATGTACCTATTAAAACCATGTAAAATGACCTTTATGGTACAGACAGAGAGACATGGAGACATGTTAGACATCACTCTTTAAACCCTAGCGACCTTTTCATCATCCAAATTACCTCTCCCATCATAAATATGAAAAACGTGTGAATATCTACCTCCAGCGCAACTAGATACTAAAAATGGTTACAGAAAGTATTGTTTCTGGGGTGTTTTAGGAGAGTAAATGTGAGTGGTGCATGTGTGAATATTTCATGACATTTCTGTTAGCTTTTTTATAAAAATTATTGTGTAACCAACCTTTCATTATTTTATAAAAGACAATATCTGATTTTTTTAGTAATGGTAAATGTCAATTCATGAAACAAGTTCCATTTTGATATATTTTTTTGTTTGTTTTACATGTGTATGATATTGTCTGTCTAGGGCATGGTGTACCTGATATCTGACAATTTACGCAACAATTATGAGTAATGGATGCTTTTATAAGTTCAGGGTATTGCCCTTTGAATGACCATACCATGATGCATATGTTTATGATTGATTTATTGAGCTCCGCCTTTCGAAAAAAGCATGGGATTATTAAAATGAGCCTGTGTGTCTGTCGGTGTGTCTGTGTCCTTCTGGCTGTGTGTCTGTCTTTCAATCACGTTTTTAGACCACAAGAACTCTGCCTCTAGTTAAGGAAGAATGCTTATACTTGGTGCAAATGTGTATTAGGTGAAAAAAGCATGGGAATATTATTAAAATGGGTCTGTCTGTTGGTGTGTCTGTGTCTTCTGGCTGTATGTCTTGTCTTTTAATCATGTTTTTCGACCACCTGAACTCTGCTTCTAGTTAAGGGAGAATGCTTAAACTTGGTGCAAATGTTCATTAGGTGAATGTCTTTATACTGAATTTGATGTTAAGTATTTATACTGAGACTAGCTGTGTGTCATACCTGTTGAAACAAAGTAACTCAGATTCTTATTCACTAAGACGGATGAAACTTGGATATTAGTTTCATTATATCAATACCTTGAAATGAATATGAAATGAAATGGGGTTTAACCTTCTACTATATCAATACCTTGACTTAGTTTGTTAATGAAAATTTTCTTGCGTTAACCAAAGAGATAAACAATTAAGATTGCTTAATGCTTTATAAAATTATTAATGTACCGTACAAGTATATCTAATAATGAAGACAGACAACAAGCCTATCTGCTATGGTGAGCACATCCATAGAATCTTGTCTTAGACAAGTTGTAGAGGTTCCTATTGCCAGGAGGGGGGTGGGGGTGGGTGGTCTAGTGGTTTAACGTGTGGTCTGTCAAGTGGCATAGTTTCGATTCCCTGCTCGTTCAATACATAGAGTACGGTTCAATGTTGTGGGTCTTCTCCATGTCCTCCTGTTTCCTCCCAGGGCTAAAGGGCCATATGTGCAAGCAAATTATTGAAATAAAATTAAACTGAGTTTTAGTCCTATTGTCAGGAAAATGTTTGTCTCATGAATTTAGGGCATTTTGAAAAATGTGTTAAAGAGTTTTTTCAGGAAAAGATAATTTTTTGTTATAAATACATGTACATGTATCTTGTATCATTCTTTATTGGTTTGTTGGTCTCCTCTAATAATTTTGTTTTTTTACCAGAAGCATGCTCGTAATTCTAGAAAATAAAAGTATTCAATTTATGTAGACCCTGGTGTGACATATGCATATAGCTTTGAGGTGGTCCTATTTATTGAATCAACATTGTAAATGTTAAAATAATAGTATGATATAACAATACAAAGAACTGCAATGCAATCAGCTTGTTTTTGTTGTTATACTGTCTGCACTACGATTGTTTGCACAGAATGCGGACATCCCATTTTTTGTCAATGACAGAGACTGAGTTTTTGGGTTCGTACTGGATACGAATCAAATCTGTGAACATCAAATTTTTCATGAGAAAGAAAGAGTATGAGAAAGTTTTTGAGTTTACAATCAACAGGAATTAATCTACTGAAAGTCTAATATTTCGAACTACGTGGAACTGTTCTTGCATGTTACAACCTTTGAATCATTTTAGGTGATTTCAGATTCTGTTTTGATTAGGACATAGGATTTAGGATTTAGAGGACTGTTATTGATTGCGCATATCTTTGATGGAAAATTCAGAGCTTCAATTATAGATCTGTGCAATTGGTCTTTGATTCTTTGGATATTTTGATATATTTATTTAGAATTAATTCCATGTAGAGAATTATTAAATGCACTACATTGATAAAACTAGTGCTTTCACTCCAGCTTGAAAATGTTATACCAAAGTCTGAACCTCCAAAAACCTGACTTGTATAAAAGGCTATAACAAATACCTGACCCTGTAAATCAGGGTGCCTGCAGATAAAAGGGTTAATAAGCGGACAAATCATCTGTCTGTTCCCCATAATGACCATGCCAACAGCTCCCTTCAATTATTTAAACATTCTTTTTATGGTGAGGGATATAGCAGTGTATTGGAGTGTTGTAGACTACACTATGTGATGCAGTAGGCCAGAGATTTGAATCCTATCTAGTGTATGGAACCATGGAGACTCAGTGAGTAAGATGCTGGCTCATTAATCAGATGATACTGCGTTTGTTTCTGGTGTTAAAAAAAACACCAGAATTTTCAGCTTATTTTTACCTTGTCTGTTCACCTGGCAAGGATCAGGGCCAATCATTCAGATGTTATGAAAAAGCAAGGCATGGAGTACAGTTGGTGCAGAGAAAAAAGAACGATAAAGATTTGAAAGCAGAAAGACTGGACATTAACTAGGTGGATTTGAGACTAACATTTGAATAAATCCCTAGGGGGGTTGGATGGCCGAATGGTAAAGCACATACGCGCTGTATCATAAAGCCTGTCATTAAGTTAACTGGTGTGGTTTTGAAATCATGTGGGTTTTCTCTGAGTCCTCGTGTTTCCTTCCACTGCTAAACCTCTACGTGCAAGCGAATTATTTAAATAAAATTAAATCATATATTAGTCCCAAAATGACCTGGTTTGTGTTGAGTGGACGTTAAACCCCATTCCTCTCTCTCTCGCTCTCTCTGAATAAATCCCAGAGAAAACCTACAGGGTTTGCTATAGGAGTATTTAACAGAGAAAGGAACAAGAGGAAACCCAAGAGGTTTGGCAGACGACCCTACTTGTCTCAATGACAGATCATATGATCCGATGTGCACTCATTAGACTGCTCAACCACCCAACCCTGATATAAAAGCTATTCAGATCTGTATCATATTACTTACACCTTGTGTCATTTTTACCCTTAATTTGGCAGACTATTAGATAGCGAAGAACGTATAGCATATGGTGATCACATCCATGTAAAACAATGTTCAAATGGCGATAGAAAAAATCTGTTCTTAAGTTTTGACATATTAACCTTTTTAATGCAAGTAAGGACATGTTATTCTAAAAGATAAGGGAAAATCAATCTTTAACAGATACTACATGGAACTTGTCACAATAAACATTATCTCTTGACTTTGAAGTTACACCAGGTGGTGCTATGTCAAAATCTGTAAAACAGGGACCAGGGTGTAAAGCTTAAACAAAACTTAAACATGTTTTTATAGGATGTCATGCCTGAATCAATACAGCGCTAACCCTCATCTTTAACCTCAGATAAATAAGATTCAAATGTATTCAGAATCTGACAAGTTAGCAGGGTGGTTGGGTGGCTGAATGGTTAGCATACGCTCGCTTCATCATAAAGCCTGTCATTGAGTCAACTGGCATGGTTTTGTTTGAATTCCTGATTGTATGTGACAAGGAGTAGGGTTGTCTGTCCAATCTCGTGGGTTTTCTCTGTGTCCTCTGGTTTCCTCCCACTGCTAAAGACCTCTACATGTATGTGCAAGCGAATTATTGAAAAAAATTAAACCATATAGTCCTGAAATGACCTAGTTTGTGTCGAGTGGACGTTAAACCCCATTTCTCTCTCTCTCTCTCTCCATAACAATCTGTATATCAATTTAACAGATGCATTAAATATAAACACACTGTATTCATTTACTATTGTATTGACACTAATAGCTATGTCCGACCACATCATATTGGCATCTATATTTCATTTCATATATACATGTTTAAGTAACAAGATATATATAAACAGAAAGGTTTTAAGATTTTTTTGGTTTGAATACATGTATGTTCAGAGAGCTATGCTAGTTTTAAAATTTTGAAAAGAAATGAAGCCCCATTCTTTTCAAAGGGCATATTGCTTTATTCAGCAGAACCTTATTCAATATAATTTTGAGTAAATTCTTAACTTTAGTCTGAGAATGCTTTGTGAACTTGGGGCCAGATAAACCATGTCAACTATAACAACCATGAACTCTTAAATCTGGGAATTGTAACTACAAATGCATTGAGTAATGAAAACTCTTTAATACCTGTCATTGTGTATCATAATTATATGTACTCAGTAGATCATTATGTATTTAAGACGTGGAGTCGTTTAATATAATTCACCTACAGGTAGGTGATAATTAAACTTCGGTCAATCTATTTACTACAACTGTACCGAGCAGGTTACACACAAAACCCCCTTTTTTTCTTTATTCAATAAGTAATTCATTCAATTTCTGTAATATTTTCGCCGTAGAAAGCAATTAAAAAAACCCATTGACGTTTGTAGTGTATTCACTGGTTATATTGTTGTCGACTAGTTTGTAGAATAAACATTGATTAACATTGACATACTTTACCTACAATACCTGTCTATTACCTAATGTGACTCCTATTAACAGAGGGGGCCCCCCTACTACAATATACTGTGGGTCTGTTGAGTGTTATGTTTAATCGAGGCTCCCCTACCTCGATATACAGGGGGTCTGTTTAGTGGGGGCTCCCCTACCTCGATATACTGGGGGTCTGTTGAGTGTCTATGGGGTTATATATTTAGTGGCGGCTCCCCTACCTCAATATACTGGGGGTCTTTCAGTGTTATGTTCAGTGGAGGCTCCCCTACCTCGATATACAGGGTGTCTGTTCAGTGGGGGCTCCCTACCTCGATATACTGGTGGTCTGTTGAGTGTCTATGTGTTTATATGTTCAGTGGGGGCTTCCCTACCTCAATATACTGGTGGTCTGTTGAGTGTTATGTTTAGTGGAGGCTCCCCTACCTCGATATACAGGGGGTCTGTTCAGTGTTATGTTTAGTGGTGGCTCCCCTATCTCGATATACTGGGGGTCTGTTCAGTGGGGGCTCCCCTACTACAATATACTGGGGGTCTGTTGAGTGTTATGTTCAGTGGGACTCCCCTACCTCAATATACTGGGGGTCTTTTGAATGTTCTGTTCAGTGGAGCTCCCCTACCTCGATATACTGGGGGTCTGTTGAGTGTCTATGGGATTATATGTTCAGTGGGGGCTCCCCTACTACAATATACTGGGGGTCTGTTGAGTGTTATGTTAAGTGGAGGCTCCCCTACCTCAATATACTGGTGGTTTGTTGAGTGTGTGTGGGGTTATATGTTCAGTGGGGGCTCCGCCCTACTTCAAAATATACTGGGGGTCTGTTGAGTGTATGTGCAAGGAGAAGGGAGAGGCTACAATATAAGGATCTGTCAAGTGTCTTGCGAGCTTGTGGCGGTATATATTTGCACCACTATCAAATTTCCATGCCCAGATAATAAGATAAAGATCTAGGCACACTTGTCTTGTCAGCTCAGCAAGGGACACCCTCTGACAAGTGACCTTGAAAAAACATACTGGAGATTCTTCTTGGCCCATGCAGACCTAGTAAAGGTGGCGTGGTTTCGACTCCCCACTTGTACGTGACAAGTAGTAGTGTCACCTGTCTACCTTTGTGGGTATTCTCGGGATTCTCCAGTTTCCTGCCATTGCTAAAGACTGCTACTCGCAAGTGAATCATTGAAATAAAATAGAATCATATGTAAAGCTCGAAATGACCTAGTTTGTATTAAGTGGGCATGAACTCTCTCTCTCTTCACTTACAGGCATCAAAAATTAGGAAAAACATAAATAAACTGAATTAATTTTATACAACTGCATGAAATAAAAACTCTTATCTTTTATTAATCCAATTATTCAAGAGGGTTGTTTGAGATCATACAATATATTTACTTGTCACAAAAACCAAATTTGTAACTGGATTAAGTGCTTGCGTATTCTACACTAGTTGCTATACAACCCTAATATAGCCCCTTCCTTTGATGTGACTTTTATGAATGAAAACTAGTTGTTAATTTCTAACCTTATCTAATCTGGTCTACCTGTCTCCATTTACAAGTGACGCTCAATTGATATTCTTTGATATTTCTACGATTTTATTAAAAGTAAGTGAGTCCCCATATCTTTCTTATTTATTCAGTCGACAATCTGACTAAGATTCTTTTGTGATCTTCCAAACAATAACACCTCTGTTCCAACTACAATCTTTACTCTGTTAAATTTTCTTGTTTTTAAAGGATATAAGATGCATTCAGCCCGATAAAATTTCAACAGGGGAGATTAAGATTTGAGATTAATTCATTTCGGGTGTTCAACAACTTAACAAGATAAAACGTTGAATTAACGTAGGTCTGACATGTAAACATGATGTTGGACATGTGAAACGAGAAAACTCACAGCATGTTTTATTTATCTTACATCATTTCACATCAAGTGTGAGAAATCTGCCAGAAAATTGTTTTTCTTTTTTTATACACCACATTTAGACATTTAATAAACGATAATTCTCAAAATAAATTGAAATGGAGTTTAACTTCTATTTTCTGCACAATTCCTGTTAATAAAGAAAGGCATCAGTCATGCAGTGGGCTATGCAGTGTGAGAAATCTACCAGAAAATTATATAAACACTTATTTTATGCCCCACATTTCGACATTTAATAAAATTGTAATTATGAAATGTAATGAAATGGAATTTAACTTATATTTTCTGGACAATTCCTGGCAATGAAGACAGGCATCAGCTATGAGGGAAAGTTTGCAAAAACAATGGGGTTTTCACCTACTCTTAGTCATCAAGTTTCTGTCATGGTTTTTATGAACGCATCAACTTGAACACACTAATAACTCTGTTAAGCAGTTTGACTAAAAATTTCAGCATATTCTGTTTCATTATCGTTTTTTAAACTGTTATAGCAAGAACTGTCAGCTCTTTATCTAATCTTATCTAATGCCCCATTAATATTCATGATCACAGATGTTTGTCTCGTGGGTGGCCTCACCTATTATTTTATCCTACCTGGTGTATATAAACTGTTTATGAAGACTTCATTACAAATTCCTTTTTTAATTTATTTCAATATTATACTTATCAGATCAATTACTTCATTCCAGGCGCTTGATATGGAGGGTTGGGAGGGGTGGTGGTACCAGAATATCACCAGATTTTAGAATATAACCATACACCAATTTATCCAAATATACAAAAAAGTGGCTTTCACAGTTATATCGATTAATATTAATATTAATGATATAATTCACATTCTTGGTATATTAAATTAGTCTTGAATAATATGAATAAAAATTAATGATATAATTGACATTCATGGTACTGTAGATTGACATAAGTATCTTGAAGAATTTGAAAAATGGGATTCTTGACACCATACATTAAGGCATTAATTTTGAAGATTCTTGTTTAAATTTGACCCGTCTAGCATTCAAAAGATTAGATAGAAGTGTGATGATCATCCAAATTTCTGTGACTGTATTGCCTGATTATTTGGTCAATTGAATTTGGGGGGGGGGGGCAGGGGGGGGGGACAATGTACTCAAAAAACTATTTGTATTATTTAAACTTATTTAAAATAGTATTCCATCAACCAGACTTATACTTATAAAACAACATTGCATGCCTGAATTTTTGGTCTCCTGATTATTTGAAGGGGGTGGGGCACTGTGTTTCTACCTCTTCTCCCACCTATGGCTAGTACACAACATCCGACTATCACATTAAAATAATTTAAAGTTTTATGCCATCTGTCAGTGTCAGTCATATTAAACGATATTGCACATTAAGTTGCAGACTTGTATCAGATGTTCACCCACGCAGTCTTACTGAACAGGTGAAGTTAAAGGCACATTCCCAGAGAGAGAAAGAAAGACAGAAAAATGGGGTTTAACATCCACTCGACACAAACTAGTTCATTTTGGAACTAACATGGTTTAATTTTATTTCAATAATTCGCTTGCATGTAGGGTCTTTAGAACTGGTCAGAAACCCATGGACCCGGAGAAAACCCACAAGGTTGTACAGGCTACCCTACTCCTCGTCCCATACAACTGGGGATTTGAAACCATGACAGATGACTCAATGACAGGCTTAATGATACAGCTCGCATGTGCTCACCATTCGGCCATCCAACCACCGCGATTTTTCAGCATGGTTTCCCCTTGTCAGTGGTTCAGGACAAGATGACATGACAACAAACAGTATCTAGTCATGTTCTAGAGTATAGTCAGGGCAGAATTTCCATCAGATCTCACTGCATGGTGTATGCCTATTTTAATTAGCCCAGTTGGTGCAGAATCAGGGCAAAATTTCCATCGGATCTCACTGCATGGCGTAAGTCTATTTTCATTAGCCCTGTTGGTGCAGAAAAGTCGGCTCTTAAACCACATTTCATTTCACTCAAATAGATCTGGAACAGCTCCTTTAAGAGAATGGTATGTGTCTTGATGGGAAGGTTTGTTGATAAGCTGAGTTAAGTAGTTTCTTCAGAAACAGCTGTTTAAAAGAAAAACCCACCTTCATCAATAAACTTTATATATAGGAAGTAATAGTCTGAATGAGAATGGATGCAAGTTGTGTTGTCAGCCACCTGTAGAGAAAGTAAGGGACCCACATGCAGCTAGTTACACCCTATAGTATATTATGTTATGATATACCATGTTAGAAAAAACATTTCTAGTTGTTTTAAGGATACATGTTTAATATTATCAGCTAGATATATCCTTAAGATAACAATTTACCATGAACTTATTATATTATAATTAAGCATGGGCAGATTTAGGAATTTTGAAGAAAAACAATGACCGCCGAGACGGGGCATGCGCTTAGAGGGGGATTGGGGGGGGGGGGGTCACCTCAAGAAAATTATCTGTCATATCCTTGCATCTGTAGCCATTCCAAGAGCTATTTCCCAGACTGGTGTGTTTGAGTCGATGGTTTGAGTCATTTGGGACATATTTGGGTCTGAGAACAGGAACCTTCAGCAGTTAAAAAGGGCACTTTCAGTAGTTAAATGAGGGGGGACGCACGCCCCCCCAAGCCCCCCTTGGATATGCCAAGCATAGCAGTTAACCAAGATAAAATTCATGTCCCAGTCTTAAAGGGGAAATCCCAGAATTAGAGAGAGAGATATCCACTGACAAAAACTAGGTAATTTTGGGACTAACATATGGTTTAATTTTATTTGAATGATTAGCATGCATGTAGGGGCCCTTAGCTGTGAAAGGAAACTAGAGGACCTGAAAAAAAGCAAGAGGCTAGGCAGGTGACCCTATTTCTTGTCATGTACAGCTTGGATTGAAACCACACCACTTGACTCAATGACAACCTTTAAGATGTACAGCTATTAGAGAACTGGACCAAAATGTGCTGATATAGCCCATTACCCTTGTCTGTCAATTACAAATCAACTAGATTTGCTTCTACTAATCTTTGAGTGACCTGATAATCACAACGATCACCTACCACTGTAACTTCAGCATTTATGAAGACTTGTTTATCTAGTCACTTTCACAGCATGGCATTTGAAGACTTGCAGAAGCTTAAATTCCAGGTAGTTGCATGAGATTAGAACAAAAATTCACACAAGTCTTTCTCTCTGAATTAACCAGTTTTAAAATACAAGCCATTAGCTGGAGAAAAACTGCTAAAAACTGTATAGTTTGACAGGTGAAAGATATCTGCATAAAGTCTGCTTTCATTAGGATCTAAGATATGGAGAATCATGGAAAAAAGTTAAAGATATATCTGGGACTTTTCCTTTAATTTTCTCACAGGAGCATATTTAGCTTAGAATATCAAATTATCAAATTCCATTATGAGTCTGTCTGTTGTGTTTCCAAGTTTCTAGATGTCATTGTAAGAAGAACTTTCAGGGGGAACTAGGTCTGAAGCAATTAAATACATGTCTAACGAAAGGAAATTATTTATTTGAGTAACCTAGATCTATTGTTCTAATGGTCCTTATAAAAACTTACCCTAAAGATTAACTTGTCAGACATTAATTTAAGATTACAAGGAAAACAAAAGCTGGTATATTAAGCCAGAAACATGGTTCTTAAAAAAACTTACACCAAAAAGTAACTTGTCCGACATTAATTTAAGATTACAAGGAAAACAAAAGCTAGCATATTAAGCCAGAAACATGGTACTTATAAAAATTTACACCAGAAAGAAACTTGTCGGACATTAATTTGAGATTTCAAGGAAAACAAAAGCCAGTATATTAAGGTGATGTGATAATGCGAAAAAAAACAGACTTGCCACAATTATAGAAGCCAGGTGCTTCCTGTCTGCGTACATGTCAACACACACTAATATCAAGATGGCGGTATCATTAATTATGATAACTGTCATTCATAATGAGTCTCTGTCTCGTTGATAACACTACCAAAAAAAGAATGGGACTCATCCTTGACCATTCACATAGAAATATGTCACATCTTCATTTAAAAGATATCCTTCACTCTAGTGAAAACAATACTTCAATTGTTGTAAAATGAATCATACAGCTATTTATTTTTATTTTAATGAAATGATAAATGAAAAGAACTACCGTTGTCTTTCATCCATTAATAATTAATGTCCTCTGTAAACTGTTACATAAATGGTCTCATATATTGTAATCACCCTGTCCTCCACTCCCTACAATTGCTTATGTTGTAGTTCTGGAGGGGGTGGTGGGATGGCCTAGTGGTCTAGAGTGTTGCGCTTTGACCTCTAGTTGGCCGGCCACCTATGGCTTGCGGCTGTGGTTTCGAGCCCTGGTGTGAGCGTATATGGCATGGAGATAGGGGCGCCGTCTCAACCTCTTGGATTTCCTGCGGGCACTCCGGTTTCCTCACACTGCTAAAGAACCCTACGCGCAAGCGAATTATTGAAATAGAATTAAACCATTTGTTAGTCCAGAAATGACCTAGTTGTGTTGAGTGGACGTTAAACCCCTTTTCTCCCTCTCTTTCTCTGTAGTTCTGGATGCTACAGTAATCCTCCCATTGACTTTTACATTTATTGTTAGTTATTGTGTAACAATTTCTGATAATTACTGTCAGAGTTATTGTCCTTTATCATTTTGAGAGATCTTGAGGCCCATCTGAAGGCTACGGTTATCATCAAGTTGATTTGACATTACAGACAGTGTTTTTGTCTCTTAATGAAATGATAAATGACAAAAACTACTGCTGTCTTTCATCCGTTAATTATTGATGTCCTCTATAATTTGTTATATGTGGGGATATATTGTCTTCACCTCTCTTGATCCACAGTGGATCAGTGATTGTGACACTGATTTTTTAACCAGGAGGTTCTCGGGTTTGATCCTGATGGGGCAAGAAAGTTCGTCGGGATTACGCTTTATCAGTAGTGCAGGACTGAGGCATAGGAAGAAAAAGTATCTAGTTACTCGGATGGCACAATAAACGAGATTTACCTACATGACGTGTATGTAAAAGATCCCCTGCCTGATAAATTGGTGTAAACGTTGATGCCTGGTAAAAATAACACTCATAGACCCATGGATGCTGAGAAGTATCACATTAAAACCCATTATTGTGTCCCTCATTTTGGTTCACAAGAAAAACAACCTTGACCGTATTTCAAGTTTTACTCGCTTCGATAATTACAGAGACTAATATAGTGTTATTACTTAACTGTAAGAGAACACTTTTTTCATTCATGCGTTTAAGAAAAAAGATAGTAATAACTGCAGTAATGATGTGGTTGGGGATTCTGTACATTATACTCAGGTGCAAGGGCAGCAGTTTATTAAAGAGAGGTTACTCCTGATCGTTTGTCACAAGACACTGTGATTGTTGCTTGTTGAAATTATACTATAAATGAAAAGTATTGTTTTCAGTGCTTTCATGTCAATCTCTCTTTAGTTGAAGATAAATCAAAGAAATGTGATATAACATATTACCTATAATTACTGGGTAAAGATAACATCATCACATAGTTATACCATCACAGATAACATTGTTATAAAAAACTTGACTCATGATTTACGAGATTAGGTAGTTAAAACCTGATCCATTTATAGACAATCTGACGACTGTTAAATGTTTGATATCTTATAGTTAAAGACGTTACTTTTTCTGTGATAATTAACATCTTGATCTTTATAATATCCAGCTCATTTACATCCAGTATAGAAATGAAATAGACTTAAACGTCTTACTTTTCTGCATTTGTCTTCTTGTCTTTGGGCTGTATGTCTGCTTCCATCAAGAGTGATATCTTGGAATCTTGTCTGATGAGTCAATAGTACTTGAAAGGCTAGTCGAGCTTATGGTGTGACCAATTGTTCCTTGGGATTTGCTGGCGTGGTTAACCCTTGTCTGTGGTGCAGCACGGAAAAACGTCTTGTCTTTCAGGTCAGACGAATTATAATTAAGGTCCAATTATGTCCTTGAAATTTGAAATTTGAGTAGTCTTAAGAGTAGACTGTAGAGCCGTCTTCGTTAGTCGTTAAGTTATATGGAGCAAAAAAGTAGATATTTAAATGGTAAACCCATTTTATTTCTATAGAGTATATTGAGTTATTGATAGAGTGCTTGACACAGCAAGGGTATTTTTTGCCCCCTCGCCTTTCGAAGAAAGCAGGGGACTATTAAAATTGGTTCGTCTGTCCATCTGTTCATCCATCCGTATTTCCGTCATACTTTTTGGGACGCAGTAACTCCCTTCCTAATTAAGCTAGAATGTTCAAACTTGGTGTAGGTGTGTATTAGGTCAATGCCTTGATGGGGTTCGAAGATAAACATTTTCTGCTGAGGGTTTAGCAATTTGATTGGTTGATGCTTTGGTTCTAAATAAGTGAGAGTGATGAAACTTGGTGTATAGTTTCATAACATCAATACCATGACTAAGTTCGATAATGAGCATTTTCTGCTCAGTGTAAGCAAAGCGATAAGCTATTTGTTTGGTTCGAGACTTTGGAACACAATAACTCACATTCTAATTAAGTTTGAAAGTTCACACTTGGCGTAGGTGTTTATTAGGTGAATACCTACTTGATGAAGTTTGAAGATGATCATTTTCTTCTCAGGGTAAGCAGAGCGATAAGCACTTTGACTGGTTGAGACTTTTGGACACAATAATTCTCCTTCTAATTGATGTAGGGTGTTCAAACTGATAGAGAGTGATGAAACTTTGTGTATAGTTTTATTGCTTGATGCTTTTGAAAAAAATAAATGTGCGATTAGTTAATATGTGTCATCTATTTATTTTGGGATTTAGGCGGGGGACATCAGCCTCACTGAACGGATATAACTGATATAATCATGAATATATTTGGTAATTATGAATATATTTGGAGATATATAATAGGATTTATGAAAACATATATTTACAGAAAGGAGTTATACGAACAGCCGAAGAAGATTATATAATCGAACCAGTAGAACATCATATTATAATGGGTTTTAATATGGACAACAAACTGGGCAAACCACATCGTCTTTATAAAAGATCAACGTTACAACCTCATCAGTCCAGATTTGAAGGAATCAAACACAGCTATTCTGGTACGCCTTTTTAATATTTTCAATATTTTTAAGTACCGTAGATACAGTAACTTCTGTGAATGATAATATTTTGTTTCCTTAATATGGCAATGGTCGACCATTATCCAGTGGCTCAGTGGTTAAGGTGCTAGCTCACTAACCAGGAAGTCCTCGGTTTCATCCCTGTATTCGCCAAAAAAGTTCCTTGTGCTGGATGGGGAGTCTTGCAAAGAGGACCTATGCTCTGTATTATTGGTTTGTTTGTAAAAGCTTGTAGGTTGAAAGGCTGATTTCAGGGCGAAGTTTCCCACATAGCACAGAGCATGGTGTGTGCCCATCTTGATGATCATGGTTAGTGCAGATAAGTAGGACGTTTAACCCATTACATTTCATTTCAATTCCATTATTCAGATATGTATTGCATTTAGAATGTGGCTGTACAGGAACCCATGGGATGGGTATCATCACCATGCTTTATATTTGTCAATATAATGAAAACAATAAAATGTAAATGGTTAAAATATACCTTAAATTCAATTGTCTCATCTTAAAATAACATCCTATTCTATATTGTTTTTACAAGATTTTTCTCTTTTCATCCAACTTTTTAAATACCAAAACATTTCTTTTAGATATATTTTTTTTTAAAACTAAATATTATTTAAGTATTTTGTTTTTACATTATATACGTAATTAATACTTAATCTCAATTCTACATTACTTTCTACAGGATTTCTCCTTTTTTTAAAACCAAAAACTTTCATTTAATGTGTTTTTTAAGAATGTAATCCATTTAATGCTTTTAGGGAAGGAAGTCAGTGAATTATTTTGTCTGTGAAATAAAAGTCAAGAAAACAAATGTTTCCTGTCAATTTATATATTTGATATGTTTGTAATCAACATCTTAAAAATAAAAACCAACAAAGGACAAGAATTAGATTTCTATTCTATATAATTTCTGATCCTATTTCACAATACATTCAACGTATTGTTGCTCTCGTGATATTTAAGTGGACAGATTTTCTGCCATACTGCTTAAACATACACTATGCAAGCGTGAAATCTGCCTATTGAAGGTCTTTCTTTAGTCCTGAAATGTTATCTAAATTCTTAGTTAGCCATTAATTAACTCTCGATGGCATTGCTAGGCTGCAATATTTACTGGATTAGGATCCGATTTGCTGATCAACTTTCATTCATAATTAAATCATGAAATGGATAATCAACTTTAGTACTGATGATTCGAGGCCCTGCAAGAAACTCAATCGCTAAATTTTTGGTTCAGAGTGGATCAATTTGACTAAAATTTTCAGAGAATTCCCTCAGATGGGATGATAAGCTAAGGTCCTATGATGTACATCAAGGAACTCTTTTATAGTAGGAATTCAAAATAAAAGTAGGCCATAGTGCTACTTCCTACACTGTCTGAGCAAAATTTACCTCATAGCACACTACATGATACATGCCGTTCTTTATTAACCTAGTTGGCAGCAAAAAGTAGAATGATAAACCTCATTTCATTTCATTTTAAATTGGTTCACAGAAAACTGATACATCTTATGTTTTGTTTAATTGATGACAATCTTACAACATGTATATTATGTAAACTTTTTTATTTATCAGATAAGCTGTGGGTCATATATATACAATATAATATAACCTTTAGATAGGTCTGTTTGTATAAACTATATTATTATAATCTACAAATCTCCTTCAAGACATTCACATAATGTCAATCATAACGTCGACATTCAAAACGATAACATTTATCCCCACTTGAATGATTTCTTGATGTAACTGTTACATGAACAAGTTATCTACCCTTTATCTACCCCTGTCATGTTCGAGTCATGCCGTTCAATACCTAGGGGGTACGATACCGTACGAACATAGATATATCATGATATGCAGACAAAAAAATACCACTAGGAAATAACCAGGCATTTTCTTCTAACGGTGAAAATATCTTCCGGGGGATTTTACGGATTAATTTTCAGTCACAAAGAAGAAAAAAACATTGTTTGAAAGCTTTCTAGAATGACTGGAGTTGATAGGAAAGTGCTTGTTACATTTGAAGGTTAACAGTTTAAAGCTACTGACCGATCGTCATTTCATTTTTTAGATGATATTTAATGTTTCATGCTGAAATGCACTTAAACTGATTATTTCAACATACATAAGGCCTGAAATGTTATCTAAATTATTAATATAAGACAATAATTAACTTATCAGGACCATAATCATCTCTCCATGCTGTCAAATGGCTGCAATATAAGTAGATTTAAATAAATTTTGTACGTTAAAAATGAATATACAAGACTTTGTTTATCATCATATCAACGGTAGTAATGACAATGGAGGCTAGACTATAATTGTGTTCCCAATATCTAGGCTCAAAGTAAAATAATTTGACTGACATTTTTAACATACCGGTAATTGCTTTTCATCATCTTTTTTTTAACTATTATAGTGAGAACTGTCAGCTTTTTATCTAATCTTACCTAATTCCCCTTTAACATTTAATGGACCTAGTAACCTAATAATGCCTGGGCAGTTTGATGGCTGATTGGCAGGTTAGCATCTTGCATGCTGTATCATAAAGCCAAGTGAGTCAACTGGCGTGGTTTCAAATCTCCGGTTGTAAATGACAAGGATTGGGGTCGCCTGCCCAACCTTGTGGGTTGTCTCTGGATCCTCTGGGTCCGCTGGGTTCCTCCCACTGCTAAAGAACTCTACGCGCAAGCGAATTATTGAAATGAAATTACCTAGTTTTTGTCAAGTGGACATTAAACCCCATTTCTCTCTCTCTCTCTCTCAAATCCCTCAAACGACAACACTGAACATCTTTAAAAGAACGCTATATATACAGATATATAGCCTAAGAAAATTCAATTATTATATGCACTTATAATAAGTTTCTACATGTATTTTATACTAAGTAGTTATTACAGAAAGATAAGATTTATTTACCACTTCTCTTTTTAATGTCAAGTTGTATTTATCCTATAATTGAGTTTCTATTTCACTCTCGTTTAAAACTCGAGGGAGGTTGGGTGATCCAGGGCTTGGTTTCTATTCCCTGCTTGAACCTGACAAAGAGAAGAATGCCTGTCCAACCCCACGGGTTCTCTCTGGGTCTCCCACTGGTAAAGATCCCCACATGCAAGTGAATTATTGAAATAAAATTAAATCACATGTTAGTCCCAAAATGACTTTATTTGTGTTAAGTGGATGTTGAACTCAATTTCTCTCTTGTTTTTTCGAATTCAAATAGATATGATACATACAAAAAAGTATTTTCACATTTATGGTTAATTTCTGTTCAATTAGGAAAATATAGACTACAGCCCATCCATGAAAATTAATTTCATCAACTTGAACTATTCTACCCCCCAAAGTCAAAGTGACGTATCTACCAAATTTGCAATATCCGGCTTTATTACACATAACGCTATTCCAAACAATTTTCTATCATTGCTGTGTAGTATTTAACAAACCCCATGTATGATAGTATAGAACAGCATAACAATTAAGTTTAAAGTCGATTTTCTCGGTTTGTCTTTTTGTGCAGTTACGTCACTTGACTTGGGGTGGGGGGGGCAGTATTAATGTAATCTGGGTTAATTCTTTTATTGATTGCATAACTCCAGTCCTCAAGGATTTACACTGGTTTCCAGTTATTATATTATCAGTATATGTCTACAACTGTGTTCATTGTGACTATGGGGGTTTGGATGGCTGAATGGTTAGTAAGTGCGCGCTTTATCATCATAATAAAGCCTGTCATTGAGTCAACTGGTGTTGTTTCGAATCCCCGGTTGAACATGACAAGGAGTGGGATTGCCTATCCAACCGCATGGCTTTTCTCTAGGTCCTTTGGTTTCCTCCCACTAGTAAAGATCCCTGCAAATTAAACCATATGTTAGTCCCAAAATGACCTAGTTTGTGTCGAGTGGACGTAAAACCCCATTTCTCTCTCTATCTCTCATTTTGACTTTGCTCTGTTAATTTAACCATTTAATTGTCACCCATTCCATATGGAACCTTAATCAGGGGATCATTTTGCAGGTCATGACCTATAAGTCAAAATGACAACAAATGTTAGAATTTTTATACCACTGAATAGAGGAATTTATGACCTTTCCAAAAATATATACATTTGTATGATTTATTCTTAAATTTAAGAGTTACAGGATATATTCTTAACTACATACTTTTTCTAGTCGAAACCCCATAATAATCTTAACAGTTAAAGTGTTAAAGAACTTTTAATCAATTATTGTCCTTCCTGCCAAAAACAAACTAATAATGTCAAAGGGTGGTGAATGCATGTTTGCCTCGGCTGCTCTTATCATATGCATTCTTTAGCACAAAGTATTAAAACAGTGAAAGTATACATCTAAAATGACTTTCTTGTAAAATTGTAATTCGCCCCTATGAGCACCCGCTTGGTGGAATTCCAACACTGCATTAAAGGCGTCATATCTTAATTACCCTTGAAAGTGCATTTTTACGCATTTTTTGAAATCTACCTCCAAATCATGGTTTCTCCCACTTTTTTGACACTACCCAACTGCTTTTCAGCTCGGAGGGGGAGGGGATTGGGGGTGTGTGTGATGGGTCTGACCGGCATTAGTAATAGGAAAAGCATTAAAATATTATCATCATTTTCATCAAACTCTAAAACTAAACGAACTCCCCCATGATCATTATTTTTGTTAATATAGTGTGGTATATTAATTGATAAATTAAATTCTTTTGAGGTAGCTTTAGGAGAAAATCCATACACAGATCCAGTTCACAGAGAAAAACGATCATCATTTAAATGGATTCAAAAAGAAAATAAAGAACCTAAAACTGTCGAAACTTTGGTTGTTGTGGATAAGACCATGTTCCATCGTCATGGTGATTCTAATATAACCACATACACACTTACATTATTTAATATGGTAAGGTTTTATTTCGCATTTTGTAAATTTTGCTAATTTTTATAGATATTGTTTTTAATTCAAATTTCTGAAGTTCTTTTTTATGTTGCAATATGATTTTTTTCATGAAAACTTAACTAAAATATTTGATAGATTTAGCCTTATCTATTAGTTAATGAAAAGACTTCATTCTTAATATATTTGAATTTAAGATTTCTTTAATAAGGTCCACAGTTTATTTACAAAATTCATTTATTTAGGTGTATTTTTTTGTCTGCAGGTGTCTAAATTATTTCAAGATAGTAGTCTTGGTAACAGTATAAATATCGTTCTTGTTGGACTTATTCTATTAGAGGGTGATGAGGTAAGTTTGATTTTCTTTTGGATTGAAATTTGTGGTCAAAGGGGAGACAACTATCGTATAGATTTACAGGAAGGCACCCACATTTTATTTATATTTGCAGGACACATTGTATCAATTAAATATGATATCCACAATAATAATAATAATATTACTACATTGATGAATTGAATCCTTAAAATCCTTCAAGTGAATTACAGATTTATGTGTATGGATATTTGTTGCTAATTTTTTTTATACTGCTTATTTAAGGGGAGACAACTCTTGATTAATTACAGGAAGACAGCCACATTTAATATGATCCTTTGTCTTAGTATGAGTTTTAATATGTGTATGGGTTTATGATGATCGCTTCAAAACCATCTTCAGATCTGCTATGTTATATTTTTACCCCTTGGTGCTACACAGAGTCTAGTTGCTACTCACGTTCTCTTCTTCATTCCTCGTTTGTCACTGGAATCCATTCATGAATGCTTGTTATCACTCGGTTATTCTAGTCATAGTTGAACTGATTTGTTGTCATTAGAAGAGGACTGCACCACAGATAAATAAACAGACACCCTAAAGTGGCCTAAAGACAAATCCGTAGCCATACACATATCACACACAGCGATTGCAAGTAATAAAATATTAATCATACAATCAAATCAAGTGAATAGATGAAAGTTAATGTTGTTGGGTTTTTATACGCCCACATTTTCATGTGGACGTATTATGTCGTCGCCCCTGTCCGTCTGTCCGTCGGTCCGGACGTCCGTCCACAATTGTTTGTGGACTCTCTACAGGTCACAATTCTTGTCGGATTTTAACGAAACTTGAAATATAGGTTTATCCCCAAAAGATCTCGGCTGCTTTCGATATTGGCATGTATCGGATCAAAACTTCATGGATTATGGCCCCTGATTGTACAAAAAATCACGTTTTTAGCTTGTGGACCCTATAGAGGTCACAATTTTGAACCAATTTTGATGAAACTTGACATGCATGTTTATAACCCAAAGATCTTGGTTCCTTTCGATATTTGCGCCTATCGGAACGTAATTTCCTGAATTATGGCCCCTGATTGTCCGAAAAATCACCTATTTTAGCTCGTGGTACCTCTGAAGGTCACAATTATTATCCGATTTGAAAAACCGTTCGATTATGTCACCGTTACACCCTAAGGAGGGTTGAGTTCAAATTTCGGGACAATCGGACCAAAATTACCATACAAAATGGCCGCCATTCGTACGCGAATACTGTTAAAAAATGGTATATCAAGGTTGTGGACCCTGTGGAGATCACAATTTTAATTCGATTTTGTTGAAACTTAAAATGCATGGTTATAACCCAAAGATCTTGGTTCCTTTCGATATTTGCGCATATCGGATCGTAACTTCCTGAATTATGGCCCCTGATTATACGCAAAATCACCTTTGTTTAGCTTGTGGTCCCTCTGGAGGTTACAATAATTATCCGATTTAAAAAATCGTTTGTTTATATCACCGTTACACCCTAAGGAAGGTTGAGTTCGAATTTCGAAAAAATTGGACCAAAATTGCCATACAAAATGGCCGACATTCGTACGCGAATATGGTTAAAAAATGGTATATCAAGGTTGTGGACCCTGTAGAGGTCACAATTTTAATTTTGATTTTGATGAAACTTGAAATGCATGGTTATAACCCAAAGATCTTGGTTCCTTTCGATATTTGCGCATATTGGATCGTAACTTTCTGAATTATGGCCCCTGATTATACGCAAAATCGCCTTTGTTTAGCTTGTGGTCCCTCTGGAGGTCACAATTATTATCTGATTAAAAAAATCGTTTGATTATATCACTATTACGCGCTAAGGAAGGTTGAGTTCCAAGTTTGGAAAAATTGGACCAAAATTGCCATACAAAATGGCCGCCATTCGTACGCGAATACTGTTAAAAAATGGTATATCAAGGTTGTGGACCCTGTAGAGGTCACAATTTTAATTCGATTTTGATGAAACTTGAAATGCATGGTTATAACCCAAAGATCTTGGTTCCTTTCGATATATGCGCATATCGGATCGTAACTTCCTGAATTATGGCCCCTGATTATACGCAAAATCGTCTTTGTTTGTCTTGTGGTCCCTCTGGAGGTCACAAATATTATCCGATTTAAAAAATCGTTTGATTATATCACCGTTACACCCTAAGGAAGGTTGAGGTCGAATTTCGCAAAAATTCGGAACAAAATTGCCATACAAAATGGCCGCCGTGTGTACGCGAATACTGTTATAAAATGGTATATCAAGGTTGTTGACCCAGTGTATAGGTCAATATTTTGATTCAATTTTGATGAAACTTGAAATGCATGGTTATAACCCAAAGATCTTGGTTCCTTTCGTTATTTGCACATATCAGATCATAACTTCCTGAATTATGGCCCCTGATTGTCCAAAAAATCGCCTATGGTCCCTCTGGAGGGCACGATTATTATCTGGTTTAAAAAAATGCTCCACTCTATCACCTTTACACCATAAGGAAGGTTGTTTGAATTTCAGGGGAATCAGACCATAATTGCCAGACAAAGTGGCCGCCGTTTGTACGCTTATAGTGTTAAAATATGGTATATCAATTTTGTGACCCAGTATAGGTCACAATTTTAATTCGATTTTGTTGAAACTTGAAATGCATGTTTATAACCTAAAGATCTTGATTCTTTTTCGATATTTGCGCATATCAAATTGTAATTTAATGAATTATAGCCTTTGATTGTAGGAAAAATCACTTTCGGTTTTCCTTGTTCTCTATCCATCTCTCGAAAATGTGGGCGTATCCTGCCTGGCAGTGCCAGCTTACTATCTTTGCTTTATTTCAGCCGGGTCTGACCATTTCTAACCATGCTGATAAAACATTGAATAGTTTTTGTTCATGGCAATCGGTGTTAATAGGAGCTAATGGAAGACAGCATGATCATGCTATACTACTCACTGGCCTCGATCTGTGCTCCTATAAAAATGCACCCTGTGATACTTTAGGTATTTTGTTTTCATATTTTTTAAATATGTCATAATAAAATAAAGATTAGGTTAACCGTTTAACACATGGATGGCACTAAAATACTGTTCCCTCAAGCACCTCATTCTACCGAGTCGTGTGAACTGTGAACATCTCTGGACAATCTACAAATGGTGAACTATTTCTGTGACTAGGCTACTAAAGGGTTCATGTTTGATTAAGAATTTATTGCCAGCTCAATGAATATGATGCCGACCCATTGACCAGGAGGACAGAGAAAGTTAACCCATACTAGATTATAAACTACATTTTAAACCTCCACATTAATCAAATACATTGCTTGAAAACTCTTAATTCTTAAATTGGTTGGCTACCAAAATAACTCTTTTTATGCCAGGTTCCAACTGTCGTGTGATGAGTTACAACATGATTACTGATTCAATCTGCTATGTGCAGATACATTTTGATACAGTCAACACGTTTGCTATATATGATAAGACCTTATAAGATCACCTCGATTACTCTACGATTAAAATCACGATTTCAATCGTAGTACAAAATGGGAAAGTTGGAACCTAGCATTACATTAGTGATGTTATCAGGGGAGGGGGGTTGGATGGCCGAATGGTTTGCAGGTGCGCGCTGTATCATAAAGCCTGTCATTGAGTCAACTGGCGTGGTATCTAATCCCCAGTTATACATAACAAGGAGCAGGGTCGCCTGTCCAACTTCGCAGGCTCTCTCCAGGTCCTCCAGTTTGCTCCCCCTGCTAAAGACCCCTACGCGCAAGCGAATTTTTGAAATAAAATTTAACCATATGTTAGTCCTGGAATGACCTAGTTTGTGTCAAGTGGATGTTAAACCCCATTTATCTCTCTCTCTTGTTATCAATGGATATATTCAATAGATATCATTCCAGAATATTGCAAGTACCAGAGCTTAAACTGTTAGAATTTCTTAATTAATAAACACATATTCAACATTTAGTATGTGTGATAAATACAAATTATTCTGTTTTCCAGACTATTTCCAAGTTGAAATAACACTTTTTGTTTGTATTTTTTTGTCTAGGTTTTGCACCAATTGAAGGAATGTGTAATCGAATAAGAAGTTGTACAATAAATGAAGATACAGGTCTAGCTACAGCTTTAACAATAGCACATGAAATGGGTCACAAGTAAGTAGTCCAACCAGTCCCACTAAACTGACTTTATAGTCTGACTAGTAGGACCCTTGTCCGACTGAACTGGTCATAGTACAACTGATTAGTAGAAACTTATGACATGCTTTCATCTTAAAGTAATAGTAAAATGTAATCAAATTTATTATTGAACATTCAACAAAGAAAAAAGAATCTAAATATCAATGATAGATTATCTGCCACCTTGGATTTTATTACATTGAAAAGATAGCTTGTTTTTATCATCCTTATAAGATGCCAAATATTATGGAATTTTGAATTTATCACATCTTTGTAAATGTTGAATGGAATTCAACCATTTTCAGTCTGATATTCCTTTAAAAGATTTAATGTAAGCAGTATTGTAGTTTGCATGTGACTCTGTAAAATCTCTCAAATGAAAACGCACAAATGGCTCTGACCATTTGGACTAGGATTCTTTCCACAAATTTAATACTGGCAAATCATTGGCCAATAATTAACAGTAATTGTGTTCCATAGAATTTCTTCCTGTATATTTCTTGTTCAATTACTAAATGTCATTGAAACAATCAATTTATAGTTCAAGTTTTCCATGAAAACTGAATTTAAGAAATGAGTTGTCTCCCATTAGTCTTCAAAATGATTGGCATTCTGTTAAAATCTGTGCTCTTTATGTAATATAATAGCCATTCAGAGTATAATATAATTAGCTTATCAGTATGGTCAAAATAATTTGTATTGATTATTTTATATCATATCTCCTTGTGTGTAAAATGGTAAGATATTAACCCAAACCACCCATGATTAAAGAGTTATCTCCCATTAGTCTCCAACTGGTCTGTGCTATGTGAAGAGAGTAAATTTCATAATTTGAAATGAAATATTTGAAATCTTTTATCAGTTTGACTTTTGCTCACTAACCAGGAGATCTGAATTGGATCCTGGTATTGACCTAGTAAATCCCTCAAGATTTCTCAGTCTAATTCCCCTTGTCAGTGTTACAAAGAAAAATGTCTAGTTTTTAGCATGGGATGGAAAATGAACATATTGTTCATACCATAGCTGCATGTTACAGATTCCCTCATATGTCGCTGCATCATGTATGCCAATCTTCATTAGCCGAGTTGGTACAGGAAAGTAAGATGTTAAAACCCTATTTTATTTGTTTTCAGTATTGGTATGTTCCATGATGGTGAGAGTAATTATTGCCAACAATCAGCAGGATCTATTATGTCACCAACGTTGATGGGTAAAGACGGTAAATTTAGTTGGTCAGTTTGCAGTAAAGCTTATTTAATGAGATTTTTAAAGTAAGTTTAGAAAATTTATATTAAAAATTCTACAAAATTCACTTTCAATATATGAACTTGCCATTAATTGAACTGTATGAAACAATTTTCACACTATTTAAGTTAATAAACAAATTTTCTTTTATTTGACACATTTGTTAGCAATGGCAACCTATATTTTATTTTTATATCAGATTTATAAATTTTGCTTTACAATGTTGTTTCTATTTTATTATTACATCAGATTTAAATTTTATTGTGATATTGGATGTTTATATACTTTTTCTATATTGGATGTTTATATTTTGTTTTTATATTGGATGTTTATATTTGGTTTTTATATTGGATGTTTATATTTTTTATATTGGATGTTTATATTTTGTTTTTATATTGGATGTTTAAATTTTGTTTTTATATTGGATGTTTATATTTTGTTTTTATATTGAATGTTTATATTTTGTTTGTATTTTGTTTTTATATTGGATGTTTATATTTTGTTTTTATATTGAATGTTTATATTTTGTTTATATTTTGTTTTTATATTGGATGTTTAAATTTTAGTACACCACAAGCTGATTGTTTAAAAGATAAACCAAAACATGTGGCCGAGTTAAAATTTCCTGAAAAGTTACCAGGGGAATTATATAATGCTGATACACAGTGTAAATGGCAGTTTGGTAACAGAGCACGCTTGTGTACTTATGATTTTGGGAAGGTGAATATAAATAGAATGTTTTATGTATACAATTAATTTGTCTACATTAAAAAACAAGTGTTTATTGATTTGAAATATTGATTTGCTATGGAATGGGATTAGATGTCACATCAAGACAATACATATAGTTCAATTTTATTTCCATAAAGCGCTTGAACGTAGGGAACTTTAGCCTTGGAAGGAAACCTGAGAACCCAGAAAAACCATGAGGTTGGACAGGCTACCCCACTCCTAGTCACATACAACTGGGGAATTGAAACCATGCCAGACCTTATGGTACAACATGCATGTACTAACTATTCTATGATCTCCTGGGGTAGCTGCTTACTCTCCTTCAATATTCGAACTGTCAATATTTCTTTTATGTGAACGCCTTTGTGTAGATGGGTGGACCTCAGCACTAAAACATTACCCCTGAGAACTGGCAACAAGGCGTTCATAGGATGTTTGTAAAGCATTATGGTGTTTCCATGGTTATACCATATATATTGTTTTAGAATATTTGTAAAGCATTAGGATATTTGTAAAGCATTATGGTGTTTCCATGGTAATACCATATTATATATTTATTTAGGATATTTGTAAAGCATTATTATGTTTCCATGGTAATACCATATTATATTTTTATTTAGGATATTTATAAAGCATTATGGTGTTTCTATGGTAATACCATATTATATTTTTATTCAGGATATTTGTAAAGCATTATGGTGTTTCCGAGGTAATAAAAGATGTGAAACAAAGTTTTTACCAGCAGCAGAAGGAACATCATGCGGTTCGGGTATGGTAGGTAGGCAAAATTCAAAGCCTTAATGTTTTACTTTTCTTGCATTTTATTTTCTATTAAAAGATAATTTTTTATTATTTATTAAAATATTTTTGATTTTAGAAAATGCACTCTTCATGTTTGAGTGTTTGAACTTTTGAATGTTTTTAAAAAGATTGATATATATTCCAGTAGATATAAAATAAGTAAATACCTGTGTTATGTTTGTCTTCTGTATGGGGCTACATTATGGTCAAGAGTCATTTCTAATTGTTTTCCAAAAGATTCATAATGTTCTCAAACAATTTTTAAAAAGATGATTTTCTAATGTTGTCTTAAAACCAGTGGATGTTCCATTTTCCCAAATTTGTTGTTATATTGAAATAAAAGAGATAAAGATTGTGTATATTATATTTTAGAGTGTTATGTTAAGTAAAGAATGGTATATATTACATTTTAGCGTGTTATGTTTAATAAAGAATGTATATATTATATTTTAGTGGTGTCGTGAAGGCAGTTGTGTTAAATATGGTAAAGAAGGACCAACAGCTGTTAATGGAGGTTGGTCAGAATGGACAAACTGGACATCATGTACTAGACCATGTGACCAGGGTGTCATGACTAGAGATAGAGAGTGTAATAATCCACTGTAAGAATTCTCTTTATTCTTCTTTGTGATATTAGTATATATATTATGTTTATCATCCTGCACTAAACTAATTTAAAGAAGGGGTATTAAAATGGACTCCATACTCTCAACCCTCTTTTCTTTCCAGAGCATATCTCAAGCTATAACAGAAGTTGTGTAGTTATGCCTTTTGCTAATTAGAAATGTCTGAAAATTGAATATTCGTTTGTGTTTCCATGGAAATAAATTTGCAATATATCCACATTATTAAATGCATACTTACAGGCACTAGTTAAGTGGAAAATCTCTTTCTAATAAAGCATTAAATTGTGACTAAAGTCTATTGTAGCTGTTCAGATGGGATAGAAAACCAAGGTCTCATATACACATTGGCATGCATGTAAAAGAACCCATGACAGTTGGAATTCGATATAAGAGTAGGCCATAGTGCTGCTGCCCGGCTAAAATTAGCACACTGTATGGCATATGCCTGTCTTCATTAGCCCAGTCAGTTCAGAACAGTAGGACGTTAAACACCATTTCATTTCCAGTGTGTTCATATAATTTAGGTAATCAAATTATAGTTTTGTAATATTTTGATATTTTATTTGATAGACCTCAGTATGGTGGTAAATCATGTCCTGGTAAAAGTAAAGAAGTTCAACTCTGTAATACACAAGTAAGATCTATAGTATATCTTTTTAAAAAACTTCAATAGAAGAAGGTTTGATCTCGCTTTAACTATGTACATCTTATCAAGGCCTTCACATAATACCCCGCACACTAATTTCGATTGGGTACATGTCCAGCTTGTGATCCTATCAGATTCCTTGATCTTCGCGAATAACATGTCTCACGCTTGCAAGCTAAACAGATAAATACGGAATATCTTATTGTTGTTGCAATCACTAAATACCTATCAAAGAATTCATTGCAACAATGATGAGATTTTTAAAAAAAAATTTCTACTGTCCACAAATTTGTATAATTTGCTTGATAAAAATGAGAGTATCCTTTTTAAAACTAAAACCTTAGAAAGTAATAAGAGAGAGAGAAATGGGGTTTAACGTCCACTTGACACAAACTAGGTTGTTTCGGGACTAACATTGTTTAATTTTATTTCAATAATTCGCTTGTGCGTGTGGCTCTTTAGCAGTGGGAGGAAACCCATGAGGTTGGACAGGCGACCCTACTCCTTGTTGGGAACAACTGGGGATACAAAACCAGGCCAGTTGACTCAATGACAGGCTTTATGATACAGTGCGCACATGCTCACCATTTGGACATCCCAACCTCCTAGAAAGAAATAAACTCAGTGAATGTTTATTTAATAAAATGTACGTTGTTTTGTATCTTGTATTCATTTAGAAATGTAGTAAAAAGGAAGATTTCCATGCCAAACAATGTTCGCTGTATAATAAGAAACCATTCCGGGGATGGCAGTTACAGTGGAAACCACACAAGAAAGTTTTAAACAGTAAGATCCCCGATAATTTGATTTAAAATCATTTTGATTGTTAATTTAGCTATAACTGATGGTGATCCATGTAAACTGTTTATATATTACTGATGGTGATCCATGTAAACTGTTTATATATTACTGATGGTGATCCATGTAAACTGTTTATATATTACTAATGGTGATCCATGTAAACTTTTTACAATGTTATGCTATATTTATTACAGATGGTGATCCATGTAAACAGTTTACAATGTCAGTTATATATTACTGATGGTGATCCATGTAAACAGTTTACAACGTAAATTATATATCACTGATGGTGATCCATGTAAACAGTTTACAATGTCAGTTATATATTACTGATAGTGATCCATGTAAACAGTTTACAATGTCATGTTATATATAACTGATGGTGATCCATGTAAACAGTTTGCAATGTCATGTTATATTTATTACTGATGGTGATCCATGTAAACAGTTTACAATGTCAGTTATATATTACTGATAGTGATCCATGTAAACAGTTTACAATGTCATGTTATATATAACTGATGGTGATCCATGTAAACAGTTTACAATGTCATGTTATATATATTACTGATGGTGATCCATGTAAACTGTTTACAATGTTATATTTATATTACTGATGGTGATCCATGTAAACTGTTTACAATGTCATGTTTTATATTACTGATGGTTTCCATGTAAACTGTTTACAATGTCATGTTTTATATTACTGATGGTGATCCATGTAAACTGTTTACAATGTCATGTTTTATATAACTGATGGTGATCCATGTAAACAGTTTGCAATGTCATGTTTTATTTTACTGATAGGAATCCATGTAAACGGTTTACAATGTCATGTTTTATATTACTAATGGTGATCCATGTAAACTGTTTACAATGTCATGTTTTATATTACTAATGGTGATCCATGTAAACTGTTTACAATGTCATGTTATATATAACTGATGGTGATCCATGTATATGGTTTACAATGTCATGTTATATTTATTACAGATGGCGATCCATGTAAACTGTTTTGTATGGCTGAAACATTTAATTACGTTTTTACAATAAAACATCCAGCTGTTGATGGAACACCATGTGGTGAAAAAGATAATAAAATTTGTATAAGTGGTGCTTGTAAGGTAAGCTTTGTTTATTAAATTATTCTATCAAAAAAAAAAACCCACAATAATCTCACCAGTTGTAAACTCAGAATTGAACATGATTTTAGTTGTGTCCAGGTTAGCATTGTGGCACAAAGATTTTAAGCAGACTTATGTCGTCTGCAGCTAGAGAATGTTGAATTTTGTGAAATTTTAAATTCCATTATTTCTTGGTAAATACTGAAAGGAATGGAATGGAACCATTTTTAGTCTGATATTCCTTTTAGAGATTCAACTTCCAGGAAAATATTGTTGTTTACAAGTGTTTTAAAATCACTGAAATGCTAATCAGAGGCTTTAATTAATGTAGACATGCATTCAGTGTTCAGATGATTCAGATGATTGTATCTATATTTTCGGGGGTGGGGGGGGGAATGGATGGCTTTATTGTTAGTGTGCGTGCGCTGTATCATATAGCCTGGTGGGATTTCAAATCCCCGGTTTTAAGGACAAGGAGTTTGGTCGCCTGTCCAACCTCAGGACTGAAATAAAATTAAACCATAGGTAAGTCCCGAAATGACCTAGTTTGTGTCGAGTGGATGTTGAACCCCATTTCTCTCTCTCTCTATTTTCAGATTGTAGGTTGTGATAATGAGATTGGTTCAACAGCTGAGAAGGATAGATGTGGTATATGTAAAGGAAATAATTCAACATGTAAATTAGTCTCCGGCCAATATACTCAACAACCAACTTTAAATAGTAAGCTTTTATCATTGTATCCATCAGGGCTGCTGTAGTCGAGTGATTTGATCACTGGACGCTTGACTGAATTGTCTCAGGCTTCATTCCCAGCATGAGTTACAAAGACCCTCCAGATTTATTAAGCCTGGTTCCCGCATGTCATTGGTAGCACCTGCAGAACTTGCAAAGTCATTCGAACTGGATGCTAAGCAGAGGTCCACCCAAGTACTGGAAAGAATCCTGTACAGTTTAAGTTAGATAAAGAATAGGCAGAAACACCACTGTCTGGGCTAAATCCTTCTCCCTAGTATTGCATTTGTGACAATACAAAAAATAACAGTATATGTTAGTCTCAAAATGCCTGAAGAATTATGTTGACAAGATATTGAACCCCATTCCATCCCATTTTTGGTTTCCTTTCTTGGAAACTCATATCATTTCATTAGTAACTAAAGGGGCCAAAATGAATTGAAATTATTCGGTAGACCTTATTGAAATAAAATCCTTGAGTGGCATTTAGTGATAGAGCCCATTAAGAAACACAATTCATATCAAAAACAATCACAGGTTTATATACATATAGCACAACGTTTCGACAAGTATTCTCTTATCGTTATCCAGTACAAATGATTATTAAAAAAGGAGTTCTCTGTATGGCATTATTATATTTTTAATGTTACTTCATATAGCAACGAATGAAGTAAAACGTTTAATGTTGTATGATTTTTCAGCTTATTTCCCAATTGTTGTTCTACCAAAAGGTGCCCGTCATATACTCATCAATGAAAACAAAATATCATCAAACTATCTGTCCATTAGAAATATATATGGTAGATATTATTTAAATGGTGATCGTAGAGTAGCATGGCCAGGCAGATATAAGTTAGGGGGAGCATTATTTGAATATGACCGACCATATAATGATCCTGAGACTCTGGTATCAGAAGGACCATTAGAAGAAGATTTGATAGTAGAGGTAAGGTGTAATACAAATTATAATATTACTGATTTTGATATATGACTTAAGACAGAAATAAATGGTAGATTACCTCCAAAAGGATCAAAGAATTAATGGTAGATACTATGCAGCACTTATAAAGCAATTGAGGCAAGAAATTAAGACCAAAAGACGAGGAAAGCTGACCAAAGGTGTTATTTTCCAATGCGCCAGTGCACAAATCAGCTGTTTGTCAGCAATACATGACTGTTGTTTTGAACTTCTTCAGCATCCACCCTACTCCTTATTTAGTTACCAGGAACTTCTATCTGTTTCCTGCTCTCAAGAAATGTCTTTCCGGTAGGCATTTCCGGTTTGACGCTGACCTCATTGCCGCTGTGGTTCATTTTCTACCCACCCAAGACAAAGACTCTGCAACACCGATTATATTGAAGGGTGACTATGTTGAAAAATAAATGCATTTGATTTGAATCATTTGTTTCTTTCTGTGTTAGACACACTACTTATCAATCACCCCTCGTATATTTATAGATGTTAGTACAGGATCACAATCCCGGGGTTAGTTATCAGTATACGATACCACAACGTGATATGAGATTAAAACAGACAATACCTACAGCTGTTTATAAATGGAGTGTATCTTCTACACCGTGTAGTGAACCTTGTGCTGGGGGTACGTTAATACACATATAAACTCTTTTATAAATGTTAACCTTCTTTAACTGTATTAACGTTAATTGTTGTCTACTAGAGATTTGTATTAAATGCATGGTTTAGGAGGACAGAGGGTCTGGAAAATGGAACAGTGTCTGTTTGTTTGGATGGGACAAAAAAAAGGAGGTCCTGTGTACACTTTGTCGTACATGTAAAAGAAGCCCTTGACAGTTGGAAGTCAATTGCTGTCCAGGCAAAATTTGTTTCATATCACACCGCATTAGCCCTTCACTAGCCCGATTGATGCAGAAAAGTATTTTATTTTATTCATTGCTTGGGTAAGTGGTGGAGCAAATCTACCAGTAAGAAGATAATTAAGAATATTTTTGGGGAGCCACAGTGGCTGGCTCACTATGGAGGAGGCCCGAATTTTGATCCTGGTGATTGCCAAGAAAGTTCCTCTGGATTTTCCTCTTGTTAGTAATGACAAGAGGTAATGTCTAGTCATTTAATTGCAGTGCATATCATTGGCATCGACATCTAATATCACTTAATAATCAAAAATTAAAGAAGGTCATAGCTAAAAATTTCTTTCATAACACACTCTATCGTGAAGGTCCATCTTCATGTCATTTACTAATTTACTATCTTAGAAAGTACATGGTTTGGTATTAGTACAGTGATATTTATTTATGGTTTGTTATATAGGAAAGAAAACAGTAAGTGTGGTCTGTCATCGTAACTCAGAACAGGAAGTTGCTGCATCTTTCTGTAGAAATGAAAAGAAACCAGATGTTGGCGTCCAGCGTTGTAATACAACTCCATGTCCTCCCAGGTGAGTTAGTACAAATCAAAGTGCTATTTTGATCGTTATGTAATTTTTCACAGCTTAATCCATGCTAAAAGTGTACTCAAATTAAATATTTAACATTTAATTAATAAAACAATGTTGACAAATTTTCAATTCCTCATAACTTTGTAAAAACAGAATGAAAATGATACATTTTTGGACATATTTCATTTAGAGATTCAATTTTCGCAATATTGTATTCCACATTCCTTCAGAGGATGATCAGGGCCCTGATAAAATCCAAATTTTAGTAGATACTTTAATTTTGATTGGCTAAGCACTAAAATTAATCTGATGTTATCCAATCAATAACTTAGATTTTGATTTTATCTCAGTTGAAAATACGTGAAACAGGGCCCCCAAAGTCCAAAATCCAAAGTCAGATAGCTAGGAAATTTTTAAGCTAGAAATTGTGATGATTATTTGTAGGTGGTTACCAGGAGAATGGCAGACCTGCACCAAATCTTGCGGTGGCGGAAAGCAGTTACGCAAAATAACCTGCAAACAAAAAATTACCTCAAATAAAGATAGAAAATTAAGAAAGAAATACTGTAAACATTTAGCAAAACCATCAAAGAGAAGAATCTGTGGTACTCACCGATGTCCGTCTGTCTGGCATGTTGGTAAATGGTCAAAGGTAAATAAAATATTGTCCACTGTCCGATGATTACAGATGCATTATGTAAGAGCTAAATGTAAGATGTTATAGAAATTTTTTTATTTTTTCACCAACCAATACAATAAGTTAACATTAAATTGGATAATTGAGATTTTGTTTATTATAGTAGCAGTGGTATTTCTTGACAAACATTAAAACACACAAGACTTCACTCAGAAAAAAGTAATTTGTCTTAATTTTTCAATATATTCACATTTCTTACATAATACATCTTTAATAAATATATGTGAATGTAAAGTTTAGTAAATGGTAACGTAGAATATTACAGTATATTGAGATACAATCTGGTGTATGACAGTATATTGTGATACAACAAGGTGTATTTCAGTATATTGAGATGCAACAAGGTGTATTTCAGTATATTAAGATACAATCATGTGTATTAAAGTATATTAAGATACAATCGGGTGTATTACAGTATATTAAGATACAATCAGGTGTATTAAAGTATATTAAGATACAATCAGGTGTATTAAAGTATATTAAGATACAATCAGGTGTATTGAAGTATATAAAGATACAACCAGATGTACTACAGTATATTGAGATACAACCAGGTATATTGAGATACAACCAGGTATATTGAAATATATTAAGATACAACCAGGTATATTGAGATACAACCAGATGTTTTGAAATATTCTAAGATACAACCAGATGTATTGAAGTATATTAAGATACAACCAGGTATATTGAAAAATATGTATTATATACTTGTTTCAAATGAAATGACATGAAATGTGCTATAACCTCTAAAGCTAGGTTCGTGGGATGCGTTCCGATAGGATTGTCTCTATTGAGTTGATGATCTGCTGCGTGCAGATACATTCGTATCTGTTTGGATACGATCAACACGATTGCTACAACTAACCTCAATACATGATAACACCTGAAAGGATCATCACGATTACTCCACAATTAAAACCACAATTTCAATCATAGCTCGAATCATGATAGTGGAAACCTAGCATTACGGTAGCAAAATTTATTGTATTATTTTTTATCATGTCACACATGGACCTGTGCACTTATAAATTGAATTGTCTTTATTATAATTAAATCAACAGTGCTCTGTGATGTGTGGAACAGGAAGACAAGAAAGAAAGGTTTTATGTAGAAACAAAGAACTTAGAGGATTCCGAATATTACCAGATGCCATGTGTAAACCTAATGACAAACCTCCCAAAACACGACATTGTAAAAAACGTCATTGTGTTAGACGATTTGAATGGATTCTTTCTCCTTGGGGACCAGTAAGTATCATTTATATTAAATACCGGTAGAATAAATTATATATTTTGAAAATGAAATTAATAAAAGGATGAATTATATTTTGAAATATATTATAAGAACTGATAACATGAGCTTTGTGTGTTTTATTTTGATTAATACTTCTGCATGGTAAATTCACCAATAGGTGGGTAAGTTCATTTACTAACATAATGATTATACAAGGAAAGAAATCAATGCCAGACTGACACCCCCATGCCATCCCAATTCCTTTCTGCTGTTTTTATTAAGAAAATCAATATTTCACTTATTTCTCTGTTTAAAAGTTCCAAGAATTGCAACTGTAAAATATTTTTTAACAAAATTTATCAAGGATGCAGATAGATTCTACAGCCAAGATATTCTTGATCTATGACAAATAATTGTCAGGTATATTGGTTCAGTTCAATAACATTGACAATGCCTCCATCTTCATTAGGCCAGTTGGTGCAGAAAAGAAGGATGTTAAACCACAATTTGGGACATACTATACTGATCAGTCTGGGGCCATTCCAAACTGGTTTGAATCTGACCTTGAGGTTTATTCAATGGGTTCCAGCTTGGCCGTATATGCCGGTCATGACCAGTTGAGTTAAAAATTGACTGAAATGACTCTTTACCCATCGGTCGATTTACATGCCGTAAAACAAGTATATTTTTCAAAACCCCATTTTCAAACATGGCTACGAATGACCTCCACCATGCCATGTAACTCTAAAATTCCATCCCATTGTCGGCTTTAATTTCTTTCCTTGATTATCTGGATTATTACCATTGAACGATTGTTGAATGATTTCTGTTATGTTAAATTATGAATCAATGAATTTCTTACATAATATTTTGAATGATTTCATTCATTTTAAATCTGTCTAATTATCAATTCTCAAGTAAGACATATGGTTTTATACCCCAAATATTCAAAGTTCTGAGAACATACTCTGAGTTATCTGATCGTTTGAACTTATTTGCATTGTTCAAAAAAGTATGTATTGGCAATATACATTATATGTATTGAATTATTGTCATATGTAAGATATAATTATAGTTCCAGTAATTAAAAGATTGAAGAACCATTCCAGACTTATTAACTATTGAAGAACCTAGCGTTTATGAATGAATTTCAACTCGAATTCATCTGCCAAGGGTTCTTTTATGTATGTGTCATGTGTACACAGGATGTCAGTTTTTTGCCCTATCCAAATGACTATACATTGTCCACACTCAGGCCCTCTGTCCTGCATCACTGACAAGTGGATCTACACCAGAAAATCCTAACCTTCTCTTGCAACACCGGGATCGAACTTGGGATCTCCAGATTAGCAAGACAGCATCTTAATTACTGAGCCACTGCAGCTTCTATATCCTTTAAGAACTTTCAAAGTCAAACAGTTTTCAGTCTGCCAACCAACTTTTAGTGACAACGTACAGTAGTTAGACATAATGCCAGATCTTGCAAATAAGATTTGACTACTCTTAATAAAGTGTGATTTATTTTAAACTCAATTTTAATTTGGAAAAAAAATGATCTCTAATGATATTAGAACAAATTTATTTTAATTGAAAGTTTTCTTTGAGGATTACACAAGGCAATACCATTAAAATTGTAAAATATTTCATCAAATGATATCAGTGGCTTTAAGATTTTAAAACAAAACTGAGCCAAACAAATAGGCTATCTTTGACTGACTCCTAATCAGTCGCAATTGCATGTGTTTTATTTTATAATTTAGTGATATTGTTCTTGTTAATAATATAGATCCATCCATCCCATGAACCACTTAATTTGATACCTACATATATATATATATATATATAAAAACCTTTAGTTGTTGCTTTGATTTGCTTAATTTATTTGCTTTAGTGCTCCAAAACATGTGGCCAGGGTCATAGGTCACGCTTTCTCAAGTGTAATACTATCAACATTCATGGAAAACGTAAATCAGTGCGTGAACGCAACTGCCGTCACAAACCTAAACCAAATATCCGGATGGAAGAAGCCTGTTGGCTAGTTTCCTGTCCGCAAGCTTTATTGGCATGGCAACGACATACATGGCATGTTTCCGATTGGACACAGGTCTGCATGATTTATTCCTTTTGTTTTAATTTTGATTATAATTTCTGCGCTATTTCATAAAATCTAATGCTTGATTTAACTAACATATTTTTAAAGTTTGCAATTTTTTGTTTGAATATCTTATTAAATAGATCTGTTCTATTCCCAAAGCAAAGGGTTAATACTAAATTTTCACTTAACAAAACAAAGTTTACTTAAGAAAGCTATGATCCTTATGCTTGCTTCTCCATTAACCCTTTAGACTCCCAGCAATACAATTCATTCTGGTATTGGGTATTCATTTCATTATTCTCAATCTTTATTAAGTCACTTACCGGTATATGTGAAATAATCAAACAGATGAATGTACATTCAATTTTCCTGTAGTATGCTCAACCTACGGTAGCACACTCCAGTTTTTGCTGAAGACTTTACTTTGGAGCATGCTTGAGGGGATGGGTTTTACCAATTGAGGTGTTAATCATAAGATATATTACCAGTACTAGTTGAGGGTTAGGTGACCAATTGGTCTAACAGTTGAGATTATGATCAGCCTGCCTAACATTATGGATATTCTCAAGTTTACCAACCCTGTTTGTGTTAGTCCCGAAATGACCTAGTTTGCGTTGATTGGACATTAAACCCCATATCTTTATTTCCTCATCTCTCTAATTGATTCATGTGTGTTTTATTATCGTTTCTTATACTATAATAATATATGACCAATATTTTACTGTAGTGTTCAGCCAGCTGTGGTCATGGCTTTCAGAGACGTAATGTAAAGTGTGTTGATAAGACAGCTCATTCCAGATCTAACCAGTGTTTATCTCATCTTAAACCAACTACCTCAAAACCATGTGACAGTGGGACATGTCCTTCACAAGATGGTAAGATAGATATTTTTGTTTAACTTAGGGGAGAGATATGCTCACTAATCAGGAGATCCTGGATTAAGTTCTTCCGGTTTTTCTCTTGTCAAAGTATCTAGTCATTCAGGCTACTTTCTGTCTAGAACTATTGACCGTTGGAGTTCGCACCAACCAAGGTCCACCTACGTAGCCTACTTGTTAGGTTGAACCATAGATAGTTGGAGTTCACACCAGCCAAGGTCCACCTATGTAGCCTACTTGTTAGGTTGAACTATAGATAGTTGGAGTTCGCACCAGCCAAGGACCACCTATGTAGCCTACTTGTTAGATTGAACCATAGATAGTTTGAGTTTGCACCAGCCAAGGTCCACCTATGTAGCCTACTTGTTAGATTTAACCATAGATAGTTGGAGTTTGCACCAGCCAAGGTCCACCTATGTAGCCTACTTGTTAGCTTGAACCATAAATAGTTGGAGATCTCACCAACCGAGGTCCATCTGTGTAGCCTACTTGTTAGCTTGAATCATTGACAGTTGGAATTTGCACCAACCTAGCTAATGAAGTCAGGTATACACCATGCAGTGTGCTATGAAGGAAATTTTGCTTGGACAGCAGCGCTTTAGCCTTCTCTTATTTTGAATTCCAACTGTCAAGGTTTATTTTATTTGTATGTCAACATTAGACCTCCGCTTTTCATCACATTCGAACGACTAGATACTGTTCCGTACACACCCTCTATCCTGCACCACACTGGAATATCGTGTGGAAGCCAAAACCACAGTTGACCCAGGGATCTCCTGTTTAGTGAGCAAGCTTCTTACTCAAGGAGCCACCATGGCTCGTCATAATGAGATTTTCTTGTTACGATGTAATTTGCACAAAAATTAGACGATTATTCTTGTTTTTTTAGAACCTGTTTGTGAAGATAAAGAGGTATGGTGTCCTCTAGTACGCCATCATAGAGCTTGCGGTCAACAGTATTACAGAAACAGATGTTGTAAAACTTGTGAAAGGAGCTGATCATATTGTAACATAAGTTCTTCAACTAATGAGAGAGAGATAAAACCTTTCAAAGTCATATATATAAAGATCTCGTCGTGTTTGGTTGTGATGTCTTATTTATTTGTCAAAAAACAAGTCATGCATTTAGTTCTACTTACTTAATAGGTCTCATAGATATTGATTATTTTTTGTATTTTTATTGAAATATGTAATTTTTTGTACCTCAAGCGTCTTTTAGAATGTTCAACAAAATGGATGTGCATTATGATAAAGTGCACATGTAGTCAGGAATTTGCTTGTGTTGAATAATCAGTGCACTAAAGGTGTGAGATTTGCTGTGCTCCCTCCCTAGTTTGCTATGCTTTCCTCCCTCGGCAGTCGGAACCAGGGTGCGTGAGGGTGTTGAATGTGGTGTGGTGTCTTGCTATCTTGGCAGCCCCTTCCGATGGGCCTGTCCCACTGAGATTGCTATGCTATCCTTGAGTTTACTGTGCTTTCCTTAGATATTTTTATCTACAACTTTAATACAGTGGACATCAAACGTGGAGAGGTAGGCTGAGCATATCTTGACATACCTTGACAATGTTTTAAGATTTGGGCTCTTATTTCGAGCAATAATACAAGTTATTTGTGGGGTTGGCCGCCACAAGAAAATGTTTAAATGTATCGAGTGCAATTTGGGTAGAAGACAGCAGGAGAGGCTTGACCATACTTTACTTTGATTTAAAGAGGGGTCAGGAGCACTCCTCCGGGGCTATGCCACTGTTTGTACCGAGTAGGGTTGTGTTCAATGGGACTCAATGAAAAACAAATTACATAACCATTATAATTACTGGCTATGTAAATGCTGTAAGGATTTTATTATTACTGACTATATAATCTGGCTTCTCCTACACATTTTACGTAATATCATGAAAATATTTGCAATTTGTTGTATAGTGTGAATAAAGTTAGAACATCTCATTTTTACTTATAACCCATAGAGTGAAGCATCAATTTACCCTTAAAGGTATACTCTGTAGTTATAACCCATAGAGTGAAGCATCAATTTACCCTTAAAGGTATACTCTGTAGTTATAACCCATAGAGTGAAGCATCAATTTACCCTTAAAGGTATACATCTGTAGTAATAGCCTATAGAGTGGAGCAGCAATTTACCCCTAAAGTTCTACTCCGTAGTAATAGCCCTGCACTATTAGACCTAAAATAGTTAAGTACCGGTAATGTGTACTAATGATTCGCTTCTGGGACCCTGAAAAACAGCTTCATTAGTTTCATAGTAGATCCACCAATTATGGTAATACCTGTACATATATTGTATGTATCATCAGAATTTTTAAAAGATTGAAATCCACGAAGTATATTCTTTAAGTGTACATTATTTGTCGTTGGTTCATCTTTGGTTCAATTTATATAAACTATATATAATCATTTTTTTCATTTTTTTTGTAAATATTTTTGAAGTTTAACCTTGTATGTTTTTTTTATAATTTTTCTATGTAATCTCTAAGTGTGATTTTGTTATATTATTGTAATATTATGCTATGATGTGGAATATTTTGTTTGTAGATTATTACCTTATATATATTGTTGTCTTATCAAAGTTTACATTGAAAATATCTGTGCAATGTTATTAAGGCCAAACTTATTTCCGTTTTTATTCTTCAAGCTCCCGATAAATAAATAACTTGATTCAGGTTTAAAACTTTGTACAAAAATTTTCACCCAAATTGGGGTCGCTTTAGAATAAAACATTGTCATATATAGCCCCTACTTTTACCAAATAGATTAATACTAATTAGTTAAATGTTGTCTGATCCCTTTGTAAAGCCATTATGGTATATAGAGTTGTTTCCCTTGTTAATAAAAGGCCTTTGGGTAAACTTCAAAGTGGATGCTCGTTTTGATTGACAATCCTAGGATATAGCACCACAACAACACAACAACATACATTATGCAGGAGCTACATCGGCCTATTGCAGGTTTTTCTTTAAGCCTTAAATCTTATCTAAATTATTAATTAGCCATTAATTAACTTTTCAACACTATAATCAAGTCTCAATGCCATCTTGAGCCTGCAATATTTAGTGGATTTGAATATGTTTTGTGATGGATGATTTAACGTAAAAATTGATAATTGAGACTTTGTTTATTATCGTACCAACGTTAGTAAAGCTAAAAATTTTAAACATGTTAGTCATGTTCGAAACAAGTAGCCTAAATATTGTATGACAAAGATTACAAAAAGCCATTAAATTCTTTAAGATATTTGCTTATTTCATTATTATTGTCAAAATAATAAAATAAATTGTAAGAATATTTTTAAATGGGTTTTATGAGAATACCTCCTGTTCCTGTTATATATTTTCATATTTTTATGATACTGAGACAGATCAGTGGTTGTTTTTTGAAAGGAAATGATATAGGCTTATACATAAGCAGGCCTACACATATACTCAGTCTATGCATATAACCAGGCCTATACATATACTAGGCCTATATATATATATAATCAAGCCTAGCATTTACTAGCCATATATATATACTATGCATATGCTAGGCCTATATGTACATATACTATGCCTATACATATAACCAGGCCTATACATATACTAGGCCTATATATAAACCCGGCCTATGCATACACTAGGCCTGTAGGGCATATATGTAACCAGACCTATTCATATACTAGGCGTGTACCTATTACCAGGTCTATGTATATACTAGGTGAATGCATATACTAGGCCTATATATCAAACCTACCTTCTTAAAGTAGTCATTGTCATTCTGTAATCAAAATTGTCTATGTGCATATAATATACATATATATTGATGAGTGAAAGATCATGGTGCTACCTTTTACTTCGTGTTTTTTCAATTATTTTTGTGAAACTAATTTTCATTTTGTTAATATTAGTGCTATAATTTACTATTCACAGTGCTAGTTGTAAAAATATTCTATTGTCGAATTTTAAATGATCATCATAAATGAACAGTATGTAGAGGAATTGTATAAATTCATTTGTTAACATTGAAAATTCTTCATTTAATTTCCCCTGTTAAAATACACATTGAAATTGAATTGAGAAAATTGGTAAAAAATTTATTGAAATTCACAACAATTTCACACAAATTCCACTTATATTTCATGAAAATTTCAATAAAATTTTGAGTAAATTTCTCTTTTTGATATTATTGAGATTTCACTGGAATTTCAAGAAAATGTTAACAAAATTTCTCGAAGTGATTTCGCAGAAATTTTAATAAGATTTCCACTGGGGAATTATCTATAGGTAATAATGTATGAATCAAAATGGATTGAAACAAACCATGAGATATTTCAATTCTAGAATTATATTTTTGGTATTTTTTGTTGTACAATACGATTTAAATTGTCATTGTAAAAAATATTTTGATATACATGTTTCAATAAATTGTATAAGTTGTAAACCAGTTGGCAGAGTTGACTATTTAATCATTGTTGCGTCATGTCTCAAAGTCATGACACGCTATTGGAATAGGTTGGTGAAGAATCGTTTTCGCACGATGGTTAGTGAGTAGGACTTCTGACCAAACGGTTTCAGGTATGAGACTCGAATCAGATATTATATTTGTCTTGATAAAGAAACTTCATCTCTGTATTCCAGTCTACCAAGATGAAATGGGTATAAGTAGGATGATGTATGCAATTACACAGTTGTGTTCTATTGGCAGCATAGATTGGCTGAATCAATAAGTGTTGAAATTCCCCTAGTGTGTCTGTCCACTGTCATTTGGTTGAAGCAAAAATAACAAACTCAAATTATGTAACATATTTATATATTGACTAGAAAATAATGTTAAATAGAAACCTCATTACAACTTCCATAACATGAACTATTCTAGCATAAAACAGGTACCTCAATATTAGGGACCAGGCATCATTCAGATTTATGAAAAAAGGAAAGAAACTGAGCTTACCGTCTATAATCTAATACACAATACACATATCCAATAGATTCATAAAAAAATCTGCCCAGTTTCTGCTACCATGTAGTTTAAGAAACACTGTTTAGTTTTGACATTGGCCGTCTTGTTTAAAAAAATATTTAGTTTAGTTTCGATATTGGTCATCTAGTTTATGTCATTTGTTTCATAAACTAGACGACCGATGTCAAAATTAAACTGTGTTTCTTGAGCTACACAGTAGCACAAACTGGATGTTGTTTGATAAGTCTTGACAACAGGATTTAACACTTTCTGGATGGCAATCTATTAACTGGATATGAGTATTAGATTCTAGATGGTAATCTGAATGATACGAAACAGATTACCTCATTATAATCTTCATAAAATGAACTATTAATAAATGAACCATTCTCTCATTTCCAATAATTTGACCTTTATTTCTTTATAACCCAATAAACATTTTCTCTTATTACAAATTAACATAATTGTTTAAAAGATTACAAACATGGGCTCGTAATAATGAAACAATTTGACATTCAAATATGAATCTTTTAGCTCATTATTTTTTAAAAGATTACAAAAATGGACTCTTAATAAATGAAACAATTTTACATTTTTAAAAAAAAATTATAAACACTTGCATTCCAATATAAATGTTTTAGCCCTAATTCTAAATTTCAAAAGCTAAAGCTAAAGCTAAATTTTCTCATCAACATAATTTTGTTTAGTATGATTAGAGTTTTTTCTTGCACATAAACATACAGAGAGAGAGAGAGAGATGGGGACTAACATGGTTTAATTTTATTTCAATAATTTGCTTGTGCGTAGGGGTCTTAAGCAGTTGGAGGAAACCGGAGGAAAACCCATGAGGCTGGACAGGCGACCCTTTTCCTTGTCACGTACAACCGAAGATTCGAAACCACGCCAGTTGACTCAATGACAGGCATTATGATACAGCACAAACATGCTAACCATTCGCCCCCCCTCCCCCATATACTTAAACAAATCAAATATTTCTCGCATAAATTCTAAATAACAAATGACCACTATATGAAAAAAAATTATGATCTCAACTCTTTAAACAATTTTGAACAAATTAGACTGTTTAAAACAAATTAAACAGTTTGTAACAAAATTAAACAGTTTGTAACAAATTAAACAGTTTGTAACAAATTAAACAGTTTGTAACAAATTAAACAGAATGTAACAAATTAAACAGGTTTTAACAAATTAAACAGGTTTTAACAAATTCAACAGTTTTTAACAAATTCAACAGTTTTAACAGCCTTTTTTGTTTTGTTTTTTTGGGGGAATTTTTTAATATTATTTTTTACAAAATAACCACTTTTTCTTAATTTCTCAACAACAAATTAACCACTTTTTGTTGACAGCAAATTAACCACAAAACAAATTGACCACTGTTTCTTATTAATAACAAATTAATCCCCTTTCCATAAATTAACCACTTTCTCCATAGCACTTTGTAAAAGTTTCAAACTTCTTGAGTTCTTCATCAGAAACTGTTTTTCTGTGAGTTTGAAGTGATTTGATAAAGTCTCTGTGTGAAACTTCTCTTGGTTGTATCTTTAAAAAAAGACATAAAGCATCAAATACATAGGGAAAACAATTTCAAATTTAAGAAAGGGTCAGATGAAGTTTTCTGTTGATAAAATTTTGCCCAGACATCGGCGCTATATCCTATTCTTTTTTAAATTCCAACTGCCAATTTAAGGGGATCTTTTACATTCTCACATCAGGACCTCAGTTTTGTGTCCCATTCGAATGACTAGGCACACAGGAATTTAGTGTTCTATTATTGTTTAAATTTCAATTTGACCCTAAGTAGATGATTTGATCGGGTTCGAAAAACACACTTTTATTTGATTTGGTTGGCTCGTAAAAATTATCCATATGGAAACCATAAAGATAATCTAGACCTACCTGAACTGAAAAATACAAAGTCATGAGTTTTTCGAACATAACCTACTCGCGGTACCACATACTCTAGAAAACACAGGGAACTTGATAATTTTGAGTTATTCGAATAACAAACTTGATAGTTTTAAGTTATTCGTTCATAACCTATACTCGCAGTACCACATACTCTAGAAAACACAGGGAACTTGATAATTTTGAGTTATTCGAATAACAAACTTGATAGTTTTAAGTTATTCGTTCATAACCTATACTCGCAGTACCACATACTCTAGAAAACACAGGGAACTTAATAATTTTGAGATCAAATCATCGTAGATGTTATGATCCAATATTTATTATTTGATTGTAAATAATATTAAGAATAATAATCCTCTATTTATATAGCACGATAATACCAAATCTAAAGTTTCTATTGTGCTTTTAAAGTTTTCTCAATTGAACTATAGAAACGCTTCTTTATGCCCCAGTCAGACCGAGTGGCGTCCTTACTGCGCTGCTGCGACTAGAAAATTAACAAGGTTGCCGGTAAACGTAAACAAAACGCGAGAAAATGTCCCAAAAATTTACAAACTTGAAGGAAGTCGCGTTTTTTACCCCGTCAGACCGGGGTTGCGACTTTACTGCGCTGCTACAGTGACGGAATTTGGCCAGAGCCCGTCAAGATCGCCATAAACATGGTAAAGCGTGATGGAAACGCCAGACATCGCGCTGTGGTCTCGATGGTAACGTCTTTAGATGGGATTTAAATGCATCTAGGGAGTCAATGGTTCTAATGTTGTAGGCAGCGAATTCCATAAGAGAGGAGAAGAGAACATATTTAATACCTTATCAGGAGGTAGATCAGTCATACATGTTTCAATACTGTCTGGATACGGAATTTCTGTAGGTACAAATTTTCCATCTACAAAGGAATTACACAAAAAAAAAGAATGAATATGAGAGAAATGGGGTTAAACATCCACTAAAAACAAAATTTGTGGTTTTAGCACTAACATGATATAGTGGAGTTTTATTTCAATAGAGGTAAATGTTTTCCATCTATAAAAGAAATTACACTCAAAAAGAACCTGAAAAGTTGGACAGGAGACCCTATTCCTTGTCATGTACAAGTGCGGAATTGATACCATGCTACTTGACTCAATGGCAGAGCTAATGATGCAACGGCCACCCAACCTCCTTGAAAAAGGAGTGAACATACAACCAAGGAGTTAGTCTTGGGCATCAACCAAACCTCTGCATATCACTGATGACAAGAAATGAAATAAATTGGGGTTTAACATCCTACTATTTTTCTCATATACTGGGCTAATGAAGACTGGCATACATCATACGGTGTGCTATAAGGGAAATTTTGCCCGAGCAGCGGCACTTTGGCCTACTTGAATTCCAACTGCCAAGGGATCTTTTATGTGCACACCAATGTATACATGGGTCCTTATCAGCGATATCTGATAATTACTGCTAGATTTATGTCCCTTGATTACTTTGAAAAATCTTGTGAATTAAAATTTATACACAGTGCACCACTGACAAGGGGAAACCACGTCGGAAACTAATGACAAGAATTAAAGTAGATAGACAATACAACACTAGGTAAAAACAATCAAACCTTATCCACTTAGCCACCGTGATCCCCCGAGCAGCGGCACTTTTCAACTGCCAAGGGATCTTTTATGTGCACACCAATGTATACATGGGTCCTTATCAGCGATATCTGATAATTACTGCTAGATTTATGGCCCTTGATTACTTTGAAAAATCTTGTGAATTAAAATTTATACACAGTGCACCACTGACAAGGGAAAACCACGTCGGAAACTAATGACAAGAATTAAAGTAGATAGACAATACAACACTAGGTAAAAACAATCAAACCTTATCCACTTAGCCACCGTGATCCCCCCACTGACAAGGGGAAACCACTTTGGAAACTAATGACAAGAATTAAAGTAGATAGACAATACAACACTAGGTAAAAACAATCAAACCTGGGAGATGGCGCCAGAATTTAGCAATCTGTAAATCTCTAATGGGTTGGAATAAGGCACCAAGTGTCATAGTAGCTATATCACTACCAGAATAACCTTCTGTTGCCTCAGCTAAACTATTCCATTCATCCTCACTTATACTACAATCACTACCCTGACAGTGAAGTTTCATTAACTGAATTCTAGCATCTCTACAAAATATCACATGAAATTAAATACAATGGGGTTTTGTTTAAATATCCTACTTTTCTTAACCAATTGGGCTAATGAAGACGAATGAAATTTTTCCCAGACAGCTACAACCTACACTTATTTTGATTTCCAAGTGTCAATGGGTTCTTTTACGTGCATGCATACCAATGTGTACACAGCACCTTCCATCCCATTCGTCCTTAACTGGCACTTACTGCACCACTGACATGGAGAACCCACAGGAAAATCCTAAGGAACTATTTCAGCCAACACCAGGAGCGAACTCCAGACCTCCTGGTTAGATAGCCAGCATCTTACTCACTGAATCACAGCACATTTTAAAGTTTAACTAAACTAAAATTACAGGTGACCCTACTTCTTGTCACGTTCAACCGGGGATTCAAAACCACACCAGTTCCCAATGACAGGGTTTATGATACAGCGCGCTTGTGATAACCATTTGGCATTCTCTGAAGATAAATATAAATATGCCAGAACCACCTATAAATGTTAAGCAAAATATTCTGATGGGCCTCTTGATTTTCTTTTCTTAATTAAATAATAAAATTGGTTACAATTAAGTGTGAATTAAGCTGTAAAAAAATTAATAAAGTCACCCAAAAATATCACCTTTCTGGTAATTGAATATAAATTCTCTTCTGGAATCTTCTTAAGAAAGCAACATCTAGTTCCCATGGACAGTTGGTAGCACACAATAAAAATATTTTATCTGTTGAATCTGAGTTGTCCGCCCCTTCCATCTGTTTTAATAATTCTGTTTTAATTCTACGAGTATGTTCTTCTTCTCTGGTGTTTCTTTGTCGGGTTATACTGTCTATCTCATCTATAAATATTACCTGGTTGGATAAACAGGAATAAAATCATAGACATCTGTATCAAGTCTCTTGACAATACTCAACAACATGGAATGCTGGCTGAGAGTGTGAGAGGTGTGAGAGAGAGTGAACAGACAAGAGAGAGTGAATAGATGAGAGCAAGATTGTGAGAGTGAAAGTGTGAAAGAGTGAACAGACCAGAGCAAGATTGGTTGAGAGTGAAAGTATGAAAGAGTGAGAGAGTGTGTGAGAGAGTGAATGGGCAAAGAGAGTAAGTGTGTGTGAGACAAAGTGTGAGTGGGAAGAGAGAGTGAAAGGACAAGAGAGGGAGAATGTGAGATTGCAAGACAGAGAAATGAGTGTGAGAGTGAGTTTGAGCCGGTCATTTTGGGATTAACATATACACACAAACTGAGTTCTTTAGCCAAAGGAGGAAAGTGGAGGAACCAGAGAAAAACCCATCAGGTTAGGCCGCCAACCCTTCACCTTGTCCTTTACAACATCATCGGACTCAATAATTTAAAGTGCACCCATTAGACCATTCAGTCGTCCCATTTCTGATTCCTATTCTACAGAGATTCACATTCCTGTTTGTCTCTTGTTTTTAAGTTGAGACTTGCTTCATTTCTACACTAAAAACCAATAAGGAAGGAAGAAAATTTCCACCTTCTCTTCATTGAATGACTGTGCACACATACCCTGACAAGGAAACCAGGCATTAAAAATTCTTGGGATTTGAAGCCAGGGCATTCTATGACACAGGAAGTCATTGTTTAGATTTGCATTTCTTATTGAATGTTTTTAACAGACCAGGAATAATAACTTACAGAGCGTCCTGAATTGCTTGTCGCATGAGAAAATAATTCTTTTATCAATCTGAAAAAAATATTTAGCATGTTATGTTCAACAAGGAGATTTCAACACATCTATAAAGGGGGCCACGTGCCTACTCTCCATCCAATTCCAAATTCAAAATATCTTTACCTCCCTTTGAACTTTGTTTTTTCAGTCCATCTGAAGGACTTTACGCATTTCCTTGCCAAGGCCTTTGTGAGAAAATTGTGAAAAACTATCTCAGCAAACACCGGGATCAAACCCGGGACAAACAAGTGAGTGAGCCAGCGCCATGGTCACTGAGACACAACTTGGAAATAGAAGATGGCACATGTTTAGAAGAACATGATCATTTAAAACTGGATGACATATACATGTATTATATGAACATGTTAGATTAGAAATGAGTATTAATTAAACTTACTTCTCGCTTTCACCAACCCAACTAGAAATTATATCAGCACTGGAAACACAATAGAATGTAGACTTGATCTCAGAGGCTATTGCTTGAGCTAGACGTGATTTACCAGTACCAGGTGGACCATACAATAAAATACGCTTCCATGGTTTTCTTCCACCTTGAAACAATTTAAATTTAGTAAATAAATTTGATTTCAAACTGCAAAGGGAGCTTGTTTCTGTCCCCAAAAAAGGGGGGGGGGTGGATGGCCGAATACTTAGCACGTGCATGCTCTATCATACGGTCTGTCATTGAGTCAACTGGTGTGGTTTCAAATCCCTGGTTGTACGTGACAAGGAGTATGGTCGCCTGTCGAACCTTGTGAGTTTTCTCCGGGTCCTCTGGTTTCCTCCTACTGCTAAAGACCCCTACTTGCAAATTAATACTTGCAATACAATTAAACCATGTTAGTCCCGAAATGACCTAGTTTGTGTCGAGTGGACGTTAAACCCCATTTCTATTTCTCTCTCTCTGTCCCATAGTACTGATCAAATCAAAGGAATGAAACCGGAAGCCAGTCATAAGCTTCCACTGCAGTGACACAGGCATCACATAAAATGAAGACTAACTCTCAACAAGGGAGGCAACCCAAAAACGTTTTACACGAAGAAAGGACTATAATTTAAAGCATTTACTATAATTTATCTTGTGTTGAATTTTTACCTGTAAAGAGATGAGGATATATAAATGGCATAATAATGGCTTCCCTTAAAGCTGTTTTAGCATCTTGTAAACCAGCCACATCATCAAATGTTATTGTTCCAGATTTAACGATAGTATCACTTATAGCTGACCGGCGATTCTTCTTCTGTACATCCTCTCCATTACCATCTATAATATTATACACACACACATTACCATATATAATATCATACGCCAGCATACGCACACATTACCATCTATCATACTAAACACACATTACCAACTATCATATCATACACACATATTACCATCTATAATATTATATACACACATTACCATCTATCATATTATACACACACATTACCATCTATCATATTATACACACACATTACCATCTATCATATTATACACACACATTACCATCTATCATATTATACACACACATTACCATCTATATTATTATACACACACATTACCATCTGTAATATACTATTATATTATACAAACACATTACCATCTATATTATTATACACACACATTACCATCTAGCATATTCTACACACACATTACCATCTATAATATTATACACACACACATTACCATCTATAATAGAATACACACACATTACCCTGTATAAAATTATGCACACACATTACCATGCATAATAATATTATACACCACATTGTCATGTATAATATCATAAACCATACATTACAGGTATAATAACATTAACCATACATTACCATAAATAATATTATACACCACATTGCCATGTATATCATCATAAACCATACATTACCATGTATAAAATCATAAACCATACATTACTATGTATAATATTATACACCACATTACCAGGTATAATAACATTAACCATACATTACCATAAATAATATTATACACCACATTGCCATGTATATCATCATAAACCATACATTACCATGTATAAAATCATAAACCATACATAATATTATACACCACATTGCCATGTATAATATCATAAACCACACATTACCATGTATAATATCATAAACCACACATTTCCATGTATAACCGGAATATTATACACCACATTGCCATTTATATTATCATAAACCACACATTACCATGTATAATATTATAAACCATACATAATATTATACACCACATTGCCATGTTTAATATCATAAACCACACATTACCATGTATAATATTATAAACCATACATTACTATGTATACTATAATATTATACACCCACATCGTCATGTGTAATATAAAACACACACATTACCATGCATAATATCATAAATCACACATTATAATATTTTATACACATTACCATCTATAATATCATAAATCCCATGTTACCATCTATCATATTAAGAAAGGCTCCACTTATAATTTGGCATGCATGTATAAAAACCCTTTACAATTGTTAGGGCAAAATTTGGCTCATCTTCATTGGCCCGGCTGGTGCAGAATAGTAGGATGTTAAACCACATTTCATTTTGAATACTTTATAATTATAACTGTATATTTACCAGGTGTGGCTCCAGTGCATGATGAAGATGAAGTAGATGATGATATTGTTGATGGTGATATCAATGATGATCCTCTTCCTGAATTTAACTGCTGGATTTTCTTCATTAAAACATCAACATGACAGCATAAACTTAACTCTAAATTTAGTAATGCACACTAAAAATTGTAAAAGAAATGATTTTAAGCATACATGTATTTATCAATTTATCATGCTTCACAGACGGTCCACTTAACATAGGTCATTTTAGGACTATCGATCAATTCTATTTCAATAATACAAGTGCGTGTAGGGGTCTTTGCCAGTGGCAGGAAAACAATGGATCTGGAGAAATCACCTAGAAATTAGGCAGGGGACCTCACTCCTTGTCATGTACAAGTTTGGGATTGAAAAAAGCGGACAGGAGACCCAATGAGAGAGGTAGAATCACAGTTTGTCTGAGATCTACTGTTGAAACAGATATTAAATCACCAGTTGCTACTACCATCCTGTAATTTATAAGGTACATGCTACTACTACATGTACATGTATTACCAATCGGCCAACCTCCCTTTGGTTGAATAAAGAGTTCACAAAACAAAACCCCACAAAGAATGGATATCCATACCTTGTGCAGTATTTTGTTGAGAATAGATCATCATACTTCTAGTACATGTCCTTTAAGGAAAATAATGATATTCACAGGCTTAAATTCTTTGCAATTTATGCTTTTGCATTACAACTTTGAATGACCACAAGAAGTTAGTTGTTTCAATTTTACATTTACGCCACTGATAAAAAAAAGGCCAAATGACATGATATATTTACCGTAACTGAAGCCGAGTCCTTTTTTTCAGCTATGAATCCTCTGACAATTGTCTGACATCTCTGTATATTGGAGAGCATCAATTGAATATCTACATTGGAATTTTTCTTTCCTTCATACAACGTCTGCTTTAAACTGAAAGAAAATTACGAATAATCGATATTTTTGTCTTTTGATAATTTTAGAAAAATAAATTTTTAGCCTATATATTGAACAGAATCTGTGATGATTCATCCACTGATGTTTGGGCCACTTAGCCCCAGTTTGTGGTTTCCCCTTTTCCATGGTGGCAGGGCAGAGGGCTTGGCATTGACATCGGCTAGTTGTTCAGATTGGCCAAAAAAAAAGGTCTTGTGTAGTGTGAAGGCTACACATTGGCGGGAACGTAAAAAAAACTCTTGACAGTTGGAATTTGATATAAGAGTATGCCTTAATGCTGTTCTCCAGGCAGAATTTCCCGTACAGCACACTATTGCATACACCTGTCTTTGTTACCCCAGTCGGTGCAGTAAAGTAGGACACTAAAAATTCCATTTCATTTCACCAGTTAGACCCATTTAGCCTATGTGATCGCATCTTCAATAGAAGGCTTGATTTCACCTTTAACTACATACAGCTCATCAAGCCCTTCACTCAACACTGTGCATTTTTCGGCACTAAATTTGTTTGGGTATAGGCCCCAACCGTAATCCAATCAGTTTCCTTCGTTAAATGGGTTACTAAAAATAGACTACTTTCAATTCATTTTATTTAACGAAGGCTGGGATTAGCTTATACAGAGCACATGATCAGCGAATTCCTTATTGCATTCTGAGTCGATTGTCCTTTAATGTGTGGTGAGTGGTCTTATTGCGTGCCAGTTTGATCTCGGCGACAGGTTCTTTTATGTGTCACGACCTCTGATTGGACAATGCCAATTAGTCACTTGTAAATACTATACAGCAAGCTTAAAAGTTCAAGAATTGCCCAGTGTTGGAGCAAGGGTTAGATGTTGTTAAACTCGCGGCCTTTGCTTCAGGAAGATGATGTGATCGAAGCATTGGTCTATCATTTTACTTTAAACACATCACTAAAGCAAAGATTCCGATAAACTTTTATCATATTAAAGAAGAACACTTAATGATTTTACATCCATGCTTGGTTTAAAGGACCAGACTCTCAAACATGACTGGTTATTTTGGCAAGATTTGTAAAAAATATTTTGTCTGTGGAAGCGGACATTAACCCCCACGATGAATGAACCATTGGAGTTAACATGCCCACGATCACATTATAGGCTATTACAATTTACAGATAAATTATTACCAAGCTAAGGCTTCTTCATAATTATTCAGCAAACAGCAATTAACATGAAAAAAAAAAAGAGAAAGAAAAACTATTGTTTATTGAATATTTTATTACAGTATTGCCTAATTTAATCTAAACCATAAAATACATAACTGGCTACACCATGCACCCTTTGACTACTTTGAGCATGTTAATATATTTGACAGTAGACAATTCAATTGGGGGGGGGGAGGCTTTGCTGCACTAAAACAGTTGACTAGTTTAGTAGTTAGTACAAAAATGGTTTGGCGCAATACGTTGATACTGCTACTCTTAGGATTAGGGTTAGGGTTATGCTGCAGACTGATGATTGACAATAGGCCTACCCTAGCAATCATGTTAAATTATCAATTGTGTGGAAGTCAAAAAATGCCAGGTCAATGACACTGTGAAATATGACTACTAACAGTAGGCCAAAAGTTTATTCTATCCATAGTGACAATTAAAATTCAAGGCAGAACCTCAAACAAATGGACTGGCAAAAGTCACCTGTGTACAATTCTAGTTCACCTATATCCATTTCGTATTCGATTCATAGGACCAAATTCCAGCTAAAGTTTGCGTTCTTTATCTTATTCACAGACTAGGCTTTCACAGCTAAGGTAAAATCAGGGTCAAGAACTCGTGAGAACTGTTGGAAAACGCTCAGATATCCAGTCTCAATGCTTGCAGTACCAAAAATTAGAAGTTAAATGGAGTTACCTCCCGTTGACTATATACCACTACTAGTACTAACCAAAATAATAGTTTTATACCGGACTAATACGTCAGTGACAACTGGTGGTATTTGTATATATTGATTCTTGAACAATAAAATATCCCTTTCACGTTGTTAAAACTGCGAGTAGCTCATAAGATTCAACAATAAATTAAACCTTCTTCTTTTTAATATATCAACTACTACTTTTAGTTTTGAATTGAAGTGAAACTTTTTAGCTTGTCATATTATAGGCTATATTTGAATGTTTTGTGTGTGAGTATTTGTTAATTGTCTAATGTTAATGTCTTTTTCATTACTTTGTTATAAAGGGCAAAATTGTAAACAGGCTTTAAGCCTAATTTTTCACCTTTGAAAATAAAGATTTTATTATTATTATTATTATTATTATTATTATTATTACAAGTACTGATGTGTACCTGTAAATTTTATATAACAAAACTAGAGTGATCTCCCTTTACACCTATCTAATTCAGTAGTTGTTTACATAATAATGAGTTATTTTGTTATTTATTCTGGTTAAAGAGCAATTTATGAGCCTAAACGTAAGGTGAGATTAGTTTTACCATATTTACTAATTAATATTTTTCATTTTAAAGCCAACGAAAGTTCGTAATTTGGAGTGTTACATGATTTACTTATTATGTTGTCGGGTCCAAGATGGCCATGTAAATTTATTGTATTCTCTGTTCTGTCAGTGTCACACCTACTCCTACTACGTACGAGTTCGAGTTCTAGTAGTAGGCCTACACATAATAATCCAGGTTTTGGCCAAATCTAGTCCCAATCAAGGACTCTCTATTGGGGCCTAGTTTAAAACTATTATCTGTCATTAATAATTACTGGATATAACAACTATTTAATTTAGGCTTAGTTGCTAAAGTATGGTAGTGCAATAGCACTTATATCATGATACTACATTTTAGCACATTGAGTTGACATTGGCCTCTTAAATATCAACCCTATTTGTTTACAAGTATCTCAAATTTTGACCTAATCGAGGATAGTCTTGATTGTGGGCATGACCAATTGCCAAGCGAGAGTGTTAGGGAGTAAGTACTTAGCACTAAAGATCTTTCGAATGGCCTACACATACGTCCATACCGTCATGATTATTCAGGCAATAATAATAATAGCAATTGCAGGAGGACCGCACTACACACAAAACAAAATCTACAAGATAAACCTGTTGACTAGACAGAAAATAGACATTGCAAAAAATAAACAAATATATTAAGTAAATGGATCCGGGACGGCAGTTGTAAACACCCACTGTGCTGTAAACTTACAGTCTGAGACTTCTAATGGCAAGTCTTAAGAATTGGGACCCAGCTAGCTTTGTGCAGTCCATATTGTTATTCCCATATACCGCATATTATTCCAATACTTATATATCTGTATAATAATAATAATAATAACGCTTTATTACACAACTGCATGGTATACACGAGTATGGTAAAGCATACAATACAAAGTACAAAACAATAATAAACATCAAGAACCAAAAATAAGGTTTACAGAAGTTTCTAAAAGTATATTAAATTGTATTAATAATGCTTGTAAGGTACATAATAGGCCTTATATATGGCAAATGATATTCATTGTCTATTTTTGAACATTTCATATACAAAAGAGGCAACATCCTGTATACATTTATCATCATTCATTATATGCATCACTGAGTCAGTCAAACTATCTCTAATGTGGTGACTTAAAAACTTTTTCCGAATATTATTGTGGGCGGAGCAATTAATGTAGAAGAAAGTGCATTTCATCTTCTACTTCTACAATTTTTACATGTCCTCTTATCCCTGTGGACAAACGGTTTTTTATGTATTCCTATCTCTATTTCAAGCTTATGTGCACTGAGTGTAAACTGGCTCTGTGCCTGGCGTTTTTGTTCATCAGGTAGATCCAGATATTTTTCAGTATCATAATTTGTCTTAATTTTGTAATAAAAATCATTTTTTGTGTTAGTTTTAAGGCAATTATTTAAGTTCTTAACAGTTCGTCCCTTTTCTATATATTTCCAAAACTGAACATAAATATCCCTCAATCTTTGTTTGAACATCTGTAGAAAAGCGTCTGTATTGAAAGACTGAGAGATAGGTTGTTCATACAACCCACCCAGTCCAGTCTCCTCTAGAACATATCTAATTTGATTACTCCATTTACTGTTGCCATTTTTCATTTCATCCAGAGCAGACTGAAGTAGGGGGTTGGTTTGTTTTGATTTTGATTCGATCCATGTCTTAACCATCCCTTATTTAACATCAAGAAGAATCGGGAACCGACCAACTTCAGCTAATACAGCAGAGTTTGAAGTTTTATTATTAACACCCAATGAATGAGTGTTTACAGAGATTTAACTGCAGTTTTTCAAGTTTGTAACAGTTTGTATGGTTGGATGTGGTATGATCGCATCCATATAATAGTATGGGTTTGACTAGTACATCAAATAGTTTTAGTTTAATGTTCCAAGTTACATCAAAATTTGAAAAGGCTTTTAAAATTTTGAAATATGCTTTCGATGCTTTATCGTTTAAATTGTCAAACGCCCCTGGTTAAAGAACCAGAACATCGAACAATTACACCTAAGTATTTATATTCTTGAACAATTTCTAGGAAGTTTCCATTAATACTGAATTTGTCAAAAAGGTTTCTTCCGGACTTATTAAAAATCATTACCTGTGTTTTTTTAATGTTAATTTTAAGTCTCCATTGTTTGCAATAATTATCAACTATATTTAAAGAGGTTTGTAAACCACTACTTGATAAAGAAAACAAAATAATACAAAGAATCAGAAACAATTGCATAATCTACAACAGAACGACCATTATACTGGTATGAGGTATATTCACCAAATGAATCACCTGGTGTTCTACCATTGAGTATACGTATTCCGGCCTGTTTGCAAATATCAATTAATCTCTGACCTTGGTTATCTTTCTTTTTATCTTTGTTGTATCTACGTCTGCAGTTGTCACTCACATAGTTATTATATAATTGTACATATGGTGAATGCGAGTCATTTTCTACAAAATCTGCACATTCACCTGTCCTGCAGTTTAGATCACCACTTATAATAATGTCACCCTTAGTACTAAAATCAATTATTTCATCATTTAATATTTGGATAGTATCATGTTTGGAACCTGTTTCAAATAATGTTGATGAAATAGGTATACTGTATACACATGCCATGAAAACATCATTGGGTAGCTTAAAAAACTCTTTATTAAATTTAATCCAAATGATGTCATCACTGATTGATTGAAAGTGGTTAAATGCCTTTAGATATTTTATCTTTTATATAGACCAAAACACCCCCTCTTCTGGCTGTTTTTCTATAAGAATGAAAAAATTTATAGTTTTCAATACTTAATTCACTTTCTGAGTTGGTCCAAGTTTCCAACAGACATATAACATCAAACTATTTGATATGTTTGTTAAGGAAGTTGGGGTCACTCAGTTTACTGACTCCCCCTGTGTCTTTAAGGCCGTGAACATTCCAGCTTGAGACCTTTAAGTTGTTAACAGTCATTATTACTAAAATGAGGATTGTAAAAAGTGAAAATTTACCTCTACACCGACTGTTTAAGTAACTAATAATAGTATGACAGCTCGGTAGTAATCACAATAATATACATATTAATGAAAGCAAATATAACAAGAACAATAAAATATGTGTATGCATGAAGAGTAAAAAAACAGAGTAGTTAAATGGACGGTTGAAAGTGACTATTAAAGATTAAACTAGTTGCATACACCTATTTAAAGGCCATTATGCAAGCAAAGTAATGTGCACTATAGCTAGGTGGGACATAGTAGTTTTGACAGTGCTTTTATGATTGGTTCAATTTTATTTAATATATCATTAGCATTCTGTCCTGTTTGTGTCCTGTTCGATTGTGGGCCTTGTAGCTGCATTTTTTGTATTATATTTTTTATTCTAGATGTCATTGCTTTAGGGCAAAGTCTATCATGACAATTGTGGGCCTTGTAGCTGCATTTTTTGATTTAATGGAGTGACTTGTAGGTTGTTTTTTGTACTATCCATGTAAAAATATATTACTAAATATTTTGGGAGTTTGGATGGCCAAATGGTTAGCGCATACTATAGGTACCCATTGTATCGTAAGATCTGTCACTAAGTAATAATAATGTGTTTGAAATTAGTATTTAATGAAAGTATGATTGTTATAAATATTGTGTAGTGATCATCACTGGTTTTCCTACTTCAATTTAACTGACCTAGCTTGGTCTCTGATAAATTTTTACGATTTTAGCCAGATGATTAATCCGAAACTTTGTCTTGCTTAAAGGGGAAATCTGTATTTGGAGTCAAAACTGTGGATTTCATTGGATTTTGTGCTTGATAACGATAAGAGAATACTTGTTGAAACTTTGTGCTATGTCTATAAACCAGTAATTATAATTGTATCCATATAAATTGTCTTGTGTTGTTTTTTTTTTATTTTATGTGGTGTTTTTTTTGTCTCTAGATAAAGTCAGTTTTAAGACATAACAGACATTGTTTTTCACTGTCACACAGGGGGTGGGGGAGAGAGATAAGTAGGATATAATGTCTAAACTAACCTATAGTTCAATTTTATTTCAATAATTTGCTTGTGTGTTGAGTTCTGTGGAAGCGGGATGAAACCAAGAGACCCAGAAAAATCCCACAAGATTGGACAGGCTATCCCACCCCTTGTCACGTACAAGGGGGGAAATGAAACCAAGCCATTTGGCTCAATGACAGACCTTAAGATGTAATACCCGTGTCTGGTAAAAGTAAACAACTACTACTTAATTGTATAGAATCGAAATAACACATCAGATTAGGGCAATAATTTACAATTGTATAGAGCTTGGCCCATCACAATTAAAACAACAAATCAAACCAGTTCATTGCTTTATTCTGACCTAAATCAAAGATATATACTGCTCCTTTAAGATAAATGCATAGTTGCTATGTCATCATAGTAAACATATGGCAATAGATTATATTAAATTATTTAAGATATGGGCGCTTGTTTGTATTCTCTTGCATAGAGATATACGATATTACTATATATCTACAGTAATTTTTTTTATTAATATTGATTCGAAAGTTTTTTTATTTGTATTATATTTTTTATTCTAGATGTCATTGCTTTAGGGCAAAGTCTATCATGACAATTACATAGAGATATACGGTATTACTATATATCTACAGTAATTTTTTTTAGTAATATTGATTCAAAAGTTTTTTTATTTGTATTATATTTTTTATTCTAGATGTCATTTCTTTAGGGCAAAGTCTATCATGAAAATGAGTTGGTGAATTTTTGTATTCCATTACATGCACGTGTCTATGTTTTTGTGTTAATGAGGAGAATATAACTAATTTGTAATTTATATGTAATTTTGTCTCTTCTTGTATTGTTGATATGATATCATTATATTTGTTTCATAATTCAAATTTGTTTTTATTATAATGATATATCCCCATGAGATTTTTTAATATTTTTAAAATGAATGCTATCTGATAAATATTTTTTGTATTTTTTTAAAGTGTTTAAGAGTGAAGTCTATCTGACAAATGTATATTTTTTAGTTTTTTCTTACAGAGAGAAGATGCATTTGTAATATTCATTTGTATATTTTTAGATGTTATAGAAAGATGTTTATCTGACATCTTTATTTTCTAATAGTAAATGCAGGAGGACTGCACTACACGCAAAACAAAAAATAAAAAATTAACAAGATGAACCTGCGGACAAGACAGAAAATAGACATTGCAAAAACTAAACAATTATCAAATCAAGTGAATGGATCCGGGGGCCATTAGAGAGAAGATGTATTTATGATAATATCATTTGTATATTTTATTGATATTTTAATATCTTGTGTATATTTTAAGATTTTTTAGAGAGAGGTCAATCTGACATATCTATATTTTTAAAATATTTTAGAGAGAAGTTGCATTTACATGTATTATATTATTTGTATATTTTTTTTGATATTTTAATATCTTTTGTATATTTTTAGATGTTTTAGAGAGAGGTCTATCTGACATATCTATATTTTGAGATTTTTTAGAGAGAGGTCATTCTGACATATCTATATTTTTTAAATATGTTAGATCGAAATTTTATTTATAATATCATTTGTGTATTTTTTTTGATATTTTAATATCTTTTGTATATTTTTAGATGTTTTAGAGAGAGGTCTATCTGACATATCTATTTTTTAAAAATATTTTAGAGAGAAGTTGTATTTATAATATCATTTGTATATTTTTTTGGATATTTTAATATATTTTGTTTATTTTTAGATGTTTTAGAGAGGAGTCTTTCTGACATACAGTATGTATATTTTTAAAATATTTTAGAGAGAAGTTGTATTTATGATATGATTTGTATATTTTTAGATGTTTTAGAGAGAGGTCTATCAGACAGATGTATTTATGGGACTGAGGAATTCAAGACGTAGAATGAGTGATAGTGAACCTATGGATGAAGAAAGTGATTTGCCATCAATAATAGCTTATTTAATTCGCAGGTATTAGCTCTATTTTATATATTAGTCCCGAAATGACCTAGTTTGTGTCAAGTGGAAGTAAAACCACATTTCTCTCTCTCTCTCTATTTTATATATTAATACTCATGCCCTTTGAAAATAAAAGAAATTGGACCGTTAAAGGATTGTGTGTAACCTAATAATGCCTTGAAGCTGCCCATTCTGCATATTTCGGACAATATCTAATTCTTCAAATCAATACTGTATCCAATGTACTCATTCACTTCTACCACCAAGTTCGGCACCTACTTTCATGAGGACTGTAGATAAGAGCCCTTTAAACTATGTGGTGATTATTGTACAGCAAACAATGAAGCTATCGGGGCTCAGTGAGTAAGGTGCTTGCTCATCAACCAAGTGATCCAGTGTTTGATCAGGAATGTTCAATGTGGCAGGTTGCTGCGTCTTGTAGTTCATATTGGACAAAATTGAAACAGGCAAAGAATCCTTGACAGTTAGAATTTGATATAGAGTAGACAGAAATGTCGCTTCCCAGCCAAATTCTCCGCTGCTTTGTATATATCATTGTCAGTCTTTATTGTTTGCCTGAATGATGGAGGAAAGTAGAATGTTAAACCCCATTTCAAATTATTTGATTTACAACAACTAAATATTAAATTTCACCACAGTTAAATTCCCAGTTGAACAATTCAAAGACATTTTCTTAATCCGCTGTCCTTTAAGTCAGATTTTTAGGTTTTTTTTATAAAGATTATTTTGTATAGGATGTGAGATAAATTTAATGAAGTCAGATTTTTAAGGATGTGAGATAAGTTTTGTTTAAATGAATTCGTTTAAGATAACGAAGAATGTAGGTTCCCATTATTACCAAGCATTTCTGTTATCTTCAAAAGATATAGGTTATTAAAGAAAAGTCATTCTCAGGCTTTAAACTAGTTTTCGACCAAGAAAGGTCATCACAGTTTTCAGACATGGTTCTAGCTTGTCAGTGATGTAGGTCGAAGGGCCTAACAAGAGATAAAGTATAGTCATTCGGATGGGACGATAAAAGCAAGGTCCTGTGTAAAAATCGATGTGTATGTAATAGGACTGTTGACAGTTAGAATTTAATTTTAAAAAGTATGCCAGGCAAAATTTCCCTTGTTGCACACTGTATGGCTTATACCTGTCTTCATAAGCCTAGTCGAAGCAGAACAGTAGGACGTTAAACCCTATTTGGTGCACATACCAATACGAGCCAGTAGCTCAGTAATTAAAGCACTGGCTCTCTAACCAGGAGGTTCTGGGTTCAGTCCCTGTGATGGCGAAGAAAGTTCCTCTGGGATTTTTCACCATGGTTTCCGTTTGTCTGGTTGTTCCTGTGTACACGTTGGTGTGAACGTAAAAGATCCCATGACAGTTTCATTAGCCTGGTTGGTGAAGAAAAGTAGGATGCAAAACACGATTCATTTTTATTTTCATGGACCACTGCCGATCTGCAGAAATTTCCCGCTAGTCCAAATCTATAAAGCCACCTATTTATATGCAATATTGCTCTCTATAAAACTTTTAAGATGTTCTAATTTTGACATTATTGTCCATTACCTATTAATTTTCTCCTTTGTTTACACAACTACAGAATATTTATTTTACACTATTATATTTGAAAACTAATTCACAAAATACATTATGTAATCTATTCATTTCTCTCTTAGCAGTGACAGCAGTCCCCTTTATACTGCTTCGAGGGAGTTGTGGTGTCACAGTAACACACATTTTCACTAACCAGGTCTTGTTTTTGCTCCCAGTATTGGTTCCCCCTTGTCAGCCTGGCAACTTGGCAAGGACAGTGTCTAGTTGTTCAGATGGTACAACAAACCTGTGTACAGATTGGTGTGCACGGAAAAGAACAATTGACATCTAGAATTTCCTCATAGCACACTGAATGGAATAGGCCTGTCTTCATTAAGCCAGTCCATGTCGAAAAGTGTGACGCTAAACCCTGATTTCATTTCATTTATGCTGCTTTGGACTATGTGATCAGTTAGACTATCAACAGAGGCGGATCCAGGGGGGAGGCCCTAGGTGCCCGGGCCCCCCCTAAATCCCTAAATAACAGTACAAAAAAAAAGATATGCGCTAAAATCACCACTGACACCCCGATTTTTTCAAAAAATTTCTCACGGGAGCCCCACAATCCCCCCCCTAACTGGATTTCCTGGATCCGCCTCTGACTATCAAAAAGGTTATATGTAAATATTGTAATGGATCTATATATGTCGTTAAATTAACCACCTGTGTAGGGTCTTTCAGTGCAACAGTTCATAATATCAACTTGCATGACATGTGAATAGTCACACTGATCAGCAGTGAATATTCGCTAGACTGCTACAATCACTGATAGGGATGACATCAGTGTGACTTAATGAGCCCACAATACATGTATAAACTTATTTCCTTCTGCAAATTAAATTCTAGAACTCTTTTTTTGAAGTATTAGAAAAAGAAATAAAGCTGTTTGAAGTATATCTCAATAAAAGATATTTCCTATTTAGTGTAAACAGGTTGTAAAATGAGTAAAACACATCTCTGCCTGGACCAATTTACGATAGGTTGAAGGCAGTTGACCGTATAAAGGTCAGTCATTTTATACAGAATTGTAAGAAGGCTTTCATAATATCTCTGTAAATCAGATTGATAATTACTATATACCATAACCAAACAATTTTCATGTAATACTTCCTGCTTTGCAAGATTTTAAGCTTGATATTGCTAGGATTTTAGAGCACTGTTTGACATGGTGTTGACCAAAGGTTAAATGTTTTACAAAGGTTGGTTTTATAAAAATTTTATCATCCGAGAGTATCTTAAATTTCATTGTATTTGCTCTTTAAAGTTCTTCATCCAGCAGCTTCCATTTATTTAAATTTCAAGCCACTAATTGTCATTTGAATTATTCAAAAAAAATCTTAATTAAAGATAAAATCCCAAAATTAGTAGATGCTGTACATGTACTTCATTTCGATTGACTAAGCACTAAGATTAACCTGATATTATCCAATCAAATTACTAAAAATTTGGATTTAATTTAATCTTAGGTAAAATTTTGTGAACAGACTCCAAATCGTCATATCTTTGTAAAGATTCAACAGAATTGAACCATTTTTGGACAAATATTACTTATATAGAACCAGCTTTTAAAATATTGAAAGGGATTAAAAATCTTAAATGACGATAAGTTACTTTAAAAGAAAAGCAAAATTATCTTAAAAAGCAAACCAGATTTAAAGAATTTCTCTTTAAAATTGTTTATCACCCAGCAAGAATTGATTTAATCCAGTTTATTTTATGTAGCTCATACTATTAACCTCTTTATGAAGGTCAGCAGTAATATGCTTCGTCACTTTGTAAATAATGGAACTTCAGAGAGTTTTAAAGGTAGACACGGTGGCTCAGTAGTTAAACTACTGGTCCTTTAGCCAGCAGGTCTCAGATTCGATCCTAGTATTAGGAGTAAAAGTTCCAATAGGTTTTCAATCCTGATTCCCCTTGTCAGTGTCCACTGTTTTAGCGTTGATGGGCCTAATAAAAACTGAGGTCCACTGTAATGTGTTAGTGTTAACGAACACGTAGAGGAACCCTTGACAGTTGAAATTTTACGAAGGGTAGAAGTCAACGCTGCTGTCTAGGCAAAATGTTCCACATGCCCGGTCATTTACCTCATAGCACACTGTATGGTGTATGCCTATCTTCATCGGCCCAGTCGGTGCAGAACAGTAGGACGTTAAACTCTGTTACATTCAATTTTGTCAGGGCCCAGAGTTGTCTTGCTTCGGTGTTTTTTTTATTTATACCTTAGTGTTATCAGTACATGTAGGTTACCACGTAAAAGAACTCCTGACAATTTCATTCAAAATAAAAGTAGATCTCGGTCAAGAGAGCCAGAAATAAAAAACCTCACATGATATCATAAATTTAAAAAAAAAATTCTTTTATAAAAAATGTGTATTTGTTTAATGAATGAATAAATAAAATGGAGTTTAACGTCCTACGCTTCTGTACCTAATCTGGGCAAATTGAAGATGGGCATACGCCATACAGTGCTTTGAGGGATGCTTTTTGCCTTGGCAGCAACTGAATTCAAACTGCCAAGGGATCTTTTATGTGCATGCCAATGTGTACACAGGACCTTGGTTTTTCGTATGAACTTTCTCAGCCAATGCAGGGATCGAACACCGAACCTCCGGGCTAGCGAGCCAGCACCTTACCCACTTAGCTACGTGATCCCCGAGTAGTTGTTTAAACAGCATGAAGTTTAGCTGCACTACTTTATAGGCCTCATAACTAACCATAAAAACACAATGGGCTATTTATGATTTGTTGGTAAGGCTCCAATTGGTGGGGTTTTAAGTTGATTTTTCGATAAAAGTACAACTTTTTTGCCCTTAAAATTACCCTAACCATAACAACCCTAATATGACATTTGAGAAAAATCTTTGAATTCCTTTTTAGAATTAATCTAACCAGATGAAAAATTCTTATTCTAGTGAAGCAGCATAAAGTTAATTTTTTGATTTTAAAAAATATGTTTCTTTTAAGCTGGGGTGGGATGGGAAGTTGGGTGGTCAAATTGTCCAATGCCTTCACATTAGACCATAAGATATGTCATTGATTCAAGCAGGATCGTTTGTCCGGCTATTTTAGTTTTCTCCAGGTCCCTCACCCCCCACCAAGTCTGCTAAAGACAACTATGTGCAGGCGAATTATTAAAACAAAATATGCTAGTCCTGAAATAATTATGCAATGACTTTTGAAGATGCTCGGTCCACTTAGCTGCTATAGGTGTATGTTTTGTTGCATGGCAACCTGTCTAAATATATTTGTTTAGCATCCAGTGATTAAACTTTATAAAGGTTAAATCTCATGTAATTAACTTGATTCTCTAGTACAGTTGCACGGATAACAGAAATATTTACATAATTGATCTTGATGTATAAGTATTTTGAATGGACATCGGTCAATGTTCTTGAGACTTTTGTTGTTTTCGATCATTAAACACGTATAGTCAATATATATTGTTGGTCAGATCATCTAATGACGTTGGTAGTTTAAAATTGTTGTCATATCTCCCGAGTTAAGTCAATATCCTGTAAACTTTGCTGTTTATATAGGGTTGAACTCGGTCCTTATCATTACTCAACTAACAGATAGAGCTGTAAACATGGTCGCATACGGCCAGCAGCTAGCTAGTATGACTCAGCCAAAATATGTGCTAGATCTATTTTGTAATCAACATTTTCTACAGTCTTCAGATAATGCAATTTGACTGGTCATATCTTGGTGACCGTGAAAATGTCCAGTGTCTTAGTGGTAGTCATTTCACACTTTGTAATCTTGCACATGTGCTTAGTGAAACTGATACTTGGTGGATAAGACAAGGATACGTGCGAGAATGTGTGATACTGTAATTTTTGGTGATTGCTTTTTAAACTAAATGTTTATGTAACCATGTAGTTATTATGCAGTGTGTTAAGAGATATAATAACTGGTTTCTTGTTGGATATGGATTTTATAAACTTTGCACGAAAAACTATTAAAACTGTGTGATTTAAATAACTTAATTTGTGAATTCTGTTCAAAATGCAATCAGCAGTAGTAGAATGCATGGAGATGGAGACAGCTTTAGGTGATCTAGCCATAAGTAAGCATATATAATCCATTATTACAGGTATTTCATAACTGGATAGAGCATTAGGCTAAAGGGGGTGGGTGGATGGCCGAATGGTAAGCGTACGGTTGTGCACGCTGTATCATGAAGCCTGACTTGATGTCATCTGGTGTGGGTTTGAATCCCCAGTTGTACGTGACAAGGAGTTGGGTCGCCTGTCCAACCTCAGGGGTTTTCTCTGGGTCCTCCGGTTTCCTCCCACTGCTAAAGACCCCTACTTTCAAGTGAATTATTGAAATAAAATTAAACCATATGTTAGACCCGAAATGACCTAGTTTGTGTCGAGTGGACGTTATACACCATTTCTCTCTCTTCCATTAGGCAATTTAAGCTATAACACATATGGAATCACAATTACTAATTTATTTAAGTGATGTTTGGAAGAGTATTCTCACAATGATTTCAAGGAATGAATGAATGAAATGGGGGTTTAACGTCCTACTATAATGCATTTAACCTGGGCTAATCGAAGACGGGTATACGCCATACAGTGTGCTATGAGGGAAATTTTGCCCGGGCAGCAATTGAATTCCAACTGCCAAGGGATCTTTTACGTGCACGCCAATGTGTACACGGGGCCTTGGTTTTTCATCCCATCCATACGACTAGGCAGCTGTTCTTGTCAGACCCTCCTTCTGCATCTCTGACAAGGGGAAATCAAGCCGGAAAATCGAGATGAACTTTCTCGGCCAATGCAGGGATCGAACACCCGACCTCCAGGCTAGCGAACCAGCGCCTTATCCACTTAGCCACCGTGATTCCCTGATTTCAAGGAAATAAATATAGACAAACAATATATGTTACTGTAATGATATAGGGTACTGCCATTTCTTTATATTGAATGAAGAGGATAATAATCCTATAACACATATTACTAATTTATTAAAGTGATGTTTAGAAGAGCATTTTGTCAACGTTTTCAAGCAAATAAATATAGTCAAGCAATATTGGCTATTTATTTTTTTTTGTAGAGGATATTGCCAAATTTCCATATTGATGATGATAATAATCATTTAAATTCATTCAGTAACTGGAAAGAGCATTAGGCTACATGTTTAACACATATGAAAGAACAGTATACTCATTTATTTAGGCAAGGTTTTGTGATAAGAGCATTATGTCAGTCTCAACTCAGTGTTTTCAATTTTTGAATTTAATAGTCATGCTAATGAATTAACCGTACTTATACATGTTATTGGTTATAAATGTTGTAATGATTATTGTGCAGTCTAGTAATCATTATAATATAGCTTGCTTCTAACAACAGATGCAAGAATGATTATTTAAAATTTCAATTAAATTGAAATGGGGTTTGACATCCTACTGTTCTGCTCCAACTGTGCTAATGAAAATGGACATTCCCCATACAGTGTGGGAAGTTTTGCCCGGACAGCTACTGCTTACTCTTATATTAAATTCCAACTGCCAAGGGATCTTTTATTTGCACACCAATGTGTACATGGGACCACGTTTTTTCGGCACATCCGAATAATGAAATTGAAGATTTTTAATGCCATATACTACTGAGGGTTCAAACCAGGCTATATATGCTGGTCATGATCACCAGTTGAGTTTGAAATGACTTAAATTTCCCTGTACCCATCAATCAATTTACACACCGTAAAACTTAAACATATTTTCAAACATGGCTATGAAGTGGAAGTCGTACCGTTTAATACTGTTTACAAAACAAATGCTCTGTGCTATATGCAGTTTTCTTTTTTTAAATAAAGTAATGTTCTCTAATTATTTTCTATATTTACTTTATTTCAAAAATGAAAATGTGAAATAATATCAAAGTCATACTTTAACTAGCCATTTTGGATTTCTCATTTTGAATTATCATAATCTTACATTACATTTTTATTTATGAATGAAAACCAGGCCAATAATCATATGATCCTGTATTTAAATTGTGAGATTAATTTCTCATTCATGAAAGATAGTAGAGATCATAGTATATTTGTATAGAATTTACAAGCCGAATACATCCGTCACAATTTCCTTGCTATTATAAACATATATCCTGCTGGTTGAAATTGTATACACGTGAATTCAGTATATAAATTTGTTGAAGTAAAATAGGTTTTATGAAGGTATATATCCTGATTGTATACATGTGGAAGTGGGTATTATGAACTTATATCCTGCTGGTTGAAATTGTATACACATGAATTCAATATGTAAATTTGTTGAACATAGGATTTATTGGTCTTTATGAACGAGCCATGATATTAATGAAATATTCAAGGTTATATTGACACAATTTGCCTCTGCCCACAATGTAATTTGGTCGTAGAAAGCTGTCAACTGTGTCTGATTATTGTATGATCTAGAGACCAGGAATCCTATTTAATTTAGTCAAATAAATAAATATTAAATAATATTTTAAAGTCCCTGATGGTTTTTTGATAGATTTTTAATCCAATGTACTTTACAGTATTGTGAAAGTTGCAGTAATAACAATCCCGCAAATCATATTCAGAGATTTTAATTGGAAAGATAATTTTCAAACTTACATGCTTATTGAATTTGGAAAAAACGGATAGGATTCACTAGGTTTATGAACTGAAATGTTTCAATAAGGGTACTCTCAATAAGGGTACTCTCATGGGGTTTAACGTCCTACTATTTTGCACCTAACCTGAGCTAATGGAAGACGGGCATTTGCCATACAGTCTGCTATGAGGGAAATTTTGCCCGGGCAATTGCGCTACAGCCTACTCTTATATTGAATTCCAACTGCCAAGGGATCTTTTACGTGCACTCCAATGTGTACCCGGGACCTTGGTTTTTTGTCCCATCTGAACGACTAGGCAGCTGTCCTTGCCAGGCCCTCCTTCTGCATCACTGACAAGGGAAAATCACGTAAAACGAGATTAACTTTCTCGGCCAATGCAGGGATCATACACTGTAGCAATATAGTCGTGTTTTTAAGATTATAGACTTGTATGTATACCTATATCTGCTACATAAAAGGTAAAAACGAACTCTTGCATTGTTATAACTGAGAAGACGAACGTCTTAAAAAACCAGTAAATATACACAACGTGAAGGAAGACAGCTAGAGACAAATTCTAGACAATCACAAGGCTAACAGAATTATGTAACAAGAAATTATGCATGGGTTATGCTGTACAATATGGCGACGGGTTCCTCCCCCGCTCTCCACGTTAAACAGAAATGGCCCATCTTGATACATATACGATTTTGTGCACGTGACTACAAAGATCAAGTAATTAACCTGGAAGAAGATTAGACGAAAAGAGAAATTACTTTCGAAGAAGAATATATATTTAAAGACAAATTCTAGACGATCACAGGCTAACAGATATATGTAGCAAGAAACAAGATGCATGAGTCTAATGTAAGATCTGGCGATCTGCAGCCCCTTTCTCCAGGTCAGACAGAAATGGCCCTTCTTGCTACAACACCCGACCTCCAGGCTAGCGAACCAGCGCCTTATCCACTTAGCCACCATGATCCCCACGATCAAACATGACTAACAATAAACAAATAAACAGATAAAAGACATTTAAAGACACTATATAATAAATGGTATTACTGTTAACCATTAGACAGATCTAAATAGGATACTAATTAGTAGGATACCGGTACCCTATATGGTTTAAATTTATGCATTGGTTTTAATAACAATTATTGCTTCGATGACAAAGCTGTAAAACGATGTATTTTGGTTTTTTTACTTGGCAGCTAATATATATATACTCCATTCGTTATATTTTTAGCGGACAAGTACGGATATCATCCTCGGATGAAGCGCTGTCTGAAGAGGATTCTGGATCGGAAGGAGAACAGCCCGGAACCAGAGATCCGACCACGGGTAAGATGTTTTTACTTTATAGTATCAATCAATACATGGGGGGAAATGGGTGATGTATTAAGATTTGATCAAAGTTAATCAAAACCATTGTTTCCGAACCTTGGCGCTTATTCACAAAAACTTAATTTAAAATTGTTCAAAGATGCAGTCTTTTCATTGGTTGGGAGTTAGTTTTTGACCAATGAAAAAATTGCAGTTTTAAAGTTTATGTGAATCAGACCCCAGTATGGTACTAAAGTAAGTGATCTTATTCATCCTTGTTTGTTCACCTGTCACAAAGCAGTAATAAGTAGATATACTTTAGTAGGACATTAAACCCCATTTCATTCATTCATTCATTAGATATACTTTAGATATTTTGACAAAAGTAGCAGATCTGTTTATTTAAGGCTGTGCATGTATTTCGACTGCAAATCATGATGCACTATATTACTTTCCTTAAAGTGTATTACAATATATAATATGATATCAATTTGAGTAATTTCATATGTTTTTCTAGACATTTAGATTAAATGTTAGAAATAGAATCCTGAATTATATTATTGTAAAATCCAAATTAGATTTCAATAAACTAAATAAAGGTGTAAACATATCCATATTTTACAAAAAAATGCCTTTGTTTTCTTGAATTTAATACAGTTTCACTATTTAATAGAAGAAAAACTAATCTGTTGAAAGTAAAGCAAACATACTGAGCTGCCAAATTCATATTTCAAAATATTGATATTTTTTGACATCCCTAAATTTACGAGAAAAATATTTTCTAATGGAAATCATTATCTACTCTTATTGTTTTAGGTGAACTGACAACAGATTTGAGTTCACTAAAAGTAAGTTTGCTATATTTTTCTAAAGATACGTCTTCCAAAATAGAATTCAAAAATATGATTGACTTTAGGTATTTAGTGTTAAAGGAATAAAATATTATAACTTAATCCATTATATAGAGTAATAGAGTGATTAAGTTTACATGATTTATGCCAAATCAATTTAGTTATTTAGCTCTACACCTTTGTTATGAATTATGTTTTGTTTAAAATTTCAAACATTAGAACTAAAAGCTGTTGAGAAGAGAACTAATTACCATATGTTTTGTTTGGAATTTCAAACATTATAGAATTTCAATCAAAAGGCAGCCAAAGAAGAAAATTTGAATTAGTGTGTGGTCTGTGTGTTTTTTCTTTCAAACTAATATTAACCTATGGCTATCTATCGTTCACATTTATTCAGCAGTCTTAATCCTGTTTGTAAAGGGCTTATGTTAAAAGCTATTTCGTGAGGTTATGAAAGCATGTTAAGGTACATAGTTTTCAAAGTGTTTCATTGTCATGGAACCTCGAATAAATTTTTTGAGATACAATTGTCCATTTAACTCGATCTGTCTGGAGTTGATATGATTGTGCGATCCTTAAGAAGCGATGTTTGTTAACGTGATCCACTGTTCAAGGTCAGGGTGTTTGAGGTTGTGATGCATGACCTGGATGAAGACCACCTGATTATTTAATCTGGATATCTATCACTTACGAAAGGTGTGGATTTAAAATGTAAATAGTGATAATTAGATCTTTGTGTTTGTTTTGTTGTTTTTGCTAGTGTAATGACATGCTTAAACCACAATGATTACTTTACAAGAATGGATCCTTACTTATTATCAATGATTCCATTTGATGTACAAGTATGTTCACTTAACTCTTAACTGACCCAAGGCGACTTTTGTCGACAACTATAACGTTACCGTTTAGTACCCAAGGCGACTTTTGTCGACAAAACATGTTAGCCGAATGCAACGTTCCTAGCGTAATGAGAGTTATTTCCCTTATTAACAGACGTCTTTATCTCATTTGTTTACTTCCTGTTTGACATTTTGACAGTTAAAAATCTTACGGTTTCTCCTTCAAAATTATAATAAAACGGTGAAATGTCTAGACCTCTACGGCAACGTTCTAATGACGGATTACCATCCTTATTGAATGACAGTGATTCAGATTTTATCTGTGGTGTAGATTTTCATCGTTTTGCGTAAGGCCTAGAGTCTAGAGTAGAACGTGATAATTAAAATACAAATACTCATTACTTGCAATAGGCTAGGCTAAGTTAATCACGATAATTAAATAAGCTTAAATTAAAAGATTCGATGATGAATGATTTTTAGTTCACAACAGCTGAACAGAAAAATAGAAATAACCATTATACACATGAAGTTTGCATGAAATATCTAATTAAATTTTTTGTATAAAATTTATATTTATGAAAATGGCCTTAAATTTAAATTATTTCATTCATTTACATAAAGGGTCTATCTTCAGTTGTTTTTTTTAATAATATGACTTGAAAATGATATATATATTTTAATACTATTGACCATTATGACGTGGGTTTTTATGACGTTATGGCGTCAAACCTCTGGGTCGTTTAAGAGTTAATGTGTACATTAAAGCAGAGCTGATGAAAATTAAGAATGATCTAGAATAGAGGGTGGTGGGAGAAAGCCAAAGTGGCACAGTGAGTAAGGTATTCACTCACTAACCAGGAGGTCCTGGGTTTAATTCCGCAACATCTTGTAGCATGGCTTCTTTACCTGTCCGTGGCAAGAAACAGTGCCTATTCGTTTACAGCAGTGCCTATTTGTTTACATGGGACACCCACAAGAAAAGAATGTCAAAAGACCCCTAAGCAGTTGGAATTTGTTGTCCAGGCATAATTTCCACCCCATTTCATTTCATAATGTTGGATTGTTAAAATTAAAATCAAGCCTGGAAGTAGATCAAACATGTCATTGATATTGTCAGTTCACACTAATTTGAATTTTTTTGTTTGGGGAAAACCTGTTAAAAATTTGCTTCCTATTTTGAGGGGAAACAAAAAATATTTTTAAAACAAAAACAATAAATGGTTGCTCTCTTCTCAAAAGCTTTTGCTTGCATTTTTTTGAAGTTTGGAAATTTTAAACAAAATGGCTGTTTACTGGACTCAAACCCCCTAAGAATTGATCCGAAAGGCTCAAATTCACTCTATGTCGGACTTAGTTCCCATTATCTTGTCTGTCAATGCATCACATTATGTCAGGCACAGTGTTTCCTTCTTTATGCATATTTATTCATAATTTACTGGTATAAAATAAAAAAATATCTGGTACAATTTAATTAGTGCTAGATACCTACTTGTCAGGTCCTCCGGTTTCCTCCCACTGCTAAAGACCCCTACGCTCAAGCGAATTATTAAAATAATTATAGAAAACCATACGTTAGTCACAAAATGACCTAGTTTGTGTCGAGTGGAGGCTTTCTCTCAACTATTTTTCATTTGAGCTAGAAAAATTATTACTTGTTTTTCCACGTCTGATTGTACATGTATTAAAGGGCCAATCCCGATAATATTTTTGGGAATAAAACTGCTTTTAAATTTTGTGTTAAAATCCCTTAAAATCCTCTACCTCAGGGGCGAGCAACTAACTCAATATATGTGATACGATTTCAAACAATTTAAACCCGTCAGTCGTCATCTGTAAATGGAGACTGGTGTCCTCAGCTGTATTATGCGGTGTCTGGATAAAACCAGACTTTATTTTATAAATATAATGTGTAGGTGAAATTTTCCTTTTGTTATCAAGTACAGCACATGGATCATTCACTGCATAGACTTCTAAAGGGACGGGAGAATAGATTATAACCTCACCCAACCAACAAATTGAACAGAAATCTTAAAAGGGTTACGTGTCCAGATAAGTAGTTTTGACGTTCACGTTTAAACGACCCAATATTCTGAGTTGAAATTTTGAGCCACAGTAAATATACCGCTCCTCTTTATGTTGGCGTTTCATATGCTCTCAGACTTTTACTTTTTAGGCCCTATTTAACCTGGGATAGTCCCTTTAAAGTAAAATACATGTTTTAAAAAAATGTGTCAAATTGTTTGATAATATTTTTGTGTATAATCTGTATATTTCAGAGTAATTTTGTACTACAAGATGTAAAAGTTAAATCTGGTCGATTTCACCCAAGAACAGACGAACGATACAACACGAAATCTCTGACAGAACTAATTCAAAAGGTGAAATAATTTATATTTGAAAGGTTTTTTTTTAGATAAAGTTTTACATACAATTGAATAATAATTTATGGAACAGTATTTTGCAAGTATACCGGTGCCTAATTGTATATTTTCAGAGAGAAGTTGGTTTAAGCAGACATCAGAAATTCACACAAGGAGACTTATGTGTAATAAACTCAAAGTAGGTTTTGTATGAAAAGTAAATGTAAATGAAATGATATGTAGTTTTACATCCTACTGTTCTGCTTCTAAACTGGGCTAATGAAGACAGGCATACGCCATACAGTGTGTTATAAGGGAAATTTTGCCTGGGCAGCGGCGCTACAGCTTACTCGTATATTGGATTCCAACTGCCAAGGGATCTTTCACATGCACTTCAATGCGTACACTGGACCTCGGTTTCTCGTACCATCCGAACCACTAGACAGCTGTCCTTGTCAGCCCCCCGGTAATGCATCACTGACAAGGGAAAACCACACCGTAAAATATGGATGAACTTTCTAGGCCAATAGTGCTGGCAAGATATATATCACACCGTAAAATATGGATGAACTTTCTAGGCCAATAGCGCTGGCAAGATATATATCGTGGAATTAATGTATCACGATTCACCTTCTCAGGAATCGTGTATTGAATTAGAGACGCTGAATCGATGTAACTTGATTCTTTTTATGTTTTTATATCGTTTAGTAAGTAATTGTCACTTTTAATTATCACTTAATTACCAAATCAATCCAGCCTATTGTCAACTATAATCGGGTTTGCGGTAGTTATACTCTCAATACACTATATTAATTTTGGAATTTTGAATATTATTCACCATGTCTTGATGTCCGATTGGGCATATTCCTGGTCGGACAATATCGTGTGTTTGGAAAAAAAATTCGGACAAGTCCGGAATATACGGCAAAATCCCAACACTGCAAAGTACACATTATGCGTAGTTACCAAAAAACTCTTAAATTGTTTTGGGCTTTATTTCGAGATATAAAATGGTTTCATGTCTTCAACATCGGCATGACTAAAGATATCCATTATTCATTTATCCTGTTGTTTTCTTGATAAATATTGACCTGGTTATGAATCGTGATGCGAATCGTATTGAAGCACCTGAATAGTAATATGTATCGTATCGTGACTGCAGTAGCAATGCCAAGCACTAGTCTTAAACCATGTATTCAATATGATTATTTAGTGAGGATTCAATCAGTTTAAAAATGGACGCATCAAAAGATTTTACCCAACACATAAAGTGTTGCTGGATGCCGAATTTTGCGAAATTTTAAATTCACCATGTCTTAGAAAAAACAGGAGTAGGGTCGCCTGTCCAACCTCGTATGTTTTCTTCAGGTCCTACGGTTTTCTCCCACTGCTAAAGACCCCTACGTGCAAGCGAATTATTAAATATAGTCACTCTTTCACACATGGGAAAAGTTGGATGGCCGAATGGTTAGCATGTGTGCTGTATCATAAAGCCTGCCATTGAGTCAACTACGTGGCAAGGATAAGGGTCACTTTGTGGGTTTTCTTCGGGTCCTCCGGTTTCCTCCCACTGCTAAATAAGATTAAACCATATGTTTAGTCCCAAAATGACCTAGTTAAACACCATTTCTCTCTCTCTTGTAAATACTGAACGGAATTGAATCATTTTTGTACTGATATTTATTTTAAAGATGCAGTCTACCAAATATTGTAGTTTACAAGGGATTCAAATCCCTCAAATGAAGATCAAAGGCTTTAAATGAAAATCTCTGATGAACAATTATAATGTCTTGTTTCAGGTTTCTTCCTAATCGTGTAAGAACTGTGGCAACATATAGTCAGAAAGCGTTCTGTGGTACATATTCACAAGATGGCAATATATTCTTGTCTGCATCACAAGGTATGTTCATTCTATAAATGTCGACAAACAAATTATTATTATGAATCATGGGCTCCAGCTCGGGACTATATGCCGGTCATGACCGCTTGAGTTAAAAATTGACTGAAATATCAAGAGACCCATTGGTCAATTAACATGCCATAAAACTTTGTGACTTCTCAGTCTGGCAACACATGATTTGACATTCTTAATTAAAACTTACGCTTGGGAGGGAAGTTTTCAAATGTTCATATTGTACCACATGTGAAATGTTAATACATGTAGTTGCAATACTTAATGAATTATTTCACTTTGAATGATGTACTTGTTTTTTCTGGGCCACCTGATATATGGCTTGATTGTTATTATATATTGACATGGTTGTTATTATATATTGACATGGTTTTTATTATATATTGACATGTTTTTTTGTTGTTATATATTGACATGGTTGTTATTATATATTGACATGGTTTTTGTTATTATATATTGACATGGTTTTTATTATATATTGACATGGTTGTTGTTATTACCTGGTATATATTGACATAGTTGTTATTATATATTGACAGATCAGAATATAAGAGTGTATAAAACCGACAGATCGTTTAAATTATTAAAGACGATAAGAGCTAGAGATGTAGGTTGGAGTGTTTTAGATACAGCGTTCAGGTAATGATTATAAAACTTTTTTTATACTTCCACATGAAATTAAATAAGTACGAACAATCCAAATTATTTGACAAAATTCAAAGTCCTAAACAAACCGTATAGGCAAAATAGTTTATTCAGGCAAAATAGTGTAGGTGCAAGTGTATAGTCGCCACCTCTGTTCAGATAAGAGACTTGTTTGAATACGTTTGACATGTCCATAAAGGAAAGTCCTTATCAAAATTTAGAGTCACTTCCCCTGTCTGCAAAAACTTTTAGGCACTTTACTAGTCAGTTGTTGAGATTTCTGTCCAAATTTCGGTCCTCCTTTTGAGGAATTCTATTATTTCTAGTCATAATTCAACTTTAATATTTATTAATTATATTTGTTATTGATTTAATATCCTGCCAACGGAAGTTAATGGAGGATATTGAAATGGGTTCCATGTGTCAGTCTGTCACATGTTTTCTTTACAGAGAAAATCTTAAAAACTATTCAAGATATTTTTATGAAACTTTGTAAACACAGCAACCTATGACTATATATTATAGCAGTTGCGGTGTTTCCTAGCTAGAAATTTCTTAGATTTAATCAATTTTGACAGAGATTTTAGTATAGCTTACGGCTTACAAGGACAGAGGATGTTCAAGTCTGATTTTTCTTCTTTTTTTTTTAGTCCAGATGGCAACTATTTAATATATTCCAGTTGGTCCGATTGTAGTAAGTATAATATTTTTTTTTACTTATAATGTTCCCTTGTGTGTTTGAATATACCGAAATTGTTGAGTTCCAACAATATACAGCGACAAAATAAAGCACATGAATATGTTTCTACATATTCATTTCATCAAATGGAACAAAATGAATGTTTATGGAATTTTGTGGTGCTACGTTTTTGTTCTTATTTCGCGACCTTTGTTTTTTGTTAAGCAGGTAGAAAATCTGTAGTTATTTTCGCGACAAACACAGCGATCCAACAAGGAATGATAAGTTTATATTTGGTATGCTCTTATTTTGATTTATAACTGTCAATGGATCTTTAATGTGCTAAAATGGTATAATGGAATCTTGCCTTTTTTGTTTCATAGGAGCAGTGGTGACTCAGTGGGTACGATGACTGCGTTGGCCAAGAAAGTTCATTGAGATTTACAGAGTGATTCCTTTTTGTCACTGGTGCAGATGGGATGAAAAAACAAAGGTCCCATGTACACATTGGCATGCACGTAAAAGATTCATTGATAGTTGGAATTCAATATAAGAGTAGGCCATAATTTCGCTGTACGGGCAAAATTGTCCTCATAGCACACTATATACCCTTCTTCATTAGCTCAGTTTGAGTAGGACATTAAACCCCATTTCATTTTGTGTTTCATCTTAGTGATTAATGGTAGTTCCTTACAGGCTATAGGTCTTGCACCACTGACAAGGGGGTAACCAGCTTAAAAAGCTGCAATCTATTCAAACCTGGAATAATAAATTTATATTCAGTATGTTGCCATAAATTTTGAACAAATTTTTAATGCTATATTTTAGTTCATCTATGCAATATATATGGTGACCATGAAGTTCATGAGGCCTTAAATCTAACTCCGGGGGAACATAGTTTTTGTATATTTTCACTTACATTTTCTTCTGATAATTCAGAAATATTGGGTGGGTAAGTAAAAAGAATTTTTTTTAACATCTTATCAATAGAATTTTTTTTCTCATTTTGAGACTAATTACATATGTTTAGGGTGAAGAATTTTACCTGGGCAGCGGTGTTTCCAAATTGCTGATGTCTATAAAATCAACAGATTATTTTTTTGAAGTGCACAGGTGGATGGTACTCAATACATTATTTGACCTGTGACCGCTGCTTCTCAATGGATATTGTGTGCTCTGAGAGGCCAATAGAATGGGCCTTATGAAGATATTATGGAATAATGCATCTGTCAAAATATACTGTTGTATAAAAATAATAAATATTTTGGTAGAATTATATGTACATAATAAAAAGCTAAATAAAGAGAGATAACTACTTTGTAGTGGGTCTTCAATATCAAAATCTCATAGCAATAATATATTATTAGTTAACAAGACAGGTTACGAGTCAATTGTTTTTTTCTTTACCAGGGCAAATGATGGTTGTTTATATGTGTATGATAGAGAAAGTAATCAAAGAACACTCAGGGTATGATCTTGTTTTTGTGCTTCGCCTATCATAGAAAACAGGATACTGTAAAAATGAGTTCTTCTGGCTGCCTGTCTGTTGTACATTTTGGGACTCTGCTCGAATTGAGATAGAATTCCAGACTTCATGTAGATGTTCTTTAAGCGAATGGGTTCTTCATGCTGCATGCCTGATTTACCTTTGGGACTCTGCTTTGAATTGATGTTTTTAAGCGAATGTGACCGACGTTGGTGATGAGCATTTTTTGCGCAAGATATAATTAATTTATTTGCTCGATGTTTTATGAAAAGATAAATGTGCAAGTATTTTCACAAAAATATGAAATTTCTCACATCTGAATCCATACATATGTTCTCAGATAGATAATTTAACATTTCATTAAGAAAACAAAATCAAAATATCAGCGCAAGATAATCTCAGCTATTTATTTTGGGATTGAAGAATGGGAATACGCCCACATGGAAATGTGGTCGTATATTGTCGTCGCCCTCGTGCGTCTGTCCGTCGGTCCAATGGTCCGTCCACAATTTCTTTTAAACACTCTAGAGGCTATAGTTCATATCCGATTGACTTTACATTTATACACAGTGTTTAAAGTCATGAGATGAAGAAACCTATTGATTTTCAGCAATTTCCGATAATTACTGCTAGAGTTGTGGAGGCTAAAATTAATAACCAATTGACTTTAAATTTATACACAGTGTTTCAGGTCATGAAACACAGAAACCTTTTGATTTTTAGCGATTTCCGATAATTACTGTCAGAGTTATGGCCCTTGATCACTTCAAAAATCCTTGTGAATACTCTAGAGGCCAAAGTTAATATCCGATTGGCTTTAAATTTGTACACAATGTTAAAGGTCATAAGACGAAGAATCCTATTGATTTTCAACGATTTCTGATAATTACTGTCAGAGTTATGGCCCTTGAACACTTCAAAAAATCTTGTGGACGCGCTAGAGGCTAAAGTTAATATCCGATTTGAATGATAATTACATAATGAGTTGTTACTTTTAATCAGATTTTAGTATATTTAAATGTTTCTTTATCGAAAAAAAATAAAATATGCGACAACTCTTGTTGACTGCCCAGACGATTTAGCTGCTGTGAGCGTATGTTTCGTTGCCTGGCAACTCTCCTTTTTTCCTGGTCAGTTGAGACTAGAGGGGCTTTGTTAGGGTGGGGGGTTGGATGGCTGAATGGTTAACGTGCGCGCTGTATTATAACGCCTATCATTGAGTAATTTGGCATGGTTTTGAATCCCCGGTTGTACTTGGCAAGAAGTAGGGTCGTCTGGCCAACCTCATCGCCTTTCTCCGGGTCTTCCAGTTTTCTCCTACTACTAAATACCCCTACGCACAAGCGAATTATTGAAATAAAATTAAACCATATGTTAGTCCCAAAATGACCTAGTTTGTGTCAAGTGGTTGTTAAACCTCATTTCTCTCTCTCTCTCCTGGTCAGTTGAGACCAGAGAGGCTTTTGAATACCATACATTTTAAGGGTAAAAATGCTCAACTCACAGAATGTGAAAATAAGATCAGTGATTGACAGATGTTTTTTTACCAATTTTATTTATAGATTGAAAGTCATGATGATGATGTGAATGCTGTGTCTTTTGCTGATGATAGTTCACAGATATTATTTAGTGGTGCTGATGATGGTCTCTGTCGGGTTAGTATTCTTATATCTTGGTAATCCCTGATGATGGTCTCTGTCGGGTTAGTATTCTTATATCTTGGTAATCCCCGATGATGGTCTCTGTCGGGTTAGTATTCTTATATCTTGGTAATCCCTGATGATGGTCTCTGTCGGGTTAGTATTCTAATATCTTGGTAATCTCTGATGATAGTCTCTTGTCGGGTTAGTATTCTTATATCTTGGTAATCCCTGATGATGGTCTCTGTCTAGTCATTAGTATTCTAATATCTTGATAAAGCGTCAAAAAATCCTGTAATAAATTCCTGTTTTAATTTCCCGTAATTCTTGTGTATTTATATTTATTGAGGATTGCCCTCTTTTCCTTTTCACATCTGGGGGGTTGGATGGCCGAATAGTTAGAAGTGCGGGCTGTATCATAAAGCCTGTCATTGAGTCAACTGGCGGGTTTCGAATCCCTGGTTATACGTGACAAGGAGTAGGGTCGCCCCTCCAACTTCGTGGATGTCCTCTGGGTCCTCCGGTTTCCACCCACCGCTAAAGACCCCTACGCGCAAGCAAATTTTGGAAATAAAATTAAACCATATGTTAGTCCTGAAATGACTTAGTTTGTGTCGAGTGGACGGTAAACCCCACTACTCTCTCTCAGTAGTAGTAGAAGGTGGTGGTTTGACGTCTAGTGTCGCAATTATAACATCATGCAGTATATTGACTGCTTGCTCACTAAGCAGGAGAACTGGCCTCATTTCGTTAAGCTTCTTGGTTAAAAATTTACTCAACTTTCAATCACTGTTTATGAGAAATATCTTTGATCCAGAAACACAAACATAGTTTCTGATTGAGTTATTTGATACATTAAAACAAGTTTTATAAAGGGCAATATTTTAGTTACTAGAAGGTGAACAATTTTGGGTTATTCTTAACTTATTAAGTCTTGAGGATGTTTTGGGAAGCCGGGGCTCGATGCCAGTGTTGGATGAAAATTTTCATAGACTTTTCCATATCAATGGGGCTGCGTAACAATTGGAATTCGAAAAAGCGTACGGGTAAAAGCCTTGTCAAGGCATACTTTCCCCAAATGCACACTGCATGGCACATACCCATTTTCATAAGTCCAATAAATGCAGAAAAGTAAGACTTTAAACCCGATTTCATTTAATAAATATATTTATGTTTTATGCATGATTAGCGAGTGAAATATTATGTTATGTTTTGTCCATGTATAACGAGTGAAATATTATGTTATGTTTTGTCCATGTGTAATGAGTGAAATATTATGTTATGTTTAGTCCATGTATAACGAGTGAAATATTATGTTATGTTTTATCCATGTATAACGAGTGAAATATTATGTTATGTTTTGTCCATGTGTAACGAGTGAAATATTATGTTATGTTTAGTCCATGTATAACGAGTGAAATATTATGTTATGTTTTGTCCATGTATAACGAGTGAAATATTATGTTATGTTTTATCCATGTATAACGAGTGAAATATTATGTTATGTTTTGTCCATGTGTAATGAGTGAAATATTATGTTATGTTTTGTCCATGTGTAATGAGTGAAATATTATGTTATGTTTTGTCCATGTGGATGTAGTGAAATAGTGAGATATGTTTGGTACAGATATTCCTTTTTTTTTTCAGGTATGGGATAGAAGAACATTAAGAGAAGATAATCCTATACCTGTAGGAACGTTTGCTGGTCATACAGATGGTATTACTTATATAGACAGCAAGGTAGATATCATTCCCTTTTATAACAGGAGCGGGGGACTAAGAGGGTAAGACACTGGTTTGCTAGCCTAGAGGTCGGGTGTTCGATCCCTGCATTGGCCGAGAAAGTTCATCAAGATTTTCCGACGTGGTTTCCTCTTGTCAGTGATGCAGGACAGAGGGTCTGACAAGGACAGCTGTCTAGTCGTTTGGATGGTATGAAAAGCCGAGGTCCCGTGTACACATTGGCATGCACCTAAAATATCCCTTGGCAGTTGGAATTCGATATAAGAGTAGGCTGTAGCGCTGCGACTTGTCGGGGCAAAATTTCCCTCATAGCACACTGCATGGCGTATGCCCTTCTTTATTAGCCAAGCCTAGGAGCAGAACAGTAGGACATTAAACCCCATTTCTTTTCATTTCATATAACAGGAGTGATGATGTAGATGTACCTACACCAGTTTGTTAGGCCACACTGTTTTAAAATTTGATTCTTCGGGAACAGTTGTTAAAATTTCTTTGCTAGTTCTTAGCCGGGAAAAATTATGATTTAAAACACAAAGTACTTTTTCAAAAGTTTTTATCTCTAAATTTTAAACAAAAACTGTTCATGCGACTCATGGCTATGTATTTATAATGACACCAGAGAGCTCAAACCTTTAATGTTCAATTCATTAAGCCCTCCCAAGATAATTGGCATCTATTATCCTACTCGAAAATAGCCCATGCCCGTAGCCTACATCCTCTAAAAAACCCAATCAAATCATTTTTGAAGGCTGATATGTAGGTAATGGTACCATACAAATAATTGGGCTTTCAATGACTGCTCCCGACTGAGACATAAATGATATGTCACGTGGCAGGATATCTTAGAACCATTTTTAATCGAAATTGATATACATTTCAGAACTTTTGCATTTGACGGCTATACAATTTTATAACATTTAGTTCCGAAAGGTCCCCTAATTCTTTATATTTAATGGTTTGACTTGATATTTATGTATGATTTTTTGTTTTTAGGGTGATGCACGATACCTTTTGTCTAATTCTAAAGATCAGACAATTAAATTATGGGATGTAAGAGCATTTTCAAATGAAGATTCCATACGAGTAAGTATTTCACTTTTTTTAACACAGATGACAATTCAACAATCTTTTATTGTTGTGAAGGGCAGTAAAATAGGGTTTAACGTCCTACATTTCTGTACCAAACCGAGCTAATGAAGACGAGCATACACCATACAGATGAGGGTGGTTTTACGTACACAAAAGGTAACAGGTATATAGCGAGCCAGCACCTTACTCGGTGAGACACTATGACTCCCGGTTGGGATTGGAATAGAATGGGTTTTAATGTCTCGTCAATGACAAGCATTTGTTTATTGTTATTTCTATGCTATGCTATGTGAGGTACACATTTGGGCCATGTTTTTTTCGTGCCTTACATACGACTAGGTACATTTTCCTTGTCATTTTTCAGATTTTCATTGAAAGGGTTTCTTTTAATAGTTCAAGAGATATTACTTGAATTTTATGTATTTCTTTCGTTTTACAATATCTAAAATTTATTTCATTTTAAAAAGAGTTATTTCCCCTGTATGTTTAAGGCTACGAAGCGGGCTGTATCAGCACAGAAATGGGATTACAGATGGCAGCAAGTACCGAGAAGAGGTATTCCAACATTTTATGACTGATGACGTTTATAGTAATAATATCATTTATATCAGAATGGTCTTTCAGCTTATAATAAGGATATTGAAATATGTTAGATTCATTTTGACAAAAAGTACCGAGAAGAGGTATAAAGACATTTTATGACTTAAGACGTTCATACATAGGCATACGGGAAATTTTTTGACTTGCCCCAAAAATGTAGTTTTTACTAAATAAAAAAAAGTTCAATCTTTATTTAAAGGCCCATGACAGGTTCTACAAAATGTCTTTTGCGATGAATAAGTTCTTAATTTCTAGTTCTTTATGTAACTGTAAATCATAGGTTACTGTACTCCAAATAATAGAGGGTTCAAGTCCATAGGCGTACAGACTCAATGACAGTAAGGTGGCAGAATCTGAAATGCCTGAGAAAAAAAAATACGGCTTTACAGGCACCAGCGCCGGTCTTCATAGCTGCATTCACAAATAGTAATCAATGCTCAATATAAATTTTTGGTATTCAATTAAGAGAAAAGTGAAATTAGTGTTTTATTAGCGCTTGATGACAGTTAGGGAAGCAAAACTAGAAATGCCCCCAAAAACTTCAGGTTTACAGAGAGTGGCACCAATATTCTTCGAGGAGCGAAGAAGTGGAGCTGACCTTGTATGGACCCCCAAGTAAATTTTGGCATATGTGACAGCCGCAAACACGTTTTACTGCAATTCCAGCCCGTAATATTAGTGTTGTATTACATTTCGGGCACTTTATTTTGCTAAGTAGATTAAATTAAAAAAATGTTTCACTTTACCAGTCTGCCCGAAAAGTCAGCTTGCCCGAACTGTCCCCCCCCCCCCTGGTTCGTACGCTTATGGTTGAGTATTAAGATTTCTATTTCTATAGACACTTTGAATTTTAATTCGCTGATAAACTGGACACATTCAAGACCACAAAAATTTTTTATACAACTTTTACAAAGTACAATTGTGTGCCCAAATTTTCCCACCATTTGGTGCCCACATTTGACTATGTGTCTTCCCCTGTGATTGATCCCAGGGTATAGTGGAATGGAATGGAACGATAACACTGAGGACACTGAGAATGTTAATTTATTAAGTGGTGCAGGAGTATCTGAGAAACAGAATATTTTTTCTATATGGCCTTATCCTAAATCATAATGTTCTTTTATTTATTAATGCACAACCATTAATCTAAATTACAATCTTCTTTTTATTTGCAGCCCGAAGAAAATGTTTATTAGGTGATACATCAGTAATGACATATAAAGGACATTGTGTGTTACATACGTTAATCAGGTGTCATTTCTCACCAGCTTTTTCTACTGGTCAGAGATATGTATATACCGGTTGTGCGACTGGATCTGTTATTAGTAAGTATTGAAATATTGTTTTAAACAGTATTCATTTCAAAGAATACCAACCATTCTATTCATTTGAAAGAATACCAATCAGGCTATGCTGCTTTAACAGTATTCATTTCAAAGACACAAGAGGGTTAAACAGTATTCATTTCAAAGAAAACATGAAATAGGGGTTAACGTCCTACTTTTCTGCACCAACTGTGCTAATGAACCAAAGACACAAGAGGGTTAAACAGTATTCATTTCAAAGATAACATGAAATAGGGGTTAACATTCTACTTTTCGGCAACAATTGTGCTAATAAAGATGACATACTGCAGTGTGCTTTGAGATAAATTTTTATAACCCTAATTGTGCTACAAAAGACAGTTTTATTATACACCCACATTTTCATGTGGACCTATTAGTAAATACAGGAGGACACCACTACACGAAAAACAAACAAAAAAAATTTACAAGATAAACCTGCCGACAAGACAGAAAACAGACATTGCAAAAACTAAACAATTATCAAATCAAGTGAATGGATCTGGGGGCCTGTTATGGTACAGGCTTCACCTGTCCGTCCAAAATTTGTTTTTGACGGTCTATAGGCTAGAGGTCACAATTTTTATCCGATTTTGACGAAACTTGAAATATAGGTTTATCTCCAACGGATTCTGGTTCCCGTCAATAATTGCATGTATCAGATGGTAACCTCATGGATTGTGGCCCTTGGTTGTATGAAAAATCATGTTTAAGCTTGTTAACACCCTAGGGGTCACAATTTTCATCCGATTTTGATAAAACTTCAAATATATGTTTATAACCCAACGATCTCGAATCCTTTAAATATTCACGCATATCAGACCATAACTATCTTGATTATGGTGACTATGGTCCCTGATTGAATGACAAATCACGTTTTTATATTTGGCCCCTTTAGAGGTCACAACTTTTGTTCCAAATTGATCTTTAAATCCCAAAGATCTCAGTCCCTTTCAATATTCGTGCATAGCAACCACGGGGTAAACACTAATTTTTTTAATATTTCATCATTTGTTGTTTTTTTTCAGTTTATGATTTGTTAACTGGTGCAATTGTTAAGAAGTTAGATAATCATGCAGCATGTGTACGAGATGTTTCCTGGCACCCGTATTACAATAAACTTGTCAGTACATCGGTAAGATTCTCGTATTTCATTTACAATAAGCAGAGGTTATTCTTAACCACAAATTGTTTTACCCAGCCTCCCCCCCCCCCCTGATATGAGAGAGAGAGAGAAATAGAAATGGGGTTTAACGTCCACTCAACACAACTAGGTCATTTCTGGACTAAGACATGGTTTAATTTTATTTCATTAATTCGCTTGCGCGTAGGGGTCTTTAGCAGTGGGAGGAAACCGGAGTGCCCGTAGGAAACCAACGAGTTTGAGAAGGCGCCCCTATCTCAATGCCACATACGCTCACACTAGAGCTCGAAACCACAGCCGCAAGCCAGAGGTAGCCGGCCAGCTAGAGGTCGAAGCGCTAGGCCATCCCCCCCCCCCCCCTTATATGAGAACAAATAGAGTTTTGTAAAAGTAAAAATAAAATGTAATTCTTCAAATAAGATATTGATTCCTTTCTATAAAATCAAATCATTCCAATAAGGTCATAGTTTTATATATAGTATAATCATTTAGTGGCATTTAGCGATCGGGAAACACATTAACAGAACATACGCCCACATAGAAATGTGGTCGTATTTTGCCGTCGCCCCCGTCCGTCCGTCCATCGCCCACAATTTCTTGTGAACACTCTAGGGGCTAAAATTTAAATTTATACACAGTGTTTAGGGTCATGAGACGAAGAAGCCTATTGATTTTCAGCGATTTCCGATAATTGCTGTCAGAGTTATGGCCCTTGATCACTTCAAAAAATCTTGTAGACGCTCCAGAGGCTAAAGTTAATAACCGATTAACTTTAAATTTATACACAGTGTTGAGGGTCATGAAACGAAGAAGCCTAGGGATTTTCAGAATATTAAGTTTTTCGTATACTAAACGTTAGCATGGAGGAGAACTTTATCAAAGCCAAACAAATTCGAATGATTTTCTGATAATTACATAATGAGTTGTTACTTGTTATATGATTTTAGTGTATTATAAATGTTTCATTACTGAAAAAAGTTAAATATGCGACAACTCTTGTTGACTGCCCGGACGATTTAGCTGCTGTGGGCGTATGTTTCGTTGCCTGGCAACCTATCTTTATTGGATACAATCACTAGTTTTATTCTAAAAGCACAAAGTTTCAACAGGTATCCTCTTATCGTTATCAAGCACAATGACATTTAGAATAAAACTAGTGATTGTTTCCTATAAAAAATGTGTTCTGTTATATATATAGTAATTTGGTTATGATACCTGTACTTGGTGTTTACTGCAAAGTGTTTTACAATCCATGCTCTAATTTAAACAGTTTATCTCGATGCTCACAACCTATGATATCAAGCAAGGACCGACAATGTTGTAAATGGGGTTTAATGACTACTCAACACAAACTAGGTCATTTCGGCATTAACATTTGGTTCAATTTTATTTCAATAATTGCTTGCGCGTAGGCGTCTTTTAGCAGTTGGAGGAAATCTGAAGACCCAGAGAAAACCCACAAGGCTGTACAGGTGACCCTACTCATTGTCACGTACCACTGGGAATCGAAACCACACCAGTTCACTCTATGACAGACCTTATGATACAGCGTGCACATACTAGCCATTGGCCATCCAACCCCCACGAATTAAATGACCCAGGTGAATATGTTTATATACATACAACTGAAGTTGAATGGTTGATCTTAAGAGTCATTGAGTATCAATTTACAAATTCAAAGATAAAGATATTAAAATCATGAATAGGGTAATCAGAAAATTAATAACTCTTAGGTACTAGGGTTAAGCCTCATTGTGCAAGGCTGTAAACTGGCAAGGTTTTGATTCCATGGTTGTACGTGACAAGGAGTAGGGCCGCCTTACCAACCTTGTAGGTTTTCTTCTAGTCCTCTGGTTTTCCTCCCACTGTTGAAGACCACTATGTGCAAGCAAATTTTTGAAATAAATTGAACCATATGTTCGCCCTGAAATGACCTGTCTTCTTAATAATCTGTTGACCATTTCCTCTGGTTTCCTCCCAGTGCTGAAGACCACTATGCGCAAGAAAATTATTGAAATAAATTGAGCCTTATGTTCGCCCTAAAATGACCTGTCTTCTTAATAATCTGTTAACCATTCCTAAAGTTTATATAGAATTTAGCATAATTGAATCGAGAGGAGGTAAATCTATTTCACGCATTAATTAGGGTGAAGCGACCACCCATGCCTTCCTTATATAAAAGTCTACAATTTTTTTTTATTGTCCCTCGCCTTTCGAAAAAAGAAGGGGACTATAGTATTAAAATGGGTTCGTCCGTCCGTCTGTTTGTCACACTCTTTGGGACACAATAACTCCCTTCCTAATTGAACTAGAATGATCAAACTTGGTGTAGGTGTTTATAAGGTCAATGCCCTGATGGAGTTCGAAGATGAGCATTTTCTGCGTAGGGTAAACAGAGATAAGCAATTTGATTGGTTGATGCTTTTGGACACGATAACTTTGGTTCTAAATATGGGAGAGTGATGAAACTTGGTGTATAGTTTCATTCCATCAATACCTTGATTTAGTTCGATAATGAGCATTTTTTGCTCAGGGTAAGCAAAGCGATAAGCAATTTGAGTGGTTGATGCCCTGGGACACGATAACTTTAGTTCTAATTAAGTGAGAGTGTTTAAACTGGGTGTATAGTTTTATTACATCAATACCTTGACCAAGTTCGATAATGAGCATTTTCTGCTCAGGGTAAGCAAAGCAATAAGTTATTTGATTAGTCGGGACTTTTGAGCATAATAAATCTCCTTCTAATTGAGGTAGGATGTTCAAACTGATAGAGAGTGATGAAACTTTGTGTATAGGTTGATTGCTCAATGCTTTTGAAAAAAAATAAATGTGCGATTAATTAATTTGTGTCCTATATTTATTTGGGGATTTTGGCGGGGGACATCAGCCTCACTGTTGGCGTGTTTAAACAAATTTTTTATTCAAGACATAACAAAACAATACAAATTTAAATAAAGCTACATAAATGATATAAACACACTATTATGATCAATATACATATATATAAAGTGTTATTTATAAAGTACATAAGATATAATACAGAAAGAATATAAGCAAGTTATAGCTAGCATCAGGACTAAGATTTAAGAATGGGTCGATATTCAACTGCTTAGTTTAAATCCATTACTTTTAAATTCTGGGCGGCTATTGTAACCTTAAACCGATGTGTGGGTCCAGGCCAGTATCTAAAGGGGGGCGAGGGGGTGCATGGCCCTCTCGGGTGAAATGCTCGCCTTCCCCCGCGTGAAATGTTTGCCTCCCCGCTCAGAAATTGCTAACAGTTCCTTATATTAACGTAAAAAAACTACGCTTCCCTTAACAGGAGGAGGTATAATTTGAAAAATCACAATTTCTTTTTATTTGAATACTTATTTTACAATGCTTAATGTTAGAATGACCTTTCGGCCATCCAACACCCCCCACCCCCCTCATAAATAGGAGCCACAGTGGCTCAGTGGTTCGGACGATCCTGGGGTCCTGTGTTAGATCCCTGAGTTGGCCGAGAAAGTTCCTCAGGATTTTCTGGCGTGGTTCCTACAACGTATAGTCATTCCCGCTAAGATGTCTACCTGTGATAATCGATGTTGCAAAATTCAAAGTTTGTGCAATGTCAATGTTTCAGTGGAGGTCGCTTTAGTTGATTGATTGTCTTAGTGCCACGGGCCTGCAGTAAGGAGAGAATACGTAGCTATATCTAGCAATGTCCAGATGCTATAAAACTTGCTGTCGTAGTTTCAGGAAAATGACTAACTGTACCCCATTTTTATCAGCAAAATAAGTATTTTATGTAATCAGTATTAAATTCCTAAAATTCATTCATTCCCCACATCTTATTTTCGTGTTCTTTATTGCATTATTATTATTATTACTTTATATTATATTTTCCTATCATTTACTGGTAATCCATGGCCAATTCAATTTAATATTGTCGTCTACTTTCATTATATTTGTAAACTAATAACGTAGTTAATGGGGACATTAATTCTCGGTTACAGACATTTTTTTACGAGTTAATTTTATAATTGGAAACCTCTCTTAGTAAAACTACTACCAGTAAATACCATTGAAACAATTTAAATTTTAAAGGGACAATAACACTCTCTTGCTGGTTTGACAGCTCCAGAAAAAAAATAATATCCTTATTCTAAGTACTAGATGTTTAAGTGTCCTACCTGTTGTGTAAATTATCCATTACATCCTATTTTACTTGTTCAGAGGGTTCAAAAATATGTTTAAATCCAAGTCACATTTGAAAAGGTTTACGTAAGGCTTTTCAAATCATACAGTTGAATTTTTCCAATTTTTTAAAATTAGGTGTGTTAAGAAGAAATTGTATCACCAAGTTATTGGAATATTGTAAAATAGTACAATTTATTGAGCAGAATAAAGATTGGGACATATTCTTCAGTTACAACAAGAGTGGTATTGGGCCTTTAACTATATTATATTGACTCAGGCTATAATATTCATCAAACAAAATAACGCGCGTCAATTTAATTTTCTAAAGTCTTTTGTTTCAATAATGTTAAGATAAATGTCCTACCTTGTTAAAGAATTATCCTATTGTGTGAGTTTATCCTATTAATTGACAAAGATATCATTTTCTTGTTGTAAGTAAAACATTTTATTTGTTGGGTTCTCTATGGTTTCGTCTCTATGGTTTCGACTCAGGAGTCGCTTTTGAGTGCCATTTGTCATGAGAAAACTTGATGAACAGCAAAACATATCATTGCAGAAGTAATTAAAAAAAATGGCTGATGTACAAATGAAAAATCTTTAAATATTAAGTGGTATTAAATTTATTGAATCATTTGAGAGCTAGTATTTCTGCATCAATATAGACATCTTTAACAGTTTTAAAAAGAGAGAAATGGGTTTATTGTCCACTTGTAGCAAACTAGGTCATTTTAAGACTAACATATGGTTCAAGCGAGAGAGAGAGAGAAATGGGCTTTAACGTCAACTCAACACAAACTAGGTCATTTTGGGACTGACGTATGGTTTTCAAATTTCTTTTCAATAATTCGCTTGCGCATAGGGGTCTTTAGCAGTGGGAGGAAACTGGAGTGCCCGAGGAAACCCACGAGGTTAGTTAGGCGACCCTGATTCTTGATTACATTGTAGTCTGCTCAAAAGAAGTCATTGGCTGACTTGATCTAACACCATTTCTTCCGAGATTAACCAAATCAAGATGTCTATGACTTACCCAAGTTCGAAAAAATACCAACAGAAAGCAATTGCAATATTTTTTATCGAATATGACGTATATAAATGGGTTGCTTAAATGAGGAACAGTAATAAAAATTAAGCCGAATATTCGACTCATTAGACTATGGAGTGTAGTTATTTGGTCCAGTTGTTTTTGAACTATGATGATGATGGCATATAATAGCCATGTTGTTATGAAAACAACAATTGTTAAAGTAACTGGCACAATGGCTTTAACGAAAGGCTTAGGGCCATGAGGATTTGACCCGGACACTGATATCACAGGAGTAACTTTCATGTAAGCCATTCTGTACATTGCGACTTGCGTTGTGACCAAAATTAAAAAACATGGCACAAACACGAATAGGCTTAACAATGATAGATAGGAAGGACTTCGAATTTTAAATGTTACCAATGCGGTACAAACCAGCAGACCCTCATTATGTACAAAATTGTTATTAACCCATGGATAGACTCCTGTTAAAAAACTAAAAACCCACATAAATCCCATCATCCATTTGGAATACTGAACCCATTTTGAGCCTTCGTAGAAGAAAGTATTTTTTAAACAGATGAAACGATCTGTGGAAATCATGGAGTAGAAGATGATGGAAGCAACACCTGTGGTGAAATGAACGTAACCCTGGAGGTTACACCATGTCCTGTAATCCTGCTGGAGCCACAGGGAATCAGACGCCAGTGATATCAGTGCCGTTGGAATGTCAAACAGGAGTGAGAGGATATCTGTGACGGCCAGATGGCATATTATGTAATATGTGGTGGTGTGAAGAATCTCTTTCTTGTAGACAATATACAATATGGAGATATTGGCCAGTAATCCTAGTAATAGTGTAAGCACAAGAACAGATAACTGTAATCCAATTGTAGCTTGTCCATTATCCAGCATAGAAGTATCATTTTCATGCATGATAACGTCTCAGAAGATTCACAAAGTCATTTTTAGAAAGCAATTTATTGTAGAGATGGGAATTCAATTAACTTTACAGACTTCAGTTTACTTCTCAGACTTCAGTTAACTTTTTCGACTTTCTTACACTTATTGAAATTTAATTTACTTTACAGGCTTAAGTTCATTTTAGGACATATCAGTTCACTTTAAAGACTTCAGGTATATCAGTTCACTTTACAGACATTATGGATATCAGTTCACTTACAGACATTATGGATATCAGTTCACTTACAGACATTATGGATATCAGTTCACTTACAGACATTAGGGATATCAGTTCACTTTACAGACTTCAGGGATATCAGTTCACTTACAGACATTATGGATATCAGTTCACATTACAGACTTAAATTCATGTTAGTTAGGGACATCAGTTCACTTTACAGACTTCAGTTCATGTTAGGGCCATCCATTCACTTTACAGACTTCAATTCATGTTAGGGTCCTTCGTTCACTTCACAGACTTTAGTTCACTTTGTTACTTTGCTCTGTGTCTTTACTTGTTCTGTCTCTCCTCAAACTGTCTTTATATGTTCCCTCAATTCTAAAACTACATCTATATTTATTTCCACACTCGTTATAAACTATGTCCTAATTTTCCACAAGCTTTGTCTTTATTTGTTCCCACTCTCCTCAAATCATGTCTTTATTGCCGCATGTCTTTTTTTGTTCCCCTCTCTGATTAAAGTCTTTATTTGTTCTCTCTCTCTTTAGACTCTGCCTTGATTTGTTCAACTAGGTTATAATATGTTCCTGATCACCAGAACTATGTCTTGCAAATTAACATTTCAAGGGAAAAAGAAAGAAACTTCAACTATAATGACACAATTTTCTGGAACACATGTTATGTGGATGTTCATTTCCTGTGGAATCGGGTTCTCTCATCTTTCTCAAATGAAGACTAGCAAACCATAGTCTGTATATATATACAGAAGGATAGAACAAAGAAAACAATAAAATACAATTTCTATTCTGTGCTAATCACGTTACACATTTCAAACAATTTATATAATATAATCTGCTCTATTTATAATCAGTATCAGGATATGGTATAGAATCATAACACAGTCTATTCATATAACTGTCACTAGAGTTTCGTATTTATAATCAGTGAGTGTTTGATGAAATGATATCTGCTGAGAAACGATTCTGATTGAAAAAAACAAACCAAAACCCTACATGTACTTACAGAGAAAGTCTTAAAGGAGAATATTGGCGTCGGTCATTAACACATGTGATAGAACTGGTTAAATTAAACACATTCCAAATAAAATATTATCACACAGATGATTGCTAAGGTAGATGCCATATGAAGATTTAAAGATGGAAAACATGTGTTATCCTTTTACTATGTATAACTAACTGAAGTACCGAGCAATAACAGATATATGATCCGAATTCCAATATTGTCCTCTAATGTTTATCATGAGAGATAATCTATCATATAAAAGAACACATGTGTTTTTGAGTCGGATTCATGAATCAAAATTTTTTTATGTAATAGGTTTACATTAATTCCTTTCATTGGGTATCAGCGAGGATTAACTGTGATAGGCACAACAATTTTCTCGTCCTTGATAATGATTAGAGTCTATAATTAGAGTGTAATTATAGTAATCTCTCTGTATTGTTTATCTTTATGCTTGTTTGGCTGTTAATTGTATGATGACTACATTAAGTCTCTTTGAGGCTGAAATTTGCCTTATATGGGCAGTCTGAGCCAGAATGTGATGGCGGTGCAATATCAGTATCATGTCTGGTGTCAAAATTAAACTGCTTCTGGCTTAGGGCACAACCCTTGTCTTGATGCTTGTTGGCTGTTAATTGTATGCTGACTACACTAAATCTCTTTGAGACCAAAATTTGCCTTGTATGGGCAGCTCAATTCAGAAAGTTATGGCATTGCAATATCAGTAGCCTACCATTTCTGGCTTAGTGCACAACCCTTTCGGCTAATCTGCCGTGTTTATCACATGGAGCTGCAATGGCTAAGTGAGTTAGGCACTGGTTCGCTAAACAGGAGGTAATTTGTCTGACCCAACAGTTGGCTGAGAATTGTTTCGACATGTTGCCATAATAGAGGGAGGGTTAGATGGCCGAATTGTCAAGCACATGCGCGATGTATCATAAAGCCTGTCATTGAGTCAATTTTACTTGACAATGAGTAGGGTCGCCTGTCCAACCTCATGGGTTTTCTACGGGTTCTTCGGTTTCCTCCCACTACTAAAGACCCCTACGGAGATTCTTCTTATCCCGGAATTTTATGATTTGACACAAAATATGTTTTCGGCATTCAAAATGACCTACGGGTCTGATCCGGTTTTAGTCATTTTTCAGAGCCCTAGGTCCCGATAGGCATATAAACACTAAGTTAGTCCCCAAATGACCTAGTTTGTGTTGAGTGGACGTTAAACCCCATTTGTCTCTCTCTCCCATAATATGAGACGATAGTGACTTCTTACATGTAGCTAACTTAATTAATGCATTTGTGACACATATCAATACTAATTGTATCTGCAACTCACAGAACCACACCTGCTTAATATTATGTAAAAGTAGGGTCACCTGCCTAACCTCATGGGTTTTCTCTGTATCTTCCAGTTTCATCCGACTGCTAAAAACACCTGCTCGCAAGTGATTTATTTAAACCAAATTTACCATATGTTAGTCTCGTAATGAACCAGTTTGTGTCGAAAGAACATTAATCTATCATGCTGTCTCTCTCCCTACACTTCACTGCCTATTTCTCCATAAACCCGTAAATCGTTAACATTTGGTACCTAGAAATTGACAAAAGTGGGGTCGTGACACATATAATACTGATTTACATTCAATGGTTCCCGTTTTTACTCCAATTTCAAATCAGTTATGTTCGGCAAAATAAGCCAGCAGTCTTAATCGAGTGCAAATTTCTAGCGTCTGTTGTTATTCCAGTCTACATACACCATTTAATTTGGTGCAATGTGTCTAGCCTCGAGTCTTTTGTTACAACTGGGGCTAATTTAACAAATAAATCGTGTTTTCAATGTTAAAGATTTTGGATGATATTAATAGAGACTTGGTTACTTTAAATCAAAAAGCCATAACCACGGAAACCATCAATTTCTTTTTTATGTTGATCATTTGTCAAAGCCATTAGATTTTATGTGTTGATTTGTTATTTGTAATGACAGTTAGACCAGGAGGCGCCAGGAGCTGTAATTAATTTTCCTTGAATTGATACAGAATCTGTTAAAAACAAACTTGTAGAACTCAATTATTGATAAGTAAAAGGAATGAGATATTGAAAGTAGGATAAAAAGGTTAAAGGGGCACTTTAGGAGATTATATAAAGAAAATGTAAAGAGAATATGCTAAACATTTCAGTCAAATTGTTCCACTCTGAACCGAGAAATTAGCAATTAAATTTTAGGCCTAGCCTTAGTCATCATTACTAAAGTTGGTACAATAAAAAACAGTCTTGATTATCCATTTTGACGTTAATTCATCCATCAGAAAGTGTATTCAAATCCAGTTAATATCGCCGGCTAGTGGTTACATTGAGAGTTGATTGTGGTCTGGATAAGTTAATTAATTTCTAATTAATATCGCCAACTAGTGATGACATCGAGGATTGATTGTGGTCTGGATAAGTTAATTAATTTCTAATTAATATCGCCGACTAGTGATGACATCGAGGGTTGATTATGGTCTGGATAAGTTAATAAATTTCTTATTAATATTGACGTCTAGTGATGACATCGAGAGTTGATTATGGTCTGGATAAGTTAATTAATTTCTAATTAATAATTTAGGTAACATTTTAGACCGAAAGAAAGACCTGCAATAGGCGGATTTAGCTCTTGCATAATGTGTGTTTAAAGATGTCATAATGTTTATATATAAAATACATACCAAAAATGTACTCCCACCTGGACAAAGTGAGCTGTACCTTACAAAATGTCAAGTGCTAATGAACTTATGCCTGACATTTTGAACTTAGGCAAGTCATGCATCAAAAATCTCAATAAAAAGAAGGAAAAAAGACAAATCGGTGTTGGTCCATGGAATTGTGCGTAACAAAACCTACATTTAAGCCTGTTAATGTCTGTAACTGTAAATGGGGGTTTAACATCCTGTTGATCTGCTCTTACTGGGCTAATAAAGATGAGTATACACCATACAGTGTGCGATGAGGGAAATGTTAACTATCGCCTACTCTTATATTGAATTCCAACTGCCAAGGGATCTTTTACATCCACACAACTATACATTGACCCTTGCCAGACTTTTTTTCCCTCCCCATTGACAAGTTGGAGCAAGTTCTGAAAATCCTGATGAACTTTCACGCCTAAAGCAGGGATTGATCACTTGACCTCCAGGATAGCTGGACCATTGTGACTCCCTACTAGTCAGGAGGTCAGGGTTCAATCCAAGTGTTGAACGAGTAAGCTCCCCAGGATTTTCTGCATGGGTTTCCCCTTGTTATGTATACATGTTGTCCTGCAAGAAAAAAAGAACCCTTTGCAGTTGGAATAAAACATAGAGTTCTGAGACCGATGCAATTTTTTTATAGCTTTGAATATGCTAGTATTGAAATTTTCCATATAATGATATATTTCCACAAATTTTATTTCAGTGGGATGGCAGTCTAGGACTATGGGAACACAGATCATCCGCTGCAGAAGAAGCTGACTCAGAATCTGAAATTCCTTGCCAATGTGATGAAGATGAAGAGTCTGATATACCACAAAGAACACGTCCGTCTGTTTTGAGGGGTCGTAGATTTGGTGCCATGGCGAAAAAAGTGGTTGTAGAAAATAGCGATTTATTTAAAGGCCTTTATGATTAATTTCAAAAATTTATTTCGATCAAGAAATTTGATAATTGGCAATTGTTTCAAATCAAGAACTTCTAAACTTCTAAACTTGTAAAAATTAAAACGTCGTAATTAATTTGAATGTATTTAAAGATAAATTCTCTCTTTGATAATTGAGTCATTAATTGGAACACCAAACTTTTGATTTTAAAATTTCAAATGAATGTGAAGGTTTTGACTTTGAATTAGTTGGGAGACGACAAGATATCAGCAAGGATATTTTCTGTTTATCAACCACCAATGAACTCAGCTGTTACTTTCTAAGTGCCTGGATAGCGATGTCTAAATGTATGCCAGAGTTATAGTTTGTCTTGATTATCATGTCTCTCACACAACTACAGAACAAAATATGTAACCAGGTTAAGCAGATTTAGTGATCATTTCGAAATTGCTGAATATTTTGATTTGAAATTTTGGAAAGTTAAAGGTCTGTAAAATTAATAGACTCTTGGTGTGCAGCCATCACTAGTCCCCCTTAATATCTCTGTACACTTTAAAACTCTAGGGAAAGTAACAGATATACATTTTGGCGTTTCATATGGATACTGATGAAGCCCTCCATTATTTACTGGTGTCCTGTAAAATCTTGGACTATCTCGCCAATGCCTCACCTCTATTGATAGTCTAAAAACAAAATTAACAAAAACTACAAATAGAGAGTGAACGCATCATTTGGGAAAATGCTGTAATAGAAAATGGAACTGAGCATTCTAGAATTGGTAATTCCCAGGCCTAGAAGCAATGGTTGAACTTTGTGGCAGACTTGCATAAAATCGGATAAAAGACTAATCTGTGCGGGATAAACTGATGGGCACCAGAGAAATTGTGTCTGACAAAGCTAGAACTTGTGCCTGACATTGTCTGTTACAGGTACCAGAGGAACTGTGTCTGACAAAAAGCTACAGGTTGTGCCATTACATGTATGTGATATCCGTATTTTAGATACACGATTACATAATTTGTATTTGTATTTTTTTATATTAAAATTCTTATACCAATCTGTTACTATGGTTGCATCAAGTATAACAATCTGTTACTATGGTGGCATCAAGTATAACATACCAGTCGTTTTCTATGGTAGTATCAAGTATAACAGTCTGTTACTAATGCAGCATCAAGTATAACAATCTGTTACTATGGTGGCATCAAGTATAACAATCTGTTACTCTTGTTGTGTTAAGTATAACAATATGTTACTATTGTAGCATCAAGTATAACGATATAATGGTAGTGGCAAGTATAACAATCTGTTACTAATGTAGCATAAAGTATAACAATCTGTTACTATGGTAGCATCAAGTATAACAATCTGTTACTGTTGTTGTGTTAAGTATGACAATCTGTTACTATAGTAGCATCAAGTATAACAATATGTTGCTATGGTAGCATCAAGTAAAACAATCTGTTACTATGTAGCATAAAGTATAACAATCTGTTACTATGGTAGCATCAAGTATAACAATCTGTTACTATGGCAGCATCAAGTATAACAATCTGTTACTCTTGTTGTGTTAAGTATAACAATATGTTACTATTGTAGCATCAAGTATAACAGTCTGTTACTATTGTAGCATCAAGTATTAAATTTATGACAATGATATACTGTAGCCAATATTATAGATATATAGCCGTAACATTTCTGGATAAATTTATACACCAGTATTGGTGGAAAATAATATATTACTCTGAAAAATCTCTTATTTATAGACATGAATATCGATCACAAATATTTGTCTGAAAAACCTGTTAATGAAACCTGAATATTTATCAAATGTAATATACTTTTTTTGAAAAATCTTTTATTTATAAATAAATATTGATTGAAAAATATGTGTGCAACTAGCGGTAAAAGTTGTCAATTGTATTTCCAATTGTCGCAGTCCTAACTCCTTAGAGGCATTGGATGGCTGAATGGTTAGCATGCACGTGCTGTATCATAAAGCCTGTCATTGAGTCAACTGGCGTGGTTTCGAATTCCCGGTTGTACGTGGCAAGGAGTTGGGTCGCCTGTCCAACCTCATGGGTTTTTTCCGAGTCCTGCGGTTTTCTCCCACTGCTGAAGACCCCTAAGCGCAAGCAAAATATTGAAATAAAATTAAACCACATGACCGAATTTGTGTCGAGTGGACGTTAAACCCAATTTCTCCCTCTCTCTCTTAACCCCTTAGAGGCATATACAACAACCTGATTACTAAGCATTTCAACTAACTAGATTTGTTTGTGGCAGATATTTTCAGTAGTAAAAGTCATATTGTCAAAAGTGATTCAGTGTAGGCCTATATGAATGAATCTTTTGCATAAAAAATAATTTTAGAACTGCATTTTAATGTTTTATTTTATTACTTTATTCACCGAAGAGTCTTTTTGGTATATTTGTGTTTTGTACATTAAAAATAAACATTAAAGATATGTATATAAAAATGGAGCTTTATTTATTTTATTATTGTCTATGAAGAAATATGCTCCAAGTAATTGAGAAGGTCTAGACTAGATTTGTTAATGTAAAAAAGAATAGAAAATATGTATGTATGTATATTTAAGATAAATTGATAATTTGTGTATTATTATTGTTATTGTATTTTAAGGATCATTTATACAATAGGTAGTTTCGAACTAGGGTTTTCGTTTCAAACCGTACATGTCAGTTAATGTATATGCCATAGTATTAGAATATGAAAAAATCGTACCATCAAAAACATCAAATACTATTAAATTTATACATTTTATATTTTAAAAAACCCTATACTCCTATGCTATAAAAATGTCCTGATCTTTGAAAAATGGCAATAACACTAGACCAGGGCTTGTGTGGAACCAAACCCAAAAATTGATTGTATTCAAGGTGCTTTTTGATGTGAAAGCTCACAAACAATTTTTAAAATAGACTTGATGTAGTCCAATGGGACTCTTGGTCAGTGGGTGTGATCAACAAGTCTCACATTACCTGGTGGGTGGACTAGTTCTGTAATTACTTGTTTTTTTTTCTCAGTTTCCCATCTGCTGGTGTATTGATTATTTTGGTAATCCCTTGGTTCTCCCTAAGCATTAAGCAGGTGTTGACTATATGGCCCTTGATTAATTTTGAAAGCATAAGCTATTATTTATATTCTTTATTTGGGAAACATTGTTTGCAATATTACATTGCGATGTAGTCAATCCAGGGCCTTATTCACAAAAAAATATTTCCAGTTGCAGCTTTTTCTTTGGTTTAGGATAAAATACTACCACAAATTCAACCTCATTCAATGAAAAGCCTGCTTTCTTAAAATATATTAAAGTCCCAATACCACTCTTGTTGTAACTAAATAATATTCCCCAATCATTATACTGGTCAACAAATTGTAGTATTTTACATTATTCCAATTAATTGATGATACAAATTTTATCTTAACACACCGAATTTAAAAAAATTGGAAAACTTCAACTACATGGTAACAACATGGTTTGAATAGTTTTACGTAAACACTTTCAAGTGCAACATGGATTTAAACATATTTTCGAACCCTCTGGACAAGTAAAATAGGATGTAAAGGATAATTTACACAACAGGTAGGAGACTTAAACATCTAGTAGGTTTTTTTTTCTGGACTTGTCAAGCCATCAAGAGTGGTATTGTCCCTTTAAAGGATCTTAATCGGTAATATTTGCGGGCCCGTATCTAGACACCATTTATGCGGGGGGGGGGCATTTTAATGACATGCTATGTAGTTACCTAGGCGTCTAATAAGCATTTTAAAATAAGTATTCAAACCCCCCAAAATTGTGATTTTTTAAATTATACGCCCTCCTGCTTAGGGAAGTGTAATTTTATTAAGGTTAATATAAGGAACTGTGTATACTTTAATGATTGTTAGCAATTTCTGCAATTTCTGAGCGGTATGGGGGGGGGGGGCAAGCCTTTCACGTGGGGGGGGGCCTGTAGATACGGGTCCAAATATTTGGGACCAAGAAATTGACACAAATGGGTCTCAATGCATAAAATCATATAATATGAATGTATAAACTGATTTACATTTAATAATTTCTGTTTTTACTGTAACTCAGCGAAGTAGCCAGAAGTCTCAATCGAATGTCAATCTCTAGCGTCTAATTATTCCAGTCTACACTGATAGTATTTATTTATTGTGCATGCTCTCCAGATAAGAATATGTTGTCACTGTTTGACATGACTGGAATATGTCTAACCTCGTTCTTCGAGTCCCTTGTTACAAATCAATCTCCCATACAGAGTTGTCTTCCCTTGCAGTTCATACTCAATCGAATGCTGGATAGCGAGACTTGCGTGGAGAATGGTTACAAATGCCACCAAATTGCATTGTGGTACACGGTTCATGTACCATGCATGCAATTCCACTGTAAAAAAAAATTGTTGACATTAGTTTTGTAGAAAATACCTTTGTATATTTAATTAATGACACTTAAATAAAATGAAGCCGATATTTGAACTAAATATTGTGTTGCCATTTTATATTTATCGATAATTATTTAGACGAGGAGCTTATAATTTTATGAAATTGGTTTTCAGCTTATTTAGGCATTCTGTCTGACAAGTCTGAATAGGAATTAAAGGGCTAATCCCGATATTTGTTGTGGGAATAAAACTGCTTAATTTTGTGTTAAAATCCCTTAAAATATTCGAGTCAAGGGCCGAGCAACTACTTCAGTATTTATGATACGTTTTCAAACGACTTAAATCCATCAGTCTTCATCTGGAATTTGAGACCGGTGCTCCAAGGTGTATTTTGTGGTATCTGGATTAAACCAAACATTTTTTTAATAAAAATAATGTGTAATTGAAATTTGCCTTTCTCTATCAAGTACGGCACATGGGTTATTCACTGCATAACCCTCTCAAGTAACCGTAGTCGGTTATAAGGTCACCCAACGAAACAATTGACCCGAAATCTTAAAAGGGTTACGTGTCAGGATAAGCAGTTTTAGCGTTCACGTCCAAACGACTCAATATTTTGAGTTGAAATTTTGAGACAAGGTAAATACACCATTCCCCTATATTTCGGCGTTTTATTTTCATAAATTCTCAGACTTTTATTTTTGAGCCCCTGTTTAATTCGGGACCGTCTCTTTAACTGGAGTTGAGTTCCAGAATTTTCTATAATTTCAACTTAATCCGATTACTGTCAGTGCTTTACGGTAGCCATATGATATGATGTCCGTCCGTGGTGCAATTGATTTGATTGGTAAATATAACATGTCTCTCTGGGCTATTATTCTAGATATATTTTATTGACGGGTATACTATCTCCCTGATAATGTATGTCTACTACATCGTTTACACTGTTCATTACGTTCAATTTGCATACCGATAATTCATTGGCCAATCACGCTATTTTTCCGAGATTTCGCCTAATTGTTTGGATGTAGCTATAGCGGGTGGGTTGGTGTGGCGCCAGGCGTGGTCGACTTACTCTTCCGGACATCTGTTACCACTGTTTGTCGTGTACTTTGTACACGGGGAGCAGTCCATTATCTGATTATACACTAGTTTGTCTATACCGTTTTTTAGGATTTCGAATTTTGTCTAATGGTTTGGATTGTTCGTACTTGGTTAGACGAATTAAGTGAAACATCGAGGTCCCGTGCCAGTAAAAGAACCACTGACTGTTGGAATTTGAAACACAAGTAGGTCGAAGTGCCGCAGTCTGGTCGAAATTTCCCTTATAGCAAACAGTATAATGGTATATTCCAGTCTGCATTAGCCCAGTCGGTGCAAGAAAGTGGCACGTTAAACCCCATTCCTTTTATTATATAACAAATAGACCATTATAAAAATAGGGCCACTCTGAAAAGGTCACAATCACAATGTTGAAATTCGTATACACAAAAGTAGGTGCCACCCGTAATTAAGATCAGAGATCCTTCTACTGAATTTGGTTAAAACTTTTGGGTGTAGAAAATACAATTGTCATTAATAGCTGGCTAGAATGTGTAGCACTATACTGTTACACGTCAGCAAAGAATGTGGACTTCACGTTGTGTTTTTAACACTAAAACTCAGAGAAAAACGCGTTGTTCTAAAACAATTGATAATATAACAGTAATTTAAAAAAATTACAGGTTAGATGGAACATACTTGTTTTAAATGATCTGTACACTCGGAGGCTTATAAGTCTATAAATCAGCAATCTACGTTATTGGGAACATTCCTGAAGCTTGACAAGAATCACTTCGGAGACGCTACATGGTAGGCCTAGATGTTTATGGTGTCTCTTGGAACTCAATAAAGATAATAACCCCCTAAACGCAATTTGAATGAAATTTTTAGCAGACTCCCTTCAAAGGAGCTAGATCGCTATTATGGAGGACCTAAAAAAATCGAACCTAATGGGTCGCAACGCATATAATAATATAATCTGATTGTATATAAACTTATTTACATTCAGTTGTTGCCGTGTTGACTCTAATTTCAAATCAGTTATGTTCAGCGAAATACGGCATGAGCCTCGACCGAATATAAATTTCTAGTGTCTGGTTCTTCCAGTCTACTGCGCATGCCCACCAGAAAAGATATGGCCTTACTGTTTGACATGTGTTGTGGAATATGTCTAGCCTCGTTCTTCTGGTCATTTTTTACAAGTAATTATGAAACGCACTATAGTACACGATTCGTGTACCAATGGTAAAATGTTTTTTTTTGTTTTAAATATCAGAGACCTACCATTTCCAGGTAAGATCACAACATCAATGTTGATTTGAATTGACAAAATGTTCTTTCAACGTGTAAGACTTTGGATGCTATTGAGTTAGAGACTTAGCTACTTTGAATTATGTAGTTCTTATACGCCCAAATTTTCATGTGAACGTATATTGACATCGCCCCTGTCCGCCCAGAATTTGTCTGTGGGCACTCCTACAGGTAATAATTCTATCGGATTTTGACGAACCTTGAAATAAATAAGGTCCTTTCGGTATTGGCATGTATCGGATCAAAACTTCATGGACTAAGGGTCCTGATTGTACGACATATCTTATTTTTAGCATGTGGACATTCTAGAGGTCAGAAATTTTATCCGGTTTAGATGAAACTTAAGATATACCTTTATAACTCAAAGATCTGGGATCCTGTCAATATTCGCGCATATTGATCCGCAACTTTCTGGATTATGACCCCTGATTGTACGAAAAATCGCGTTTTTAGCTTGTGGTCCCCCATAGAGGTCCGAGAAAAGAATTATGGTACTGGGATACTCTGATTTAAAAGTTTAGTTTTGTTCAAATTCACGGCTTCTAATAATCTGCGATTTTAAAGGGCTAATCCCGATATTTGTTTTGGGAATAAAACTGCTTAATTTTGTGATAAAATCCCTTAAAATATTCGAGTCAAGGGCCGAACAACTACTTCAGTATTTATGATACGTTTTCAAACGACTTAAATCCGTCAGTCTTCATCTGGAATTTGAGACCGGTGTCCCAAGGTGTATTTTGTGGTATCTTGATAAAACCAAACATTTTTTAAAATAAAAATAATGTTTAGTAGAAATTTGACCTTCTTTATCAAGTGCATATTCCTGAAGCAACGGCCCGAGAAATCCCTCTCTGGCCATTGCTGGATTGGCTTCGGATTCTTGAACTTTTGAGGAAGTGTGTCTATTCTTCTCGTTCAATCAAATCTACCTCTTACGTACAGTAACATGACAGTCCTTCGTTTTATTGGGTCTTCCTTAAAATAATGGACAAAGATTTAAGGTATTCAAAACGTTGAAAGTCTGTTCGTTACCATACAGTAGTGTTTACTTTACGTCAATACCGATAGCCTCGTTTGTCACGCAATTAGTTTTACTGCAATATCCTGCTACGTGCTGGATAGTTTAGCATAAAAAACGTGCAGCCATGACGCAACGTTATGTAAACACAGTTGCCCTAATTAAACGTCCTGTTTTAAAGATAATACCTTTGTAACGTAGCCAGCGATTGGTTGATAATGGGACCACTGACCAGTCATAGTTAGCGACAATAATACCCACTCAGTCCAGCAGTGAGTAGTGGGATTAGCTCTAATCAAACGAAACACTGCTGGAAGTATGTATCAAGTGAGGCGCATGGGTTATTCACTGCATAACACTCTAAAGTAACCGTAATCGGTTATAAGGTCACCCAACGAAACAATTGACCAGAAATCTTAAAAGGGTTACGTGTCCGAATAAGCAGTTTTGGCGTTCACGCCCAAACGACTCAATATTTTGAGTTGAAATTTTTGAGACAAGGTAAATACACCATTTCCCTATATTTTGGCGTCTTATTTTTAAACATTCTCAGACTTTTATTTTTGAGCCTCTGTGTAATTCGGATTGTCCCTTTAAACATTCATTATGCCAGAGCTAAATCTGCCTATTGCATTCTTTCTTTGGCCCCGAAATGTTTTCAAAATTATTAATTAAACATAAAATAACTCATCCAGGCCATAATTAAATCTCGGATTTCTTTGATTTTAAAAAAGAATAGAGCTGTTCAGCCATATCTTAATTTAAAAATGGAGGATCGAGACTTAGAACAACCAGTACAGTGGTTTCAATTATTAAACACACGTCTTATCAAACCTGCAAACGCTCGAAATAGATTAGCCTAATTTGAATAAAAATAGAAAGAACAAAGTAAACTATAACTTGATTAAATTACTGGTAGCAGATGGCAGATTAATAACATGTATTCACTTTAGATTATTATATGGTCCATGTTTTCATCCATTTCTCGCCCACGTTTAAGAGATCAGAAGAAAGTCATTTTTAAATGAAGTATGTTTATCTCTATTAAGTTTACACGTAAATATTTTAGAACAAATTTTTTTATACTTTTGATGGCCTATACTACATATAGATGTCATACGAAAGGCTTTTGACCCTGTGACGCTGACATTTGATTAACAAATCAGCATTGATAGAACTGGTGGATTACCCACAGTTCTGTGCAGAACACACCTAAAGATCGCTGTAACAGACCGTTTCATTGGCTAATTCCTAACAGAATTCAGAACACGTCAATGATAACAACTCCTCCAGATCCTAGTGTAGTTAAGCAGATTGGCGTAAAACTTACAGTTGTACGAGTGCTATGACACACACGTAAACTTACGAATCGTGTTGCATATGCAGAATTTTTGACAAACAGAATAATAAATTGTATATTAAGTTTCCTGGGAAATCCTCAAAATAGTTTCATGATAACCTGGACAGTTTTTTCTCCCCTTGGTCCATCAATGTTCTTTTTATTTACATGTCCTATTTATTCTGGCGCGGAGTAATTTGACATATTCACTTTAGATCAAACGGTTTGTATTCAAGTGAAGTGGCATGGTTTGGACCTCAGGCAGGGTCCTCACAAGCCTATCCCCCAAGGCAAATATTTCATTGACGCCTTCAACCCACCCACGCCTTGAATACTGTAACTTCACTTGTTGTTCAGTACCTGTGCTTAGCTGATTTTTTTATAATTAAAGGGTCAATCCCGATAATGTTTTTGAGAATAAAACTCTTTAATTTTGTGTTAAAATCCATTAAGATCCCATACCTTAGGGCCGAGCAACTAACTAAATATATGTGATACGTTTTCAAACAACTTAAACCCACAGTTTTCATCTTGAAATGGAGTCCGGTGTCCCAAACTGTCTTATGCGGTGATTTGATAAAACCAGAGTTTTATTTTATAAAAATAATGTGTCGGTGAAATTTACCTATTGTTATCAAGTACTGCACGTGGACCATTTACCGTGTAGACCCCTAAAGGAACGGGAATCGATTATCGGGTCACCCAACGAAAGAATTGACCCGAAATCTTAAAAAGGTTACGTGCCCGGATAAGCTGCTTTAACGCTCACGTCCAAACGACTCAATATTTTGAGCTGAAATTTTGAGTCAGAGTATATACACCAGTCTGCTATATTTTGGCGTTTAAATTGCATACGTACTCGGACTTTTATTTTTGAGGCTCTGTTCTATTCGGGACTGTCCCTTTAAAGAAAATTTAAAATAAGAAAAGACAAAGTGGACGGCGAACACTCCCTTGAAACTGTGTTAAAGCTGGACAGGCTTCGGCATCTATATGGATACTGGATCAAGTACTGATACTTGCGGGGCCGTAGGAGTAAATAAGGGTATTGCCACCCGAAACGTTGTGTCAATAAATCTTCTCAACTAGTTCCAGTCTATTTGTCATGCCGTTGTACGGGGATTTTAAATTTTAAAATACTTTATCTATGAACTGGTGTATATGTGGGTTTTAATCGGGTTCTTTACTTTCCTACGAGTTGTACAGATACCAACACCTAAACAGAAATAGATATGTAACCTGCGATATTCTTGTTCCAAAGTTTGTGTGGGCATTAAACTTGATTTACGCCCACTTCATGTCTCAATTCATTAGAAAGAGGAAGTTGCATTCCTACACTAGACTTAGCCTTTCCATGCCAATGACCAATTTGTCAATTTAGTATGGAAACATCTGTCTGCCTGCATAGCGGAAGTAAATCATGTGTCCGGATTCTTAATGCTAGCTGTGTCTACTTATATATATATATAGAGAGAGTCAAATGGGGTTCAACGTCCACTCTACACAAACTAGGTAATTTAGGTACTAACATAATAATATGGTTTAATTTTATTTCAATATTTAGCTTGCGCGTATGGGTCTTGAGTGGTGGGAGGAAACCGGAGGACCCGGAGAAAACCCACGAGGTTGGACAGGCGATCCTACTCCATGTCACGTACAACAGGGGATTCGAAATACTCAATGACAGGCTTAATGATACAGCGCGCACGTGCTAACCATTCGCCCCCCCCCCCCGTATCAGTTTATAGTACACAGTTCATCGTCTTCATTAGCCAGGCGGCGTAGAAGCATGGGACGTTGAACCCCATTTTATTTCGTTTTAGAAAAGAAATGAAATGGGTTTTAATGGAGCTAAATCTCCAGCTCTATATTGTCCATAATATTCGAAATTAAAAACACAAATTAGAATTCAATATTGGCCCATATCAATATATTAACTAGACTGTTACAGAACTCACCATGGGCGCAGGAACGTCGCGAGGGCCAGGGTACCAAAATATATGGGTCCGGGGGGGGGGGGTCTTCAATCCGCCTCTAGAAAAATTTGAGAACGCTGTTTAGAGCGCCCCTAGCATTCCAAATTCCAACATTAAAATACATGATAATGAAAGAGACAAAATCCAGATTATTCGAAATGTTTATATCATGAGCAATTCATCTCATAAAAAAATATTTTTAACTGGGCATCCAGTACACCAGTCTTCATCAAGAAAATAGAATAAGCTTTTTGAACGAGACAACAGATTTAGAGACACGACTCTTGCAAGATCTCATATTCAGGAGCAAGTGTTGACGAGACTATCCACTTTGACGTTAAAGGGACAATCCCGAATTAAACAGAGGCTCAAAAATAAAAGTCTGAGAATGTATGAAAATAAAACGCCAAAATAAAGGGGAATGGTGTATTTATCTTGTCTCAAAATTTCAACTCAAAATATTGAGTCGTTTGGACACGTAACCCTTTTTAGATTTCGGGTCAATTGTTTCGTTGGGTGACCTTATAACCGATTACGGTTACTTTAGGGGGGTTTGCAGTGAATAACCCATGTGCCGTACTTGATAGAGATAGGCAAATTTTAACTACACATTATTTTTATATAAAAAATGTTTGGTTTAATCCAGATACCACAAAATACACATTGGGGCACCGGTATCAAATTCCAGATGAAGACTGACGGATTTAGGTCGTTTGAATACGTATCATAAATACTGAAGTGGTTGCTCGGCCCTTGACTCGAATATTTTAAGAGATTTTTACACAAAATTAAGCAGTTTTATTCTCAAAACAAATATTGGGATTAGCCCTTTAAATCATCAATCACAAGATGTATTCGAATATCGCAGGCTAGCGATGGCATCGAGGAATGATAAGTTAGGACAATGGGAATATAATGACAATGAAGTGGGCATTTCTATGACTATTCACTATATCGGGTTATACGAATTCTGTTCAGATAGGCTACTATTTCAGAAGGCAGGGCACTGTTTCACAAGAGTCTGAGAGCACGCAGCCACCCAACTCCCTATACGCTAGTTGGAAATAATTAACACGAGAAATAATATAAAGGCCAGAAAATCGAGGTCTTGTGTACACATTGACATGCACGTAAAAGATCCCTGGGCAGATAGAATTTGATATAAGAGTAGGCCGTAGTGCCGCCATCCGGAACACATTCCCCTCATAGCATACTGTCTATGCGTCTTAATTCGGCAAAATATTAACTTTTTTTCTCCGGCAAAATAAATTCTTAAACATTTTTTTAAGGTATAAAAAAAATAAATAAAGACGTTTGAAGTATCTGTAGTTAAAAATATAGTTTTAATGGGTATTAAAATGAGTAAAAGGCATCATTTTGCCCGAAGCAGTTAGGTGTTATATAAACAACGCACGAGCCGTTGAGCCAATGACTGACGCCCCGTGAAGTCAGTGCACGTGTTCTGTGACAGAGATAATTCGTAAGTAATTCTCTGTAAAACAGATTGGCTATTTCATTTCAGTAAATTTCTTTTCCCAAACCGGACCTCACCTGCCCATGAGAAATATCACCATGTCTTCATAATGTTTTAATTCTATTTACCGCCACTTCCTTGTTATTTTTTGAATTATAGAAGAGGCGTACTTAGCGTTCTTTCTCTAAGTTGAACAGTTGAACCCATTCAGCGGCCATCAATTCATCATTAATCTCCCCGTATGAATCAAACCTAGTGAGAAGAAAAGGATTCGAGCAGGCTATATGATAAAGCTTATGTATTTCTGTATTATCTGTCTCACGTACAGGCGATTACGATAACTTTGTTAATACTTATTCTGTATATGATGTCAAATACTGCGGGCGACACACATGGTATCGAACTTTGGCACAATATCGAATAATGCTTTGTGTTTTTAATTGTGTGCCTACACAATATTTTAGACAGATTAGAGGAATTGCAAATAGCATACAGGCGCGGATCCAGGGGGTGGGGACACGTACAGGTCTTATGAAACGAAAAGCTGCACCCCCTCTTAAAACATGACGTGGTTTCGATACCGTTTTTAACGCTCCTGACACACAATTGTTCTAACTACATGTTCATGTATTTATTGTCAAAACTTCAAACAATGATAACTTCGCTCAGAATAGATTAACTGAATTTTTAACTATGCTCATTTTTCATTATCTATTTTTGAACTATCACAGTTAAAACGGTCAGCTCTTTATCTAGATCTCGGATAATGTATCTTTTATAAATAAAAAAAGTGCTGAAGTACTGAAAGTTAAAGTAGCTTAGTCTCTAACTCAATATAATCCAAAATCTTCAACATTGAAAACACGATTTATTTGTCAAATTAAATCAACATTGATGTTGTGCTCTTACCGGAAAAAGATGGGCTTTTGGTATCCAATATTTAAGACAAAATAAATTTTTTACCATTGGTAAAGGAATCGTTGTTACAAGAGAATCGAGGTACGAGGCTAGACACATTGCATCAAATCAAATGGCGTATGTAGACTGGAATAACCTAGACGCTAGGAATGAGCACTTGATTGCGACTGCTGACTTATTTCGCCGAACATAACTGATTTGAAATTTGAGTAAAAACGGAAACCATTGAATGTAAATCAGTTTATAGACCCACGGACGGCTCGGCTACAGCTTCGATTTGAATAGGATTTCACTGATTGATTAAATCAGATATGGCGCACCGAGGTGAAATTATTTACTGTTATGTTTACGTCATCAGTTAGATCGAGGCTAAATGGTAGAGTGGACTTAGCGAGGCCGCTCTGGAGTGATTCCGCATGTATTTAAAAACTTTACTTGATAATCGAGATAACGTAGATGGAGTTAACGCTTGTCAATCAAACGATCGGCGAAGGTGAAGACCAATTTCACTACCATTTCTAGTCAAATATTACAACGATGACAACTATGTTCAGAATAAAGTAATTTGACTGAAATGTTCAATATATTCTTTTTTCGTCATCTACTTTTGAACTGTTATAGCAAGAATGGCCAACTCTCTATAAAAATCTCCCATAACGTGTCTTTAAACCAGTGTGCAGAAATGTATACCATTTCATTTCATTTTATTATAGAACTTCACGCCTATGTAATAATGATTTTATCTTGAGAAAATATGGTGGCATTTAGTACAGAAAGCCATAACATAACAGTTTAATTAATTTTTTCGATAATGAAATGAAATGGTGTTAAACGTCCTACTGTTCTGCTCCGAACTAGGCTAATGAAAATGAGCATACACCATACAGTGACAGTACGGTGCGCGGAAAAAATGTCACAGGAAAAAAAGTCACAGTAAAAAAGTCACAAATTTGCCTAGGTATATCGAATTCCAACTGTCAAGGGATATTTTACGTGCAACGCCTTGAGTTTTCGTCCCATCCGAACGACTAGACAGCTGTCCTTGCCAGGCCTTCCGTCCTGTATTACTGACGAGGGAGAATCACGTCGGTAAATCTGGATGAACTTTCTCGGTCAATGTAGGGATCGAACACCCGACCTCCATGCTAGCGAGCCAGCTTCTTACACACTTAACCACCGTGATCCCACACCTATATAACGAAAAATTGTCTTGAATCGAGGCTCTATCGGAAATAGTGATTCGTTGAACCATCTCAACACTGAATGCGTTTGCAAAGATATAATGCTGGAAAACATTTAAAAAATCTAAAATGAGTGGGTCCAATTCGATAATGAAACATTAGTTTAAGATTTATAATGCAAGTGCTGTTGCAGGTGTTCAATTGTCGTATAAATTAGTATTCATCCCACAAGCCCATAACCCAGGGGCGGATCCACAGGGGTACCGGGGTCCAAACCACACCCTGCTCAGCTATATGAAACAAATTGTACAACAACACTTTATGAGAAAAGTGCAACCGTCGTGTGCCTTATCCTTTATTATCAGATGGGTGATGGAATTGGTATTCAAAGCGCGAAATAATGATTGAGACATGTGTGATATCACACTGTCAACTATCAAATTTCCTTAAAGGACCTAAGTCCGTTACTCAAAATCCTCCAAAATCTTCGACATCGAAATCACGAATTATTGGTAAATTTAAATCAACATTGATGATGTAAACTTACCGGGAAAAGGTGAGCTTCTGATATCGATATTTAAGATAAAATCATTTTTTTTAACATTGGTACACGAATCGTGTACCATAATGCGCTTCAGCCCCAGTTGTAATAAGAGACTCGAGGGACGAGGCTAGTCACATTGCACCAAGTCAAACGGCATATGTAGACTGGAATAACCAGACACTAGAAATTTGCACTCGATTGAGACTGCATGGCTTATTTCGCCGATCATAACTGATTTGAAATTGGAGTAAAAACGGAAACCATTGAACGTAAATCAGTTTATATACATTCATATTACAGTATTATATGCGGTGCGACCCACTTTTGTCAATTTCTAGGTCCCAAATGTTACCGATTTAGCTCTTTGGGCAGGAGCCTGGCAAACCCCCTCCTGCGAAAATTCTTGGATCCGCCCCTGATAACCATCTCTCTAGAGTATCGGGTGGCTAAGATATTGATTCGTTAATTTAAGCGCCACCTACGGAGAATATCGATTGAAGGACTGTAAATTGAGACGTCGTTTATTATTAGAGCAATGACACTTGACAATCGTGACTGTAAGGCTATAATTATTGTCAAAACTTTTAACATTCACAACTTCGCCCAGAATAAAGCGACGTAACTGAAATTTTTCAAAATATTCTTTTACAGCTCTATGATAAAATGGCTTAGCAAGAACCTCCTAATTAAAAAATAAATGTTACAATTTGAGGTTTTGTAATTTACGTGACCCGTAATGTATCACTGTAATTTATGGTGGCTGTTAGCGGCCATTCTACATTCTCGACTTGTCGGGTCAATTCTGTCGACTTCTCGCTTTGTCGCCTTCAAACCCGACAAAGCGACAAGTCGACATGTCGCCGAAATACAATTATTTCGCTTTGTCGACTTGTCGACTTGTCGCCTTCAACCCGACAAAGCGACAAGTCACCGAAATACAATTATTTCGCTTTGTCGACTTGTCGCCTCGGAAGTCAATATGTGCGCATGAGCAAGCATTCTTCGGTTAATCGTGGAAGCCTGTTGCGGTCATTTCATAATCTCGACGAGACGTCAAGGCTAGGGAGCGAACGGTTAGCACGTGTGTGCTGTAACATAAAGTCTGTCATTGAGTCAACTGGGGTGGTTTCGAAAACCCGGTTGTACGTTACAAGGAATAGGGTCGCCTGTCCAACCTCGGGGTTTTCTCCAGGTCCTCCGGTTCGTTTCTGTTTCGTTCCACTGCTACATTAACAGGCCCCTACGCGCAAGCAAATTACTGAATTAAATTAAACCGTATGTTAGTCCCGAAATGACCTAGTTTGTGTCGAGTGGATGTTAAACCCCATCTCTCCCTCTCCTCTCTCTCTCTCTCTTTCTCTCTCTCTCCTCGAGTTATAAATCAGTTTGGAGTTGTATTTTATTCTGATATAAAACTCACTCGTCGTTTGGGTGGGGTCGACGTTCCTTTCAGTGCCCTACACGTGCACTTTTAGCAAACAATCGAACAATAGGGATGTGACTAAACAGAACGAAGAACAGGGTATAAAACGACAATCGAAGTTCATAGCCTTTACTTCAACTCGACACCACCTTTAGAACGTCTCCAGACCTCATCAATATGATATTTGCGATTATCACAGGAGCTCTCATCATTTCCCTTGCTAATGCACAGTGTAAGTAAAGATTAATTCTTAATTATATATATCAGAATTTAACTAGAAAACAAAATATGGTTTATTTGGTTATACACGCTATAATTTTAACAAATAATAAGTTTACAAATTAATTTATGAATACGGCATATAAAATAGGCTTGAATGTTTATGAATTTATCTAATCTACCATAATGTATCTTTAATATATAAAAGGCTCGCATGGGGTTTGACGCCCTACAGTGTGCTATACGGGAGTTTATTCGGACAGCGGCGCTAATTCTACTCTTATTTCAAATTCCAACTGTAAAGCTGCATTTCCTTTAGTACGGATCCGGTCCGGTTGTGGATACGACGAAAATCACTTTCATAGAATTTTAGTAAGAGTGTTTCCTTATTGGCGGTTTCGGATACGGGTCTCTATGGGGCGACGGTACTGTTTTTCGAAACGGACCATGTCGCGATCGGTACGGAAACGCATGCGGAACCGTGTCCGTAAACGCACATAAGGAAACACAGTTTTGGTAGCCCGCACGGTAAAAAGCTATTATAGGTAGGGAAATTCCAATTTTCGCCCTATCTTGGACACGTGTTCAAGGAATCAGAAAAAGAAAAGATGAAAATCGGAAAAAGGACATAGAGAAACTGATTGAACATGCATGTGGTCATCTTTGACTGTATGGTGCAAGCTGTTGGTGCAAGCTGTTGGTGCAAGCTGTGCACAATGTCTGGGAATCGATTCCCCAGGCTATGGGATATGGTTCCATCGATCAAACTATTGAAAAGAGCGCCGTTGAATGACCGCATAAAGGATACACAACCTGGAATGTCTGCTCCTAGACCGGGGCCGTACTAAATTAAATGCAGCTTTAATGGGTTTTTTTTTTACGTGCATTTAAATGTGTATACAGGACGTCGTTTTACTTGTATATTTTTGTGTGGTTTAATCACAGTTCTTATAGGTTATTATCTATTTGTATCTATCTTAGTCCCCTGTAACTAAACATTAAGAATCCAAAAAGTTTCTAATAAGTTTTATATGTGTTTTTTCGTCTGAACTTCTGAAAAATTCGCGCCTATTTGATACTATGTATATATAGGTATTTTAATTCATTACGCTTAGCTCTATTCGCACAATTCACACCGTATCTTATTTTTTTAATATAGATTTTTATTCGCCCAAATTTTCATGTGGACGTATTATGCCGTCAACCCTGTCCGCAGGGGCGGACTGGCCCGCCTGTGCGCCTGTGCTTGCACAGGCGGGCCCCCACTTCCAAAAAAACCAAAACAAGATGAAAAAAATATTTTAATGTAAAAGTGAACATAAAGGGTTTAAAAGAGTGTCAAAGGGGGGTTGCAACCCCTATAATTTCTGTTACAAGGCTTTGGGGCCCCAGTTGCCTCCACTTGGGGCCCCCATCCCCATGTCAGCTAGCTATGTCCCTACAATTTCCCTCCACTTGGGCCCCATATTTGACGTAAGCTGGGCCCCACTCTACATGTCAGTAGTCTACATGTGGCCAAGGGGCCCCCTTTTGCTTCAAGAGGGGCCCAATTTTGGCTTAAAAACTCAAAAATACATCAAAATTCAGTAAAAAAGTGATTTATTTTTGTCAACATTGGGGGCCTATAGTCAAGGGTAGGGGCCCACTTGTCATTGGTAAATGGGCCTCTATTCGGTGACCATTGGGTCCCTATTTTCAAAATTCAGTAAAAATAGTGATTTATTTTGTCAAAATTGGGGGCCCAATTGATGACATATGGGTAGGACCTTGTGATATTTGCCCTCGGGCACTTTCGGCGCAGAACCATTCAGCTGAAATAGCATTTTTCTCGCTTCTGGTATCTGGCGGTATTTTTCGGACATGGAATTCAGTTGCAGTAGTATTCAGTCTTATGTCATGTAATACTTGTAAGTTAAAACTACTAATTTGGTTATTTTTGTACGTTTACCAGTTTAATATAATTAGTCTTTTATCCATAATTCATCATAAGTTGATATATATGTCAATGTCTTGTTTATTATTACTGGCCTACAGTATTACTTTTAAGTATTTTAATAATTTATTAAGTAATTTTATATTTTAAGTATTTGTTTTTGAAATTCGGCAGATTTACTTTTTTCCAAAATTGATCCCCTTATGCTTAGAAAACGATAGGCCTACTACCCCAGAGAAATTCCTCGCCAAAATGGAGTTTTACTTTTTCCAAAATAGATCCCCAGATGCTTGGAAAACGGGTTTCCGGCTGGCGAATTTCAAAAAAAATCTGGGGGGAAAACCTCCCCCAGAACCTCCTCAAAAAAATCGCGCCTTCGGCGCTCGGAGCGTCGGGATTCGCCCTCCGCGGTTGTTCGTGGTGTTTGACTCTAAAGGGTAGGGCCCCTTCAGTTACCCTGCACAGGGGCCCCTTCAGGAGCCCAGTCCGCCCCTGCCTGTCCGTCCGTCCACAATTTTTTGTGGACTCTCTCTCTACAGGTCACAATTCTTATCCAATTTTGACGAAACTTGAAATATAGGTTTTTTCCCCAAAAGATCTCGGCTGCTTTCGATATTGGCATGTATCGGATCCAAACTTCATGGATTATGGTTCCTGGTTGTACGAAAAAGCACGTTTTAAGGCTTGTGGACCCTATAGAGGTCACAATGTTGAACCGATTTTGATGAAACTTGAAATGAATGTATGTTTATAACCGAAAGATCTTGGTTCCTTTCGATATTTGCGCCCATCGTAACGTAACTTCTTAAATTATGGCCCCTGATTGTCCGAAAAAACGCACGTGGTCCCTCTGGAGGTCACAATTATTATCCCAAAGATCTTGGTTTCTTTCGATATTTGCGCCCATAGGAACGTAACTTCCTGAAATATGGCCCCTAATTGTCCGAAAAATCGCCTATTTTAGCTTGTGCTCTATCTGATTTAAAAAACCGTTTGACTATATCACCGTTACACCCAACGGAAGGTTGAGTTCGAATTTCGAAAAAATCGGACCATAATTGCCAGACAAAATGGCCGTCGTTTGTACGCGAGTAATGTAAATATATGGTATATCAAAGCTGTGGACCCTGTAGAGGTCACAATTTTAATTCGATTTTGCTGAAACTTGAAATGCATGTTTATAACCCAAAGATCTTGATTGCTTTCGATATTTGCGCATATTAAATTGTAACTTAATGAATTATGGTCTTTGAATTATGGTATTGTTTGTTCTATATCCATCTCTCAAAAAAGTGGGCGTATCCTGCCTTGCAGTGCCAGCCATCTTTGAATTTGGATTAAACTATGAATTATAGAGCGCCTTAAAGTATTTCACAGGAGATATAATTTCAATGTATATTGTATAGTTTGGAATTATTTTTTTTTTTTTCAAATATCAATTTTATATAAACATTTATGTTTTTATTAATTCTAGGGTTAGGAAACAGGCAAAGCCTGTATGCACCATAACCCCCATATACCACTTCTCACTGCTGGAAAGAGGGGAAATTCTTGTTCTAGATTATGATTGGCCAATAGTCCCATTAACAACCAATCGCTAACTGCGTTACAAATGCATTGCCCTTAAAACAGGGCGTCAAATTGGACCAAATATGTTAACACAGCGTTACTTCATGGCCCACGATTTTATTGTGCCAGATTAACCAGTAAATATCAGAATATCGCAATAAAACTAATTACGTGACAAACGAGGCTATTAACAGTGGCATAAAGTGAACACTTCTGTATGAAGACGAACATACTTTCACCGTTTTAAAACCTAAAATATCTGTCAAAAGTTTTAGGGAATATCCAAGATTAAACGAAGGCCTATCATGTTGCTGTACTCAAGTGACATATTTGATAGAACGAGAAGAAGAGACACACCCCCTCAAAAGTTCAAGTATCAGAAGCAAATCCAACAATCTCGAGAGAGGGATTTCTCGGGCCATTGCTTCAGGAATATGTATAACCCCTCGCTATGAATTATTGAATAATTTCAATCTGTTTTAGTTTAAAACGAAATATTGGCTTAATATTTTGATTATAATATGTACAGAAATCTATAATACAATCTGATATTATCCTCTTATGCTAGTTTCCCACTGTCGTGAGATGCGTTGCGATAGGGTTGTCCATATTGGGTCCACGGTCTGATACGTTTCGATATAGTCTCGGTCACCCAGAACCTCCTAGTCTTCTCAACATACAGAGGGTCTGGGACCGTTCTCAATATTTGACGTAAAGCCCATTGCTTATGCGTAACCGGGAGTTTGGTTATTAGTGTGTCTTATTCTCCAGTCTCTGTAGCTAAGTCATGGTGTAAACATCGTTATTAAGAGGAGTTAACTCCCTTAGACGTTGTTTATGATAAGCCAATTTTGTCAAAATAATGTTGACACCGGATCCAGATTAGTTTGGATACGGTTAACCCGATTGCTACTACTGATCTTAATATATGATAAGACCCTACGGTATACTGTTCTGTCTTATTTGCCAACCCTTGCCCTGCAGATGTATGTATTGGGAATAATAGTGCGTTCACCATGCTAGAGAGCTGCAGGACAATAAGTTATTATTATTTTTTAAATTTTTTTCTCTCCCCATCCCTCTCTCCTGTAAAACTACGTTTCTGGGGGAATATGTATCTGTGGGTACATGTATCGTCGACCATACAATCCCTTCTATAACATTTGAATACTTTGTTACATATTGAAGTCTTCAAGTCAAGTGACAACTGGCAGTCGTCATGGTTGGACAACTCAACGAACGGAATAATCACGATTACTCGACGAATAAAACCATGATTTCAATCATAGCACGAATCGTGATAGTGGTAACCTAGCATTAGTGAAAGACCCTACTTTTGAAATTTGCTTTCTTTCAGTGTGTCCATTAGTATTCAACAAGCAGCATGGCGAGTGTCGAGATAGTTGTGATGGTTTTGGGACTCTTGACACAAGCTTAAATATACTGGGATGTCTTGGGCGACAATGCTGCATACCAGACCCAGCTAGTAAGTACAGATCCATTTTGAAATCAATTGCTAATGTATGAAAGTGAGGCAGTGGGGCTCTTTCCGCCATCGGATTTAACTCGGTTTCAACAATCCATCGGGACTCTAGGGTGTTCCACACGGTCCAAACTTTTATCGGTGTCAGATGATTGGCGTCTTGATCCTGAAACGGGTGGGGGGGGGCTATGTGAAAGTGCTACAAATCGACACGGTTCAAACTGTTTCCGGAAACGGGGGCCATGTGTACGGGACGCAATGCCGTGCTCTGCTCACCCGTAAAAAGTATATCTGAATAGTAGTCTTCATGAAACCAGAATCATTGAACTGATTCTGCTTCGATTCAGCTAATGAAGAAGGTCATGCGCAATACAGTTTGCTATGAGGAATATTTTGCCCGGACAGCGGCGTTACGGCCTACTATTATATCTAATTCCATTTGCCAAGGGATCTTTAACCTGCACACCAATATGTACATGGGACCTCGGTTTTTCATCATCCCATCCGAACGACGAGACATCTGCCCTTGGCAAACCCTCCGTATTGCACCACTTACAAGTGGAACCACGCCGGAAAATCCACATCGAATCCACAACCTCCAGGCTAACGAGCTAGCGTCTTACTCACTTACCCACCGTGGCTCCCCAGATTCATTGCGACTTTGTTCTTTAGCGGGAAACAACGCCTGTCGTACCAAAGTTGACACAATTTCTGAACTGTTTTCTTTCCAAATATAGACATTCCAACTACAGTTGAACCAGAAGATACTACCACAACAATGACCACAACCACACAGTCGTCTTCTGGGCCTACAGTGAATCCCGCGACAGAGTGTGGCATGGCACCAACAACTCCCACCACTCGTATTCTGCAAGGCTCTATGACTAAACCCTGTGATTGGCCGTGGCAGATATCGGTGAGAAGTCGAATTATAGGTACTGATGAGATAAGTCCAGCAAATACGTTTCCTTGGTGTAGCGGAGTTCTTATAGATAATCAGTGGGTTCTCACAACAGCGTATTGTGTTATATTGTAAGTAACTAGTTTTATTTTTTGAAAGAGGAAGATCTGCTTCTACGCGTTTGGTAATTGTTTTGTCTTCCAGAAAGGCTCATGGCTCCACCAATTTGAGTACGATCGTACGAAAGCCCAGAAGGCTCATTTCAAATTCCAAATGCGAAATTCCAAATCTGATCGGATCAGGTTTTGCTTTTGACTGATCAGATGGAGTATAAAAACAATATTCAAGATAGGTTGCCAGACAACGAAACAAATGCCCACAACCGCTAAATCGTCCGGGCATTCAACAGGGAGGGGGGTTTAACATAGGCTATGCCTGTTCCAAAATCACTATTCAGAAACATATCTGAATAAAAATATTGCGCATAAAAAGAAAAAAAAAACATGAGTTGTCGCAAATGTTTTTATAAAGTTCTGACCCATGCTATCGTTTAGTATACGAAGCATTTAATATCATGGATTTAGCTGTTCAAGTTTTCAAAATTCATGGAAAATCAAATATACTTTGTTCGTGATTGTAATGTCACGTGATTATTTGGAATTTCGTATTTGGAAATTTACATGTGGAATTTGAAATCTGGAATCTAGTAATTTGGAACGGGTGTGTATCCGGCCCAGGCACCAGATAGTTAAACTAGCACTAATTAGTTGTGTAAAATTATTACAATTTATTTAAAATCTAATTTGTTTAAGTTAGGGTTGGCTGCCAAATTGCAATTTTAATTTTTTTGGTAAGACATGAATTTGGAATTTGGAGAGAGAGAGAGAGGTGGGGGGGGGGCGAATATCGGGTTTAACGTCCTCTCGATCTAAACTGGATTATTTTGGGACTGACATATGATTCGATTTTATTTCAATAATTCGCTTGCGCGTAGGGGTCTTTAGTAGTGGGGGAAAACCGGAGGACCAACTGAAAACCCACGTTTTTTTTAAACTTTAGACTTAATACCGCACTTGTCACGCTTCGTATCTCCTACCAATCACACGTGGAACCAGACTTGAAACTTTAATCGGCTACCACCTGGTTTTGAGCATCATATTCACTGACCGCCGGCCTTAATTAGCCTAGTTTATGAGCAGAACAGTAGGACGTAAAACCCCATTTCATTTCATTTCATATTCACCGGGCCACCGTGGTTGTGCCGAGCATTACGAACATATAAAGAATAGCCATGTTATGTTATGGTCGGATGATATTTTAACCGGAAGTTTAACCCCATTGTTTTAATTTAGATCAGTAGGAACTGTAACTGGAGTAATTGAAAATAACATATTAGCAGTGGCCGGTGAATATAATACTAAAGAAGCAGATTTTAGCGGTACAGAATACAATGAAAAATTTATTAAAGTAGTCGATGCTATAGTTCACCCAGAATACTTTAAAAACGACCCTTCGACTTACACAGGCGCAGATTTACTCGACTCTGATGACGATAAAACATGTAAGTACCGTACGAAAATGGAATCGGGTTTGACGATACATCCCACGAAAATATTTATCGGGTAGTTATTTCCGATAAATGTAAAACATATTTGTGTATATAGATTCCCTGAAAACACCCATAGGGCGCCCACAAAACAAAAATGTAATGATATTACTCATTTGGAGCCCGTAAGCTCAAGTGACGTAAGGGGCGATACTCATGTGTTGATCTAATGGCTAAGGGTTGTTAGAACATTAGGTGACATACAGTCCAGTAGACTCTGCGTTTAACCCACGGGAAAAGTAGTTAGCATAAATAGGACTGATAAAAAAAATGCCATGTGGGGTACTGTCCTTCGGATTCGAATGTCTTGAGAAGGATTTGAAGAAAACTTCTGATGGGTAAATTAGGCGTCGTTAATGTTGTTCGATAGAAAGTTAGAAGAATGACGAATCGATGTAAAACTTCATCCCACTCCATCTTTACATTCGTAAACAACTATTTTTAAAGCGAGAATTTCATATTTTCCAAGAAAATCAAAACATTATTATTTTTGTGTTCTTTGCTTACTAGGTTGTCAACTCACTGTTATACGATCATAGGTATTATTCTCACACTTAAAAACCATTCACACCGGAAATAGTAACATAATTACCTCCCATGTTTGTCTATCCTCCATGCGAATAGCTATCTTCAAACGTTTGAATTTGAAGTTGAAAATGATATTTTTGCCTATTTCGCAGCTGGCAATAGTGAGTTATATGATTACTATTTAACAAGGTAGGACTGTTTATAGATACCATCAATTTTAAGGCTTTTTGAAATATATTTTAAAAATATAACTTTAAAATATGAAATTCTCGCTTTAATAACGATGCTATCACATCTAGTGGACTAAAGGTCATACAAAAGTTAACTACAAACAACCAGTGTTAAATATTATATGCTTTGTTTAACTGTTGCAATGTTCTGAGAAAAAGGGCTTACAACATACGTAGTAGTCGGCTAGCAGGGGCATTTTTCACGGTAGAATTTTGATATTCTTATAATCAAACACAAAGTAATTCAACATTAGAGAAATTAATATTAGGTTGATCTCCATTTTAATTTTTATTTTACAGCTAACAATTTTGCTTTATTAAAACTGGAAACACCCTTAGAATTTGGAGACTGCATACGAAAAGTTTGTACACCATTGATGGAAGATTGTTGGACCAAAAAAGAATGTAAGATTGCCGGTTGGGGAAATAAAAATGCTGCGAACATTGGTGGTTAGTATAGATTGAATGTATTGTTTATAATTTGAGGTCATCAAAAAGGGGCAGCACGAACCAGGAAGGACATGGATAAATCTATTTGTTAAGGTCAACTCAATTTTCGTCAAGGTCGATGAGATGTAATAATATACGGTTAGGGGACGTGAATGTTGTCGAGATTGTAGATTAGGTTAAAGTTGGCCTTATCAAATAGATATACTACAATGAGCTACTTTAATTATTTTTAAGACCACGTAAGACGAATAATCTTCATTGAAGGTGCTGATAGACAATGGTTCCTATATCCATTTTACGGCAAGGTCAAAACTATATGATAACAATTGAGGTTTAAGTATCCGAAAGCCAAAAACGGTTTTCGACTTTTCAATTACAACCTTAATCCGGTTGATTGGCTGGTGACGTCACAGGTACTACACATAATATTGACGTTATCTCAATCTAATTAAAATACAGATCTATATTTCGTTTCGTTTTTTCTACATTCGATGGCCTCGCTACATGTAGATCTAACAACTTATAGTGGGGGATCACGTTCTATGACCTAGAAAACGACATTTGACCCTATAAGGTCAGTCATTCGATTAACCAATCAGAATCGTTGTTGCAAGTGGCTGTGTTTTTTTATCTACTTTCGCTTTGTTTTGATATTATGGGAGTTCATGTCTACCCACAGTTCCGTGCAGGAGAGGTCAAACCCCCTATTCGACAGACAATTTGATTGGCTGGCCCCTCATTTCAAGCTGAACACGAGTTAAATAACAACCCTCCCAGATCCTAGAGTGTAGTGAAGACAAGTAAAACAAAATTTTGAACTATAAAAAACGAAACGAAATTGGATCTGTGTTTTAATCAGATTGGACGTTATCTATACAATACACACCACCAGTGTACGTTATCGTCTTGCGTTGTTATAGATTAGTCATTTGTTATTGGAATATTTTAGAGTGAAATTAACATGCCGTAGATACATTTAAAGTGCCATTGTTTAAATTGGCCCAGTAGGACGTTAAACCCCATTTCATTCATTCATTCATTAAATAGGCCCCGTGGCAAATGAAGACGACTTAAGCAATTAGCGCATTTATCGGTAATTTTGATAACACGTAATGCTTGATATCCCAAACTATTCTCTATAAGTACAGAAATACAAATGGCGCCAGTCATTTATTTGTCGATATATTGATCATTAGCTATATATAATAATGATAACTATTTGTATACACAAAGAACAACTTTTATCGTAACTCCATTTGAAATTGACAGCGAATATTGAATTTTCCAAAGACGCCGGGAATCTTATTACCATGTACGGTTCCATGCACTTACCACGGACGTAGTTAATAACTGTTAATACAATTGTAAAATACTTTTATTATAAAGATGATAAACGATGTTAAACATTATAACCCAATCGTATCACAAAAGTTTATCACTGGAATAATTTATATCCAGAATTCATATCTAGTCAATTAAATGCTGTTTAAACTGCCAATGCAAATTGTAAAATACTTTTATTATAAAGAAGATAAACGATGTTAGAGATTGTAACCTAATCGCATCACACAAGTTTATCCCTCATATAATTTATATTCAGATTTAAGCCAATTAAAGATGCATTCCCGGGTACAAACTTTGTGATTTTATGATATATTTGTACTAAAACCATATTCAAAGTAAAATTTATCAAAAATTTGCTTCAATTCCCTTTCAAAACTTTGTTTTCACCGTGGATACCTATAGCTATAAGTAAGCTGTTGTTAGACGCAATGTTTGCCAACTTAGCTTCATTGTGGGAGGGTCCATTTTTCAGAATGTATCTATCATTACTTACTCTACATTTACCATACTTATTGAGGCCTAAGTAAATTCTTAATTTTCTTTTTCTGCCGTTTAATTGCAGAGTCGTTTGTACGTTGACAACCCTCAATGTTCCCAAAACCGCCTAACCACATGAGCAAGAAATAACAACTGCTCCCTGACCTAAGCCAGCAGACAATAAGCTAGCAAAACCTGTCGGGTTGACAGTTAGGGATTCCCTGACAATATTGCCTAGTGCTTGCCCCATGGGCGTTTTTCGCGTAATCCAGTATTTTTCTAGTAAGATTGGGTGTCTATACTTTCCATATACCACATTTTCCATACTTTTATTGGAAATTACCACCCGATAAATACTTTGCTGGGAACCCATCTTTAAATGTGGCTTAAACGGCAATCAACAATAATACTACTTGATTTCAAAAACACTAATTATTGGGTAAATAATAATTATAAACGACTGATGAGTAAAAATTAATTATTTTATACAATTAATGTGTGTGTGTATGATTCTACACACACGTTCCACCTGGAGTGATGTCTTTAATAGGGCCGGCTTAAACAAGAAAAATACCTAATCAACATTCTTAATCCCACTAACAATCACTGCTAACACCAAGATGTAAATTAATTTATTGACTCTAAGTTGGTATAACTTGAGCCGGGTTGATTAATTAATAATCCTTCTCAATCTGTTTAGATGGTTACCAACAAAGTTTATTTGTACTATTAATTCTAACGTATATTGAGATATTTTTTCGTATTTCGTAATGAAGTCAAATCCGCATGCAGAAATAAAGGCGCCGTACGATGATAACGGATCGTCATTTACAAATCGCTTTTCAGTCATGTTAGACTTTTATGATACATTTTTCAAAACCAAATCGTTTTACCCTTGTACTCTTTAACTCGGGGCATTTAGAACCACAACACTCTTTTGACGAAAATGTATCCCGAATCGTTTAGACTGCACACGATGGTAGAGGATATTAAAATCGCTATCGTGAGAACAAGAGCTACCAAACATTATGTAAAAAAATTATAAATTTGATCTTAAAATGAATTACAATACAAATTCTTTCCATAGTCAATTGTTTTATTTAATTAGGGGGATTACGGAATCAGTCAGGCGTTAATAATTACACCACCAACTGTATATAGGTAATTAAGGAATAAACATTCCGAATGTGCATTGTGACGTCACTGGCGTCTGAGGGGATTAAGAGTGTTTTCGATAATTGGCCAAGTCGTTTTTACGGGACTTTGGGTGAAGATAGCAGATTTAATTTTAATCAGATTTATGTTAACTTTCCGCAATGTACATATAATAACCACTGGCTATAACTACGCTAATTTTCGAGTTGTCGTGTTCTGTGCTCTTTATAAAAATGTATTCTAATCCACTAAATATCGCAGACTAGAGATGGCATCGAGAGTTGATGATGGGCTGGATAAGTTAATTAATGTTTAATTAATAATTTAAATAATATTTCAGGCGTAAAGAAAGACCTGTATTAGAGCGATTTAGAGAGAGAGAGAGAGAGAAAGAGAGAGGGAGAGAGAGAGAGAGAGGGGTTTAACGAGAACTCGACACAAATAAGGTCATTTCGGGACTAACATATGGTTTAATTCTGATTCAATAATTCGCTTGTGCGTAGGGGTCTTTAGCAGTGGGAGGAAACCGATGGACCCGATAGAAACCCACGACGTTGGACAGGCGACCCTACACCTTAACACGTACAGGTTTTATGATACAGCGCGCGCACGCTAACCATTCAGCCATACCCCCCCCCCCTTATTGGTCTATAATTTGGTATTATGTTTTATTTTCCAATTATACTCACAAGGAAACTATTTATATGCTATTGTCCGAATAATCGTTTATTTTACACTTGTATAATGTTTTATACACGTGACAAACAGATAGTTTATGATTGATCTAGATCAGAATGAAGAACTAAAAGCAATTGATTTATTTAATTTACATCAAAATGAAGGAGTAAAACGTGGCTGATTTTTTAAAACTGGACTTATTTCTGATTTAATTAAATTTTTTACAAGAAGTCTTTTTGCTTCTAATTTATTACTCCAGTAACGACATTGACGATGGTTAAATTCGCATTTTACTGGTTTTGACAGAGAGAGAGAGAGATTGAGAGAAATCGAGTTTAACGTCCACTCGACACGAACTAGGTAATTTCGGGACTAACACATGGTTTAATTTTATTTCAACAATTTGCTTGCGCGTAGGGGTCTTTGGCAGTGGGAAGAAACCGGAGGTTGGGAGAAAACCCACGAGGTTCGACAGGTGACCTTACACGTAAAACTGGGGATTCGAAACCTGGTTTTGACAGAAAACATTTTTACGGGAAACAATCACCGGTTGTTAGCACGACGTTTCGACAAGTATCTATAATATCATCCTCGGTGTCCCAGTGGTCCCATTCTGTTCCACTCTAAAAAAACACCTGCGTTTGTCCATAGGGAGAGACACATATTCAAATTAACTGCCCTTGGTGATTATGCTATTTTTATCGACCAATTAAAACGATCGTTAAATACATAAACCCTGACATAAAACATCTTTTAGGATATTTTAGGACATCTTGTTGTGTGCATGCCACTTTTTATATTAAGAGAGAGAGAGATGAGGTTTAACGTCCACTCGACACAAAAAGACTGGTACGTAAACTGTTGATTGGTTTGTAGAATCAAGCTTCGATCAAGGGAAGATAATTTTAATTCGTGAATTCCCCATGGATAAACCCAGGGTATAGTGGAGTAGAACGGACCATTGGGGATATCGAGGATGCTGTGATATACGCCTAAAAAGCTAAACGCACATTGATTCAAATAAATGAAATGAAATGGGGTTTAACGTCCTGCTGTTATGCACCTAACCTGGACGAATGGAAGACGGGGGATTCAAATAAACACGAAACAGAAAACATAAATGCGTACTGGTTGTTTTTTGTGACAATGTGCTGCGATATAAAATAGTAAACCATCGTTTAGGTAAACGCTAAACAATAAACACACATTGAATTATAGAACGGAAAAATAGTTGGCAAGAGTAAATACTTTCAGATTAAAATTGAATAGCAATCTATTATAGTCGTAAAGACCACCCCTTTAAAGCTGTTGTTCAATCGCATTAACTTAGAATAAACTTTTAAAGAACGGATCTACTAAGAGGTCTAATTTAAACAAAACCTGCATTGAATTCAGAATAAAGTCTTATTCCGGACTTTGGCATCACACTCAATTCGATAAAAACCGAACTGAATCTGAATTAACGAATCCGTATATTTTTCCGAATTCAACCCGGAACAATTATTCCGAACGGATTATTCGCACTCAAGTTTGAGTGTGACACGCTCTAATTCCGATCAACAGTGTTAACGGAAACGATAACTTTGCGTGCATGTGCTCTTCTGCTTCCGTCTTACCGCGGGAAATCGTGTATTTATGAAACTGGTGTTATGGCAAACGACCGAGGTGCAGTTTGGGCTAAGGAGGAGAGGCTTTGATAAGAAATGGTTGGAAGATATATTATAGCCGGAATTGTCTAATCTCAATATCTACGCCATCATTGTCTCTAGAGTTGATCACTGGCTTGATATATGAATGAATGCCTTAATAATTAATACTTTATGTAACATTTAAAGACAGAAACAATGAAAAAAATAGGCAAATTTAACCCTTATATAATGCATCTTTTTCTTTTTAGTAATTTACCAAAATACTAGCATTTACCAACCACAGAGCTATTTTGTCATAAGACTCTTTTTCCAGGCTTTGTTTACGACGGAATTCTTGCCAATAGCAGAGGCGGATTTAAGGGGGGGGGCGCAAGGGGCGCGCACCCCCCCTAATTTTCGACAGTGCCCTTTTTTACTTCTGAAAGTGCCTTTTTTACTTCTGAAAATGCCTTTTTTACTTCTGAAAGTGCCTTTTTTACTTCTGAAAGTGCCTTTTTTACTTTTGTTCTCAGACCCAAATATGTCCGAAAATATCAGCCAAATAGCTCTTGGAATTGCTACAGATGCAAGGAACAGGGATGTAGCCACGCCAGGCGGCACTATTTTCGGCCGCCAAGCACACAGAAAATATCGAAAAAAGCCGCCCAGTCGTATTTAAACCCCCTCGAATTCGTCCTTCTCTGCACACAAACTCGGCGCTCGAAATTGTCCATGGCAAACGACAAAGCCATGATAAAAGACTACACAAAGCATGTCTGCCACGGCATTATTTATTTTTGTGTGCCGTAGTAGACCCTATCATCCAAATTTACGGCACTCCAATGTTAAAGGTTTAGATGCCGTTAATGGTGTCGTACGCTCGGTTTTACGATCAATTTTGAAGGCACTGTTTAAATCTACGGTTAATCCTAGCCTATCCACAATGTCAATGTTTCTTATATTTTTTCTTGCCTGTGTTGATCATGGATTTGCTACGGCCCGGTAGTAGGGCTAGGAGGACGATGAGAGCTTTCTCAACTGTCATTCCACCGTAATAATTGTCATTCCACCGTAATAATAATATAATTTGTGAGACACAAGTCAAATAAAACAACGTGTTTTAATTATCAATATCTACCTGTTGTAATAATTCGTTGTACAAACAGCGTTTTAAGAATATGCCTCTATTAATTTGAAAATATAAATAGAAATTGATTTGCACTGAAGCAAATAAGACAGCAAATGCTCTAAAACTACACTAATAAGGATTGCATTTTCATAAAAGACCACGCCCCCCCCCTCCCAATTTTTTTTTTGGCTCGCTGCGCTCGCAAAAGATTTTTTCCAACACTCAACTCAGCGACGTGCCCTCATTTTGCCGCGCCCCCCCTTTCCGAAATTCCTAGATCCGCCCCTGAATAGAACCCATTTTCTCATGCCATTGACTCCATCATATTTTTTGAACTTGAGGTTAGATGACCTCGCCCCTCACCTTGACTTTCTATTTATTATTCAGTGTTGATTTCTTCCTGATCATGCCGTTTTGAAATGATAATTATCAACAGAATACACCCATTGTTTCATTGATAAAGATAATGAATATTAGTTTTCCTTTGTCTAGAAATATCCGATGAACTATTGTCAGCAGATATAATGGTGTACAGTCCAGCTGTTTGTGAAGCCGTATACGGTATAGAGTTTAATGAAACCGGTCCTATGAAAGAACTAACCACCTGTGCGAAGGCTGTGAATCCAGAAACCAATGTCTGTTTAGTAAGAGACTTATTATTCGTAACAATAAAATTGATAATTCCTTTAGTGGAAATACGGAGGCTAAAAGAGAGAGAAAGAGAGAGGGGAGAGAGAGAGAGAGAGAGAGAGAGAGGAAGAGAGAGATAGAGATACACAAATGATATATACATAATAGATTATCAAAGAAGAGGGTTGGAGAGAAATGGGGTTTAACTTCCACTCGACACAAACCAGATCATTTCCGGACTATCGCATGGTTTATTTTTATTTCAATAATCCACTTGCGCGTAGGGGTCTTTAGCATTGGGGGGGGGGGGGGGGGGGAGGAAACGAGAGGGCGAGGAGAAAATCCACGAGGTTGGACAGGCGACCCAACTCCTTGTCTGGGGGCTAAGTGAGCGATCGTGGTCTTTGTAAACGATCCCTGAGAAATAAAATGAAGTTCTCTCAGAAAGTTTTAGCGTGGGCAAAATATTCTTCAGTTGCATCAGTCATCAGTATGAGTAATTATAGAGATATGGTCCATCTTCCGAACAGTCTAGTATGTCAGTTTCGGTGTTTTGGTAGTGCTCTAGGGTCGAATTACCGCTGCTATTCCATCAATAATTTCATAATTTTTGGGTCATTTTTCAAAATGGATGCCATGTTCACAAACATTTTAACGCAATTATAGACAGATTCTCCACAAACGATCAATCTTGTCATTCAATAAATTAACGGCCCGTCAATATATTGATGAACCATCAATAAAAATCAAAATGGTTTTGATCCGATTCCGTTTCAATATATTGACGCAATGATGGTTATTGACAATATTTTACATCAATATAGCCCACACACGTTCAATATAATTGAGGAATTATTGAACGTGTTATGACCTTTAAACAACGTTTATTTTTAGGGCGATAATGGTGGAATGGTGGTGTGTAAAAATGAGAAAGGTAAATGGACAGTAGAGGGTTTAATAAACAGACCAAACCATGAACAATGTGATCCAGGTAGTCTGTTTCTCGTCTCTTACGTAAAACCAGCCATGGAATGGATTAAATCAGTTACTGGTATTTAAGTCAATTCAAATATTGTCTAAGAAAAAAAGTTGAATTTTGTAATAAATCTTATTTAGCATCTCTCACTTAATTTACCTTCCAAAATTCCACGATGAAACCTCGATTGTTTATGTATATTTGTGGGACTGTCCTTTGTCGGGTTGTCCGTTTGGGGTAGGTAGTGCTACCAACAATTCCGAGCAAAACACACCTAAATCTCGCCGTAACAGCTCGTTTCATTGGCTAATCCTTCACACCATCCAGAACACGTCAATGAAAACAGAGAGAGAGAGAGAGAGAGAGATAGAGGGAGAGAGTGAGTTGGGGGTTAACTAGGTCATTGGGGTCTAACATGGTTTAATTTTATTTCAATAATCCACTTGCGCGTATGTGTCTTAAGCAGTGGGAGGTAACTCGAGGACCCAAAGAAAACCAACGAGGTTGGACAGGCGACCCTACTCCTTGTCACGTACAACCAGATATTCGAAACCACGGCAGTTGACTCAATGAGATAAATGGGTATCAGGAAATATGATCTGTGTTTTAATAAGATTCTGCTCCTTCGATCCAGTTGATGAAGAAAGAGAATATACACGCTTTTCTGGCCAAGCCCTCTGTCGTGGACCACTGACAAGGGAAAAACACATCGGATTATCACGAGGAACTTTCTCAACACAAACCAGGATCATGGTCAGTTTTGATTATATTACAAAAGTTATCCTACAGCTTACTATAACAAGATTACATAACAGGGGCCCCTTCGATCTTCGGAACGATACGGAAACAAACCGAAACGAAATAAAATGAGATTGGATGTCTTTCTTTTCTACACCAACACGGCTTAAACTAAACAGACTGCTTTGAGGGAAATTTTGCCCGGGCAGTTGCATTGCCACCTACTCCAACCAACAAGTGTTCCATTACCTCAGTTTAATTGATCATGCGACCCCTTTGAGGACAAAATCCTAGTCGGGCAAAAATTTTCCGTCCAAGATTAGATATAGTTTGAAGGTGGCAATTATTATGTCTAGTTACGTTTTAAACGCGAGGGAAAAACTACTGTAACATAACGTGTAATTGTATCAATCTGTTTTACAGAGAATTACTTACGAATTATCTCTGTCACAGATGACTGTCTTGAACACGTGCATTGACTTCACGTGGCGTCAGTCATTGGTTCAACGGCTCCTGCGTTGTTTACATAACACCTAACTGCTTTGGGCAAAATGATGCCTTTTACTCATTTTAATACCCATTTACACTAAATAGGAAATGTTTTTTTTAACTACAGACACTTCAAACGTCTTTATTTATTTTTCTTATACTTCAAAAAAATGTTTTAGAATTTATTTTGTCGGAGGAAAAAAGTTAATATTTTTCCGAATTAAGACGCATAGATTTCATCTTTATCAGTGATACTAGCGGCCAAGCGAATATTCACTGCGAGACCAGTTTGTAATTGTATAGGAATGAAAATGGGTTTATCTGCAGTACTATGGTGTTACAGGACTTCTTCTTTGTTGTGATTGCGTAATACAGTGGTTTCCTTTATACAGTCTTTATTCGGTACTTAAGCCCAGCTTATGTCACCCTTACGACGCGATAAAACTATCGGCGACTGGTCTACTTCTCGTGGTTGCTGCCAGTCGTGGATAAATTCAGCCGTAGCGACATAAGCTGTCAGTTCCCGTTAGTCGCCGACAGTTTTATCGCGTCGTAGGGCGACATAAGCTGGGCTTTAGAATAACTTTAACAGGTTCTTGTTCTCGTGAAAAATGGCTTTCCTCTCGATAGCTACGAGTATCTCTGCCCAATATCAGTCTAACACCTAAATATATACCTGTCCCATTTTCAACTTAAATTACGTCATAAATTACTAAATTCACAGGAAAACAAATGATTAGTCGTTAACTTTCAATAACCACCATATGCCAACATTTGATGTTTAATTTTGACAACTTTAAAATTTTAACTAAAACATCACTGTTTTTATGAACCCAAGTATAGCAAGCTATTTAGGTACATGTGGATTTAATAGGACCTCCTTACCTCGGTTTGTTTGCTCCATCCGAACGACAAGCCAGCTGTCCTTGTCAGGCCCTCCGCCCTGCTTTACTGACAAGAGAAAACCACGCCGGAAAATCTGGATGAACTTTCTCCGCCAATGCAGTGGTCGAACATCCGACCTCCAGTCTTACCCACTTAGCCATCCCCACCCCCTTTAAGATGACTGTCTTCAACACGGCGACGGAAAAATGGCCACAGAGCCCGTCGAGATCGCCATAAGCGCGGTAAAATCGTGGTGAAAACGGCAGATACCGTGCTGTGGTCTCCATGATCGTGAATGATCGCCTAGTCACCGTGAGATCGGGCGGCGTCCTTACTGCGCTGCAGCGACCGTACGCCGATCAGAAAATGCACAACGTACGAAAATGTTCGAAAATATCACAAACTTATAATTGTAATTGTGTTTTCACATAGTCTTTCCAGTGCAGATCGCAGAACATTGGCATTTGTTTTGAACATGCTCAAAACAAACGCCGTGACTCGGCGATCATTTGCGACCATTGAGACCACAGCCCGATATCTGGCGTTTCCATCACGCTTTACCACGTTTATGGCAATCTTCCGTCGCCGTGACAGCACAGTAAAGTCGCCACCCCGGTCTGACGGGGTAAAAAACGCGAATTCCTTCAAGTTTGTATATTTTTTGGACATTTTCTCGCGTTTTGTTTACGTTTACCGGCGACCTTGTAATTTTTTTAGCCGCAGCAGCGCAGTAAGGACGCCACTCGGTCTGACGGGGGCATATGACGTAACTGGTTCTTTCAGAACGGTGCCTTTTACACAATATTTTAATACCCATTTACACTGAATAGGAATATCTTTTTTTACCTACAAATACTTTAAACGTGTTTATTTAATTTTCTAAAACATAAAAAAAATAATTTAGAATTTGATTTCTCGGAGCAAAAGAGTTGGGGACCTCATTAAAGGACCTAAGTCCGTAACTCAAAATCCTCCAAAATCTTCGACATCGAAAACACGAATTATTGGTCAATTTAAATCAACATTGGTGATGTAAACTTACCAGGAAAAGATGAGCTTCTGATATCCGATATTTAAGATAAAATAATTTTTCTAACATTGGTACACGAATCGTGTACCATATTGCGCTCCGGTCCTAGTTTTATTGAGAGACTCGAGGGACGAGGCTAGACACATTGCACTGTATCACACTGCATATGTGGACTGGAATAACCAGGCGCTAAAAAAAATGCACTGGGTTGAGACTGAATGGCTTGTTTCGCCGAACATAACTGATTTGAAATTGGAGTAAAACGGAAAGCATTTAATGTAAATCAGTTTATATACATTCATATTACAGTATTATATGAGTTTCGACCCACTTTTGTCAATTTCTGGATCCCAAATGTTAGCGATTTAGCTCCTTTAAGCCGCATAGTTGTCATCCTTATCATTGACTGTACCGAATATTCACTGTTGATCAGTGTGACACATTAGTAGTCATAATAAATGAAATGAAATACCCTATGCGTCAGAAAGGCCCTTCCCCGCCTTTGTTACGTTAGTGTGCACGGATTTTAAGAGAGATTGAGAGAGAGAGAGGGAGAGAGAGAGAAAGAGAGAGAAAAAGAGAGAGAAAGAGAGAGGGGGAAGAAAGAGAGATAGGCTTTAACGTCCGCTCAACACAAACTATGTCATTCGGGACTAACATATGGTTTAATTTTATTTCAATGATTTTCTTGCGCGTAGGGGTCTTTGGCATTGGGAGAAACGGGAGGACCCGGAGAAAACCGACAATATTAGGTGGGCAACCCTACTTCTTGTCACGTACAACCGGGGATTTGAAACCACGCCAGTTGACTCAATGGCAGGCTTCATGGTACAGTGCGCACGTGCTAACCACTCGGCTATCCACTCCACCAACAGACATTAGACCGGTAACTCATTTTCAGAAATAGCTATGGTCTGGAACCGTTAGAAGAAAGTGATAGAATAGGGCAGGTTCACCCAAATAACCATGCCCAGGATAAATTAATTTTCCACATATTCTGAACCGTTAACGGAAGATCGGCCATATCTTTCTTCAAAAATATATATTATATGATAATTTCATGAAGGTAAAATTAAACAAAAATAACCATGCAAAAAGTGGATGATGAACGGTAAACTACTATACATTCATAACGATTTGAGTCGAATTAATGGTGGTCTGATTCCTTTTGCTTTGCTACCTATATTGTAGTTGTCTCCCATATAATAATTTATTTGTTTTAAAGGAAGTTTTAAGATATCTCGCAAATACCGTAGACCATCCTTTGTATCCCCAGTGGTCTCATCCCGTCCCACTCCACTAACCACCGAGTTAATCCATGTATTAATATTATCTGCCCTTCACGAAAACAACTATTTTTATCGACCAACCCCCCAAAATCTTCAAATACAAATAACTCTCTGCAACAAATGAATGAAATGGGGTTTAACGTCCTGCGCTTCTGCACCTAACCTGGTCTAATTGACGACGGGCATACACCATACAGTGTGCTATGGGGGGAATTTTGCCCGGGCAGTAACTTAATTTTAACTTCCAAGGGATCTTCTAATGTGTACACGGGACCAATTTTGAACATTCGACCTTAATTAGAAGAGTTGTCTTCCGTTGTAGTCCACACTAATCTCTGCTGACGGCTCAATTGACTACGCCACCAAGATTCTTTGTGAAGATGGGCAATGATAAACATTACAATTTAAAACAAATAAATGATAAAAATATTTAATACTATTACCATATTGAAATAGAAATGGGGTCACAATTTCAAAGTAACAATGTATATACAGATATTACAGGGAACTCTTTTGCGTAACATTACGGGTGAAATGGTCGGAATAACGAACTGCGCATGTCGCCGTGCTAATTTTATAATATAATACTATTTAATACACGTGGGTTTGTTTATCAGTACTACGCGATCGACAGACTCAACAATTAATTTAGAAATGTCTAGTTAATCCAAATCAAAGAATTCTCGATGTATGTTGGAAATATGATAGAAAAATCAATTTGCGGGATTAACACTTCGAATTCACTAAAAAAAAACATAAAATTATAAAATGTTTATAAAACGCCAAGAACATTTCGGTGACAGGCGCAAATTTTGACCAAGTAGTAAATCCCGTGATCGATGACCTCCGGATCAAACATTTATAGACAGCACAGTCGAATGCTTGATAGCGAGACATGCGTAGAAAATGCATCGAGCCTAGTAAAGGTATTGATGTAATAAAACTATACACGAAGTTTCGCCGCTATTACTCAATTAGTAACAAAGTTGTAAAGGTCCAAAGTTTCGACCAATCAAATTGCTTATCGCTTTGCTTACCTTCCGAAAATGCTCTCGTAATGAAATTTGTTGTGTCCCAAAGCATCAACCAGTCGATTGCATAATCCTGCTTACTAAGCAGACAATGTCCATCTATAAACTCTACCAAGGCATTGACCTAATAAATACCCACACATACCAATTTTGAACATTCTAGCTCAATTAGAATTAAGGTTATTGTGTTCCCAAAAATATGACGGGCAGACAACCCATTTCAATAGTCCCCGGCTTTCTTCGAAAGGTAAGGGGAAAAAAGCCACTGCAAACTGTCTCCGTCTGAATGGATACTTCCATAGGAGTCACGACCAAGATTTATCAATCTTTAATGGATACAAGCACGCAATGAAGTGTGAAAATACGACATTATTAACAGTTTATCCGCTAGAATCACCACCCCAAGAAGATCCTGCCGAATCAACAACTTACAGACTGTGAACTTTGCAACTAATATGGCGGCTTTTAGATTTTCTCTTTAAAATAAGGATTGTTTAATTGCATTATACTATATTTTTTTTTTTTTTTTTTTGGGGGGGGGGGATTAATTTATGACCGTTTGCGATCCTGTTTCTTTCAACATTGTTTACCTGATGTGATAAGTATCTGACTCAAGTTAAAATCGGGAATCTACATCTGTTTGCTAGTCACAGCGAACATGTACTATATAACAACCGTATGAACTAAACATGCAAAAAAATCGACAATCTGTTGAAAGCCATGTTTCATAACCTACAAAACAAGCGGTGGGCCAGGTTATATTTTGCGTCTGGACCTTGAGATTTTCTACGCATCAACGAAGAACTAAGAAAGTGGATATTTAAATTTAATAACCAGAGTGAACCACTCGGTGAAAAACGTAGATTGTAGATAAGCTACAGAAGGCGCTCTTGTGGGCGGCGTAATTGAAAACAATTTCCAGTCTTATCATTTACCAGATCTACTGAATTACTTAAAAATAAAGTTTCGATGGATCGACTTCGCAACATAGAGTCTCCGTACACCGGTAACACCAAAAAACATATCTTCTTCGCCTGTAGCAATCTCCCAAATAGAGTTGTCTTCCGTTGCAGTCCACACTAATCACTGCTAACGGCTCAATTGGCTACGCCACCAAAATTCTTGGTTAAGATGAACAATGATAAACAATACGATTTAAAACAAAAAAGTAATAATATATTTAATTCTATTACCATATTGAAATAGAAATGGGGTCACAATTGCAAAGTAACATTGTATATACAGATATTACAGGGAACTCTTTTGCGTAACATTACGGGTGAAATGGTCGGAATAAAGAACTGCGCATGTCGCCGTGCTAATTTTAGAATATAATACTATTTAATAAACGTTGGTTTGTTTATCTGCACTACGCGATCGACAGACCCAACAATTAATTTAGAAATGTCTAGTTAATCCAACTCAAAGAATTCTCGATATATGTTTGAAATATAATAGAAAAATTACTTTGCGGGATAAACATTTCGAATTCACATTTTGCTGACAGGCGCCATTTTTGAACAAGTAGTATATCACGTGATCGATGACCTCCGGGTCAAACATTTAAAGTACGCGAGCCGACGGCAGAGTCGAATGCTGGATAGCGAGACTTGCGTGGCGAATGCGCCTGTAGCAGTAGAACATACATCAGGTATATCACGACATACCTATCATTACTCCAAAATCAACATTGACTAAAAAGTTACATTTATCTTCAGCGTCAGGCCTGTGTAACAAATCAATAACAAAATTCGCTGTCAACACGCACATACAGTAAACCCCTTGTCATAAAACCCAAATCTTGTGCAAAGGTTGGTGAACTGCAGTGTAACCTTACTCTTCCAGACACCTGTTAGCACTGTTTGTCGTGTATTTTGTACACGACGAGCAGTCCATTTGCTGATTACACTATTTTGCTTGAATACACTATTTTGCCTATAACGTTTTTAAGGACTTCGAATTCTGTCAGATGGTTTGGATTGTTCGTACTTGGTTTTTATTTCATTATTATCTTATGTCTGAAACTCAAAACTTGAATCCGCCGTATGTGAACAGGCTTAACCAAATGTAGCTAACAATCAACGCAAGACAGAGATTACAACTGATGAAAATAATGAATTTTAGGTCACAATGCACATCCTTGCTGTTGAAAGTGAATCACTTAAAGTTAATTTTAGTGTACTGCAAAATAATAACACAAGTGTCTCAACATAGCATGAAATATAGAATAAAATTGTGGATAATAAGCCAATGAATGAATGAAATGGGGTTTAACGTAGAACCACCCAGTGTCTTAGAACGTTATGAATGAATCAAATTAATTGACCCAAAGCGAAATATACCCATATAATTATCTTTATCTCAAAAATGGCAACCAAATAGATTAGACAGGGACACATATTCTTGTTTTAGAACAATCCGTCGTGGCAAGATTATCGCTGCTATTAATTTAAAGATGGACCCCTTTTGTGCTTGTCAAAAATATAGCCTTTCTTATCGGGTCTAATAAAATATCAAGATACTTATATGATAATGATTGTATTGAACAGTATAATGAACTCATAACATTGTGTCAAAAAAAGGCTTCCCAATGCACTAAATTATTTTCTGTGGCTGCTTCCCACAGACTCAAAGATTTCAACCTGTCTGTAAAAGAACTGAACAAATAATTTACGCAAGGTGTGTCAAGATACAAAAACTCAATTTATTGAATCCACTGAAAGCTTGATGAACAGAGACAACACTATCAAGCCTCTTCTATATCATGATATCTCCCATCGTGACGACATTGACACAGCCAAGTTAGCTTCTATTGTCAAATCTGTATTTTAGCTCAATATACACAATCGCTATAAATACATTATTTATTTGACCAGTTTGTTTGTTGATAATTGTGATCTGTTTCAAGTGTCGGCGACATGGCGTGTTTACTCTGTTGTCTAAACAAAGCGATGTCTAGTCGATAAGCCCCGCCTCAAAACGCTGCATAACAATGAGGGGGTTTCCCGCGATTCCCACTCAAGCCCAATCATCAACTGATCACAGGGAATGGCGTTATAAGATTATGAAGCTAAACCGTCAGATCTCCACATACTTGGGCTACATTTCATTCTTTACTGTGCAATACGCCCAAATCAGATGTGAATTAATTTAACGTGGTACAACCAATGCCAAATTCTTTAGAAATTAAAACGGCTTGGTGGCATACAGCCAATGCATTTTTATCTTGAATTGCGTTTTCTGCCAATGTTCTTGTATAGACAATTTGTGCATATCAAAACGATCTTTGTGGCATAACCCTTCGCAGAGTTGACGGAGGGACAAAGATACTTAGTGGGGCGTTCTGGAGGCGAGGGACTGTAATATGTCAGTTTGCATCATTATAAAGCCTCTTTAATTATTTGCTACATTGTTATTTTCAATATCTTCAGTTTCTTTATGTCATTGTTTTTGACTATCTGGTAAAGGGTCATTTCCCTGACGCTTGCAGAAGAATGACCTTAAGGTGACATAGTATAGTAAGCCTGGGATCCCCAGAAACAAATTTCGTATGACCTACATGATTATCGCTGCATGCAGGTTCATCGTCAATAGTTTGTGAGGCAGATTCATTATTACCGGTTGATCCACATATATTAGTATCTATGGATTGGAGCAAGAAGGCCCAGACCAATTTTCTGCCGTTTGTTTGTTTACAAGTTGATTTCCGGTACAAAAAGTAGTGCGCTGACCCCATGACCTGTGACATTTAGATAACGTCATATGGATATCATGGCTATTCCTGTCGTTGAGATTGCCCTTTGCCCCCCTATTTGCATACTACTGCTTGTCAACCTATGTGGGATCAACCCACTTATAACTTTCCATATCTGGGCATTCACAAAAATAGTTCCTTCTATTTACAAATGGTTCTCTCTTCCTCTCTCTTGGACTATAAACATTTGATTTTAAACAAGTTAAAATATCACAAACTGAAAACATGCTCCCCCTTTTCTGCCATTTATATGAAACCTTCTATGTTATTGTACCACATATATAAGCAATTAGTTCTTTTTCGTCGTTACAGTACATCAGATGGTTGTGATGGCAAAGCTTTAATTTTAAAAATATTTATATGAATAAATTTATCAAAGCATTTCAACAATAAAGGAAAACAAAATTACTCTCTGACTCTAAATTAAAATTTGTCTGAATCTGTGAAAAAAACCTACATGAATTTAATATAAATATTTTGTTGAATTTAAATAAAACCAAGGAATAATAATCCAAACCATTAGACAAAATTCGAAGTCCTAAAAAACGGTGTAAGCAAAATAGTGTAATCAGCATAATGGACTGTTCACCGTGTACAAAGTACACAACAAACAGTGGTAACAGGTGACCGGAAGAGTAAGCTTACCCGGGACTATCGGTATGAAAAATGTACATGATGAACAGTGTTATCAGGGAGATAGTATACGCGTTAATTAAATATATCTAAACTAATAGCCGAGAGAGACATTTACCAATCAAGTCAATATGGCGGCAATATAACGTTTTAATAAGATTAGCTCGCAAGTATCCCCGTAGTTGAAGCTGAGATGACAAGTGCCTCGATCTACTTAAAAACCCCAGAATAAAATGAACAAGCTCTCTCGTATTGTGTTAGCCGAGACAAAAACACTCCATGAACAAACACGTCTCCTGTGTTCCGGGAAGCTCTTTGGACAAGGGAAATTCAAGACATTTTTGTCCATGGCAACCTTAAATGACTGGGAAAAAAAAAACCAGCATCGCCACAGCGACCACTTGCCCCAATATCAACATATAAAAAACGGTAGTCAGCATCAATCCTGACCAGTAATACAATATTGAATATTTTTTTTTGTAATTGAAGTATCCACTACATGGTGGTTGACGGATGGCGACATGTTTACCACCGAGTGAGCCTACACAAGAATAGTTTCATTTGTCGGGAAACTTCGCAGCAACAATTTTCCATTCGTCTTCAGTATTTTGCGTCTGGAATTATATATATTCCTATTTATAATATTTCAGTTATCGACTGAATCATGTAAAACACAATCTTATGAAGAGGATGAAGATGCTACTCAATGTGACGATTCTGTGATTGCGATTGTCAAACTTAACTCTAGCAGCCCCAGTGTTTGTAAGAACCCATGCGATCAACAAATCGACCCACTTCACAGAAAGTACCCACTAAGATTGCAAAATTTAGACGAGAAGAACTGGAGTTTGAAATGCTTCAAGGTTTAGCCAAATCTTTATCTGAATCAATGAATGAGCAAAGGGAGGAGGATGAAATAACTGCGTTCCGCAATTATATTTCACAGAACCTCCGAAAATTTGATGAAAGGACGCAAAATCTTGTTAAGAACAAAACCAAACCCAGCCTTGATTTTGGCGTAACGATGTTATTTAAAATATATTTTTTAAACTCGGATAAAAATTGTTACCTAGAGGGGCCACAAGTAAAATTTAGGCATTTAAAAGCTGGAATATCGGTCTATTATTGTGTAATTATTTTTCGCATAACGAATTTCGATATTGATTGTATCGTGCATTGGGATTTGGAAAATATTGGGTTTATCGATGAATCGCTGCAGCCATATAGCCATATCCAAACACCAGCCAAATTTCAATAAATTCCATACAGTAAGTAGTTAAATAAGTCACTGATACGAGAATTACGTATATTGATCCGCTTGGACCAGTAGAGAATAAGATGAAAATAGTAGTAAATGGGGAAATTAATGGTGCTCTGTCTCCACACGTATTCCCGAAGTCGAAGCTAATACCAAAGTTGTCTCCCTTTTACCGCCTTTCCTGTATTGGCCATGGGTTGCGGCATTGGGTAAATTGGAATTGAAATGGAAAACGGCGCGTCGTAAAGCTCTGAAAAATCACAGGTCGCATGAAGGGCTGAGCCTTCTGGGGGTTCAGACAGGGAAGCCCTATTAAAAAAAAATATTACTGTGACACGGATAGGTGGCGGAATATTAAAAAAAAAATATTTTGGGGTATACCGTTATTCTACAGATACTAGTAACAATTGGTTCCATTGCAAACTATTGGAAGGGGGCAATGATACCCCCAATCTGTCCCGTAGGCAGCAGGAGAGTAGGTTGTTGGGAGAAGAGGGTAATGCCCTGCTTGAACCCTGGTGTTTTAATAAATAAAACTGCGTGACATTGAGTCCGGTGACATGGGTTCGAAAATTTGGAAATAACATAGCCGTAGATACGATTTATTGTATTTTCCAGTCGAATTAGAAACAAACTAGAACCGATGAATTGGATGTTCAAATCTAATGAAATTAAAAGAGTGATTGGGTGTGTAACGTCTTGCTAACGTGTCCGCCTAGTCTTTTTCGAGATACATGTTGGCTTTGACAGTTCTGGCAAAGTTTCCAGTTGTCACTGATGACTATATATATCGGAGGGCCTGGCAAGAGTCTAGTCGCTGGAACGAAAACCCGAAGCCATGAATCCACGTCGGCGTTCACATAAAATAACCCATGGTAGTTGGAATTGGTCTTAGCGTCACTGCCCGGAAAAACGTTCGCATATAGTATTATACATGCCCATCTTGATTAACCTGGTTGTTTGAGAAAAAAAGGACGTTAACCCCATGTCATGGACATCGTTATTGTACTAAAAACTTTATATTATTATGATCTTCCCCAGGTGACAAAGCAAAGATGAAACTCGCATTATAATAAAATTATGGGAAGCGCATTAAAACCATACCTTTTTTTGCACGGCTTACCCTAATTCATCACCAATACGGATTTTTAAAGCATTTTTGGCGTAACTGGTTTCCATATAGATGGATGGTTCTAATTGGACAGTGGCACCAAAGTTGACCAAAAGCAGAATATTTTCTAAAAGTAATAACTGTGCACAGTAAACATGATAGGCGGAGAGACGGATAGAGGATAGAACTGGGGTTTAACGTCCACTCGACACAAACCAGGTCATTTCGGGACTAACATATGGTTTAATTTTATTTCAACAATTCGCTTTCACGTAGGAGTCTTTAGCAGTGGGAGGAAAACGAAAATATGGTAAGCGCTCCTGACCCCAAGTTGACAGGGTCGAATTTAGGCCCAGGTTTTCGGGGCCTGTCGCAGAGGCCTTTATCACCTAGAGAGGATTCCCGGAGATTAAGTGATTAGTTATTTCAATTGTAAATGCGGAATTTAAGTATTTGAAAAAAATGGTTTGAAATGAATTATCTCGAGCAAATATTTGAAATTGAATTGTTGTTGGGTCATGTATAATTTTTGAAAATAATTGCTACATGGGTCTCTGTGTGGGACGCATTTAAATAAAATGAAATTTAAATGTGGTTTAACGTCCCACTGTTTTTGATCGACTGGACCAGGGGCGTACATAACGATTTGGTTTGGAGGGGGAGAGAGAGAGAGAAATGAGGTTTAACGTCCACTCAACACCATTAGGTCATTTCGGAACTAACATGCGCGTAGGGGTCTTTAGCAGTGGGAGGAAACCGGAGTGCCCGGAGGAAACCCACGAGTTTGAGAAAGCAACCCTATCTCCATGCCACATACGCTCACACCAGGGCTCTAAACCACAGCCGCAAGCCAGAGGTGACCGGTCATTTTAATTTCTGGCTTCGGGCCTGATGTCAACAAAATACTGGCTGTAACATTGTATAATTATATAGTTGTTCGCGGATCGTTGTCTCGCCGGAAAGCAGTTTTATTTAAAAGAGCCAAATCGCTAACATTTGGGACCTAGATATTGACACCAATGGGTCGCAACTCATATAATACTGTAATATGAATGTGTATAAACTGATTACATTTAATGGTTTCCATTTTTACCCTATTTTAAAATCAGTTATGTTCCGCGAAATAAGCCAGCAGCCTCAATCGAATACAAATTTCTGGTGTCTGGTTATTCCAGTCTGCCCTCGTTCCTCGAGTCTCTTGCTAGAACTAGGGCTGAAACGCATTATGGTACACGATTCATGTACCAATGGTAAATGTTGATTTTGTCTTAAATATTAGATATCAGAAGCCCATCTCTGTCCCGTAAGATAACAGCATGATTTAAATTGACACATAATTGTTAAAGATTTTGAATGATATTGAGTTAGAGACTTAGCTACTTTAAGTTGACATAAAGTTTATGTCATAGATGATGGTTATGTCTATAAAACTGAGCAATATCCTAGCATTTGAGGTCATTGCTGGAAGAAAGTCTTGTGGACGAGAGGACCAGAAATGTGAGTCAATGGGACAGAATCTCGAGATCTACCCATGTCAATTCCGCTTGTTTTGCAAGAGTTGACATAACATTTGTATAGTCTGATTCCCCCGACCCACACAGAAGTATAACTAGGCAGTTCACTATAACCTTTTAATATGACAGTGCTGAGACAGTATTAATAAGACAGCAGAGAGATTGAAGAAGGTTATAATGCAATCAAGCGCCGCAGGCGCGAAAAAATCTTAGATATGTAACCGAACATTAATTTTTCGGGACTGGAGATGTAATGGCAAATGGAAACAAATTCTCGCTAAAGAGAGGATAAGAAATTGGACATAATCTTGTGGCTTATCTATTAATTTCGCCCGTTTTGTGATTGTTTGTTTACCTCATTAATTGATTTAGTCTGAGACCGACTGCGGTGAGTACGTTTTTTTGATACCGACTACTTTTTTTTTGCTATGGGAGAAAACATTTCATAGACCATCATACTAACAACAGAATAAGAGTGACAAACATTTTTTCAAACATGACAAGCAGGCATGTTTATTTTATACTTTAGTTTTTGTGACGTACATGTATGCAATTAAGGCTCACGGATTCACGCAAATAAATAGTATTTGGGATCTATTCTGGCAATGTTTGTTTACCTCATTAATTCATTAAGTCGCCGATGCATAATTTAAGATCGACTGCTCAACATACTCACAACAGAATAAGAGTAACGTTATTCTATAGTCAAGTTTAGCGTGAGTAGCGTGACGTATGCAGTGATCACTTATTTTGATACAGACTGCTCTTATTTTGCGACCAATTGCACTGATTTTGCAACCGACTATTTTTCTACCCGCAACACCCCCCCCCCCCATTTACGTCACTGGACTGGACCGAATTCCAACTGTCAATGGTTCATAAGCGTGCAGGCCAATGTGTACATCTTGGGCCCAAACTAATATATGTTGTCCCTTGCCAGGCACTCCGTTCTGCAGTAATGACGAGGGGGGGGGGCATGCCGGAAGATCCCGATGAACTTTCTCGGCCAGCACCGGGATCGAATACGAGAACTTCGGTTTAGCGAACCAATGTCTTGGTCGCCGAGCCACCGCAGCTCCCTAGTGGAACGCAAGTGATTCGAAAAGGGGGTTTACTGCATGGATGATAGTAAGTGTGTCTAATATAAACCCGTCTTAAGCAAGTCCTGATAGGGAGAGAGAAACTAGGTCATTTCGGGACTTACATATGGTTTAATTTTATTTAGTAATTCGCCTATGCGTAGAGGTCTTTAGCAGTGGGAGGAAACCGGAGGACCCGGTGAAAACACACGAGGTTGGACAGGCGACTTTTCTCAATGACGTACGTGCTAATCATTCGGTACCCCCCCCCCCCTAAGTCCTGATAGCAGTATACATGAGGAGGAGGTGGCTGGGGGTATTGATATCAGTATGTATGCATAAAAACCAAAGCTGACGAATATTCAGACACCGATTTCAGCACACTGCGTTGGAAAACGATAACACAGCAACGACCGAGTGAGAACTTCGCCAATGAACACTGATGAATGAGGACTTGCGTGTCATTGGGTCAACTGGCGTGTTTTCGATTTTTTGTTGTAGGTTGCATCGAGGAGGGTAGCCTGTCCAGCCTGGTGTGTCTTCTTCCGGTCATCCGGTTTCTTACCACGCGTTAGTCCGGAAATGACCTAGTTTGTGTCTACTAGACACGGACAAAACGGTCCTTGCCAAGAAGTCAAAGGGACACTTTTCTCCAAATTCGGGTTCCCATTTTCTGTGACTCTTTTGAACTTGGTAACCCTGCCTCACGGGTCTCATATTGTTTCCGAGTTGGAGGCTGTTGCGAGATCAGTGACAACTTCTCTCATATACTTTAATGTATTGTTGTTTTCTAGTGAATAATAGAATTCACGATCAATAACATCTTAGTAAAGTTTTTACAAAACGGTTGAATATCAAATTTCCGCACAGCGTCCGGATGTCCCAGTGACAACCTCTTTAAGCACCCGACTGATGCGCATTTAAAAGGTAATCAAGAACAAAATATCCATTAAGCGGAAGACCAAATGGCACAACAGAAGCCAACAAAGAGAACTATTCTCCAATGCAGAAAAGTGATTAAGGAAAATATGACGTAAAAGTGCACACAACCTTTCACTATATCCACAAGAATCAGTGCAAGACAATGGCTCATTAATAGGACGACCCCGGTGTTGGTCGAGAAAGTTAATCGAAGTCGATAATGTGTGGGCAGAAGTGTGCCTGCCCGTCTTATTTATCCACGTTGGTCAGTTGAAATAAAATTAAACCATATGTTAGTCCCGAAATGTCAGTGGTTAGTTTACGTGCACACCAATGCGTGCACTTGAGCTCTGGTTTCTGTCCGTCCAAGCGCTGTTCTTCGCCAGCATTCCACCCCCGCAATTTTGTTCCATCTTCAAATTGCATAATATCAAAACAAACTCTATAATAAATATGCCAAGTGCTGTTTACAATGTTCTTCGTGATGAACTGCACCGCAGGCAAATTTAAAATTATCGATCTTATTTCTTGAACAGGATAAGAATATTGACACAACGAAACGAGTATTCTTGTTTAATGGATAATTGGAAGCTTTTTTATCTTTAGTTTTTTTTGATGGCCATATTAAAAGGATTTTGAAGTTATTATCAAATTTCAAACGCAATTACTTTTTTTTTTACGAAATCCGTTCAGCGTCCTACGTCTCAGTATTGACCTATATAACGAAGACGGCATACACAATACAGTGTTTTGTTCCGCTACAGTTTATCATTGTATCGAATTCCAGCCGCCAAGGGTTCTTTTACGTGAATGCCAATGTGTACGCGGGTTACTTGTTTTTAGTCCCACCCGACCGACTTGATAACTTGATAACTCTCATTATCCGATCCTCCACCTTGCATCATTGACAGGCACCAGGAACGAACCATCTATTTTCGAAAATAAAAACAATTCCCCTTGACCTCACATTGAGTGTTAAAGCCGCGTCAGAACCCATCTGTGTCAACGTTTTCTTTGTCCGGTAGCACATCTGTGTCAACGTTTTCTTTGTCCGGTGAGTGAGTCAGTCGACAGATATCCAGGTTATTCTTTGTCCGGTAGCACAGGTTGGTGAGTGAGTCAGTCTACAGATATCCACAGGTTATTCTTTTTGACGTCCGTAGACACACTGTACTTCGTGTGGAATTCAAGACGTCAGTAGACACGCTGTACTTCGTGTGGAATTTATGACGTCCGTAGACACGCAGTACTTCGTGCGGAATTCATGACGTCAGTAGACACGAAGTAAATCTTGCAGAATTTTTTCAGACCATGCGAATGTTTGTTCTTCAATTCGTAATGCTGTTGACAAGTTCTCGTGTCAAGGACAGGGAGCAGGAACAACAAGCCTGACACATTTTCTTAAAGAGATAATAACACTCTGGCTGGCTTGACAGGTCTAGAAAAACAAATCACCCTATTCTAACTACTAGAAGTTTAAGTGTCCTACCTGTTGTGTAAATTATCCATTGCATCCTATTTTACTTGTCAAGAGAGTTCGAGAATATTTTTAAATTTAAGCTGCATTTGATAAGGTTTACGTAAAGCTTTTCAAACTATGAAGTAGAATTTTTCGAATTTTTTAAATTCGGCGTCTTAAGATGAAATTTGTATCATCGATTAATTCAATATTGTAAAATAGCACAATTTGTTGACCAGAATAATGATTGGGGCATATTATTCAGTTACAAGAGTGTTATTGGGCCTTTAAAACGTTAGCAGTCAACTGCCACAACAAACATAACCGAAGAACCCATGAAGCAATTAATATACGCAGGCATGAATAAGGGATCCAGGAGTTTTCAATCCAAGAGCATATGATTGCATCATTAAAATGTAGCCCACAGTGTCCAAGGACACTTAACGCAATATATTTACGCTCATGAAATTAATTTAAGAATGCCATTTCAAAAAATCCATTTGATTACATGCCATATCTATATTTTTTTAAAAATATGAATCATAATTCGTCGTCACGATTTATGTTTGTTTATATTAATGCAAGAATTATGGGATTTATTATGGGAAGAGGTGCAACTCTTAATTGACTTTGGCTAAAGAGACTGGATAATCAACCACATTAAAAACCAAACTCCCGGCTACGCATGAGCAATGGACTTTACGTTAAAAATTGAAAACTTTCCCAGACCCTCCGTATGTTGAAGGCTAGGAGGTTCTAGGTGACCGAGACTAATAATTTACACATTCAAGTTTACTGCATTCAAGTTTTACTATTGGATCAAATGCTTTTGGCTTCAGTTCACCTCTATAACCCGTCTTCAATTAGCCCAGGCTAGGTGGAGAAGTGTAGGACGCCTAACCCCATTTCATTCATTCATTCACCTCTATAATACCTGGTTTTCATCTTTTATGATTACTTTCTACTAATACATATTATGTTTTTACTGACAAGACCCTTTCCTCGTGGCTTATTATACCTTTTAAATAATTAATCTTTCATCTTTTATCCCTCTTCCTATCTATTACAAATACAGTTTATACCTGTGAGACTCTAGGACATTTGCCACCTGGACATTTGCCACCCGGACTTATGCCATCGGATTTATACCACCCCAGGACATTTGCCACCCAGATGTTTACCACCCGGACTTTTGCCAACATAGGACATGTGCCACCCAAGGACATTTGCCGGACTTTTGCCAACATAGGAAATGTGCCACCCAAGAACATTTTCCACCCGGATGTTTACCATCCGGACTTTTGCCAACATAGGACATGTGCCATCCCAGGACATTTAGCGCCTGGATGTTTGCCACCTGAACAGTTGCCTTCTGGATGTTTTGCCATGTAGATTTTGGCAAATCTATGAACATTTCTCATAAAAATTTGAAATGAATTCTTGCAAACATTTTCATGACAGTGATGTTTTGTTTGAAGCTGCACCCCACCCACATATTTCTCTGTCTTTTTTTCTTTCTTTCTTTTTTTCTTTCTTTCTTTCTTTCTCTGTTTTTCTTTGTTTTTCTTTCTTTGTCTTTTCGTCTTTCTGTCTTTCTTTGTTTTCTTTATTTATTTCTCTGTCTTTCTTTCTTTCTCTTTCTTCTTTTCTTTTTTTTATACTTCTCTACAAAACCAAAATTGTCTGTGTGCAAGAATGTATGCGCATGCCCTTCTCTGTGTACATGCGGGTAGAAAAGGGTGGGGAGGGGGTCTAGAAGGAAGGAGAGATAAAGATAGAGAGATATTCAGATGTATGAAATCGACCTTCGAAAGTTTTAATGTCTCTTTTTGTGTGTTTTACTCAGTACAATTTTAAAGAGCCAACTTCAGAATATCGTGAAACCGAGTACCACCAATAAAGCAACAAACATCTCCTTTGGGTATCCTACCAAAAACATCCACCAAAACATGTGATGTTTTGTTTGAAGCTGCATCCCTCCCCTACATCACGCTGTTTCTGTCGCACTGATTCCAAGAGGCTCTGGTTCTCTGACAAATTCCATGTCAGTGATTCGAAAAATCTGGGTTCGATGAAACAGCAGCCCCCTGCCCTTCACATAATTCCCAGAAATGATGCGCAGATTCTTGGAAACATAGACCAGACGCTTTCTGCGCTCAACCCATTTATAATTGTAATTTTTATGTAAATAAGCGATTAAAATATTTCATCATGTAACATATATACTAGTATTCTTACTTATGGTAGCTTCAATTAGATTTTTTGGATGGTTAATTTTCCCCAAACCGTTTCTCACAATTATAATTATAAAAATGGGTTAATAGGCCGCGATCTGAAATTTCTAGCTAGCTCGCTTCTATTTCTCCATTCCGACCATTGTCGGTGGTAAAAGACCTACAGATGTCCTAGGGTGGCAGATGTCCTATGCCGGTAACAGTCCGGGAGGCAGATGTCCTAGGGTGGTAGATGTCCTATGTCGGTAACAGTCCAGGTGGTAAAAATCCGGATGTCCTGTCCTATGTCGGTAACAGTCCGGGTGGCAGATGTCTGTCGTTAACAGTCCGAGTGGTACAAATCCGGTGGCAGAAGTCCGGGTGGTTATTGTCTGGGTGACAAATGTCATGATACCACCTATCTATGTACATTTGTTTATTTAACGGCTTGGGAAATATTACTCATGCTTGCTGATTTTGTATCCCATTGGAGGGTTGGCACTAAATATATAACCATATTCTTGATGATATCGCGCCTGGTACGTTCGTGCATTTTATTTTGCGCGAACTCTTAGTTTTTCTATAACTGGCACGCGCTCATAATAAAAGGCGAGAACTCTTTTTGCAGCGGAAGCTTATCACTGAGTAATAGGTCAAGGTTTTATACGTTTGCCGTATAAAAATCTAGCAAACAAGGTAAATACCTACGAATGTCGATAAAAAAAAATAACATTCGGATTATAACTCTAGGTGTGTTAATTAAAAAGGGTGTAAATTGAATATTATAATATGTATAGGAAGCCTAGTGACGAGTGTAGTAAGTGCGGTCCGTCCGTCCGTCGGTCCGGCGTCCACAATTGCCTGTGGACGATCCAGAGGCTAAAGTTAATATCCAATTGACTTTAAATTTATACACGATGTTTAAGGTCATGAGACAAAGAAGCCTATTGATTTTTAGCAATTTCCGATAATTACTGTCAGAGTTATGGCCCTTGATCACTTCAAAAAATCTTGTGGACGCTCTAGAGGCTAAAGTTAATAACCGATTGACTTTAAATTTGTACACGGTATTTAAGGTCATGAGACGAAGAAGCCTGTTGATTTTCAGCAATTTCCGATAATTACTGTCAGAGTTATGGCCCTTGATCACTTCAAAAAATCTTGTGGACCCTCTAGAGGCTAAAGTTACTAACCGATTGACTTTAATAATCATATTTTAGTGTATTATAAATGTTTCATTACCGAAAAAAGTAAAATATGCGACAACCCTTGTTTACTGCCCGGACGATTTAGCTGCTGTGGGCGTATGTTTCGTTGCCTTGCAACTCTCGTTAAAAGTTGTACGCGAACTAAATGCGTTTGTTAGATACTGACAGAGAAGCCCGGAGTCGAGCAATCGCCGCCCGAGCTGTCTTCGTCAGCTAGTTCAAAATGGCGTACAACCAGTGCAAGTGGGAAAAGACGACAATAAAATCAGAAATATGTTATTTATTATTGTCGCACTTATTACATCACTCCTGTCTAACAAATCATAAAGCTGTGGTGTTACGGTGGCGGCATAATATTTCATCGTAACACCACAGCCACTCTAACCATTCATAATACATCTAACTATCACTCCCTACACTCCCTCGTCTACTTTCCCAAACGTCAACAACACATCTCATACATCCATTTCGCTGATTAACCCTTGTACCATGTCTACTGGATTTTTTTGTTGTCTGCGGTATCACTTATGTGGAAGCAGACGTTAAACACCATAGAAAAGAATGATATTTTATTTATTTGTGATATGTGCTTGATAATGACTTGTGAAATCTTGTTGAAACGTCGCAGTGGAATTAACCATAGCAATTGTGGTTCCATAAATAGTGTGTTATTTCATTATGTTCTATTTATTAAATGCGATTCAAAGAATAAAAACCGTTTCCTAACACCATAAAAAGTAGGTTACTGTGTTTATTGGTGACGCGTGCGATCAAAAATAAACCCATCGCAATACCTATACACACTCTTGTACATTTGTCTTAATACAAAATAAATAAAGGACTGTGTCTGTGTATAGGCGTATGGGCTCCATGCCAGTTAGGGGGTCAGAACCCGAAATGCCCGAGAAAAAAAGTTCAGGGTGCGGACGGCGCCGTCGGTCTTCTTCGGGAGTAGAGGAGCGGAGCTTACCGTGTATCCCCCCTACCCACTAGACACTTTTGGAAAACAATGAAGACAACAAACGCGTTTTCCTGCTATTCCAGCCCCTGAATACAGAAACTTACGTGAACTAATATTGCCTAATGAAGATGGCTGACTCGAATTTCAATCAACCAATCGTAAATATTTTTACCCAACGGAGACGGAACCGTTGGTGCAAAATTTAAATGTCTCAGACACGATTTACTACTATTTTAGTATGTGAATACAGCAACTTCAATGTGGTCCAATATAGCGTACCTTTTGTTGAATCCTCAACAACCAATCAATTGTATCGGGGTATGCAGGCCTCGCCCCCACGCCAAAATGTTGAAAATATAACTACCGCCAATGCGTTTATTTTGCTATTCTAGCCCGTGAGTTAAGCAACTCCAAAATTGTCTAACTGTTGCAGATGCACTCAAACATAATAATAGATGCCCGAAAAATGTCTCACAAAGTAGTCGTGGTATTGAATTAAAAGAAAACTAAAATTAACGTTTTATTAGATTTCGTGCACTTTGTTTTGCCAACTTGATGAAATAATATTTGCCCGAAAAATCAGATTGCCCGAAAAGTCCCCGCCGCCCCGTACGCCCATGTGTCTGTGTTCCAAAGGCCATGACATTCATAAGACATAAAATTGCCGAGAAAATCGGACAGTTAGAAACCATGTAGTTACGTTGCACGTGTTGCGTCCATAGTCAGTGTAATTTCAAATTTCGGTTATGTATCCAAAAAGGACGCCTTTCTTTGTTGTTCGTGTCTGGCGCGAGTTAAGACGTACCAAAGATAGAATGATTAATTTGGAGAGTCAACAACTAGAATGAAAGGAAACCTCGCAGAGGAACTGGAATAATTTCTGAGTAGGATGGCTGAGAGTATTGTGTAATCTAGTAAAGATCTGTAGTTATTGCACGAATACAGACGCCTTTTACAGAGCACCGCACGACAGGATTAAAACTAAAACAAAGATTAGCCTATGCCACGCGTTTCCGTATTCTCATAAAGACAAACGAACAAAATCTATTTGCAGAATATCCTGGTCTATATTTGAAATGCTAAGAAATACAACTCTTGACAGGTCACAAGGTCAGACCCGGACAATGGCAGAACACGATCTATTTGAAGAACTTCATTATGAGCTATTTTTAAAATACCTTAATCCCCTTGGCGTGTCCAGAAAGATATATCCGCGCAATGACATCACTTTTCAGGTTCTACACAGTTTCAATTCAAGTCGAGTTGAACCTTGAAAGAGGTATCCCGCTTAGATGGATTATAACAAGAAACGAAATGAAATAGAATAGGGATTAATGTCCTACTTTACTGCACCAACTAATCTATGAGGAAATTGTGTCTAGGACAGCGGTGTTTATACTTATCGTCGAATCCCACCTGGCAGGGTTCTTTTACATGCCCGTCAACATGTAAATGGGACATGTTTTTGCTCCCACCCGAAAGACTAGATAGTTAGAATTGGCAAATTTGAATAATGTTCCCCCAATACATTTCTGCTAAGACTATGGTTGATGTAACCTGCTAACTGCGGGCTTTGGAAGATGGTGTTACTGGGACCGGTAGGCTATACACTAGTTGAGATATAGCTTGAAGGACTTCGGCGGATCATTGCCCACGCCCACCGATCTCCCCAGACTAGGTATCTTAGTTCAGATGTCGCTTGGAGGACTTAAGAGGATCAATGCCCACGCCCACCCATCGCCCCAGACTCAGTATCATATTTTGGTTTGATGTTTCTTCAACAGATGAGAAGGTGTGACAGCATCATGTGTATTATTACAATTATAGTTCCCGAAATAAACTCGGAAGAGGAGTGTTTCGTATTACTTTGACAACGACACGACGTACACGCAATATGGGTTAAAACAACTAAAGTATAAAAAAGGCGTCCCATTTAATCGCCTTTGTCCAAAGTCGCATTATGTTACAGCTAAATCTGTCTGTTGCAGGTCTTTTTGGTGGCTGGAAATTTATATAAACTATTATGAGACATTGGTTCACATAACAAGCTCATAATCAACCCTCTAGACGAAATGCAATAGGGTTTAACGCCTTACTGTTCTACTCCGACTGGGTTAATGGAGACGGACATACGTCATAGTGTGTTATGGGGTAATTTTTTCCTGGCAGCGGCACTATGGCTTACACTTATAACGAATTCCATCTGCCAGGGAATCCATCCTGCACCTATAATAAGGGGGACTACGTCGGAAAATCCTGAAGAACTTTCTCGGCCAACAGCGGGAGCAAACCGCGACCTCCAGGATAGCAAACCAGCGTCTTACCCACTTAGCTACCGTGGACCCTTTCTAAAATACAGCGTTTGTAACACAGTGATATCATTTATGAGTTAGGTGCATAGAACTGCAATTGTACGAAACTGATATCTCTGTTATCACTACGATAGTGTTACTCGTTTTGACAACTTTTAATTCTGAAATATCCTTGTTTACGTTAAGGGAGGTTATCTAAGGGAGTTGGACAATGAATTCGGCTAATATATTTGTTTAAACTGTTGCAATTTCTAAATTAGTTGACCTTTACATGATGGCCGCGATGATTAAGCTGCTTCGGGGTGAATATCTCTTTGACCACTTTGTAATCTTCTTGGTCTTGGAGCCGGGAGTATTTGAAATACTGAGAGAAATCACGCCGAAAAATAACTCCCTAGACAATTGGGTGGCCGTGGTGTTTAATGGATTAGAAAACGCTCGCCATTTAGCAATGGTACTTGAGAATCGAGACAACACTCGAAAGGCTCGCCCGTTCGTTCAGATTAATTGGAATGAAATTTTCAATATATCCATTTTCATTATATACTATAGCAAGAACGGCCATGTCTTTATGTAAATCTTACTTAATACATCTTTAAGATCCTGATCTCGCTATAATTAGATATTTCATATCTTTGCAGCCAAGGGCGATTACTGAAGATAAAACGCCCGCCCGAAGTGTAATACCAACTTAAGTCTGGCATCTTCTATCTCAAAATGTCGCAACATATATGTCTGGTTGCCGTTGGGTTAACATGACAGTGAAATAAATAGGGTTTAACGTCTTACCTAATGAAGACGAGCATATGTCATAGAGTGTGTTATTATAGGGGAAATGTTCTTTCTGTTTCGCCCCATCTTAACGTCTAGACGAATTATCCAGGTCCTCTGTCCTCCGGAAAATCTAGTGCAACTTTCATGAGGTACCCTTTCGCCCAACACCGTGATTGAGACCATGGCAATTAGGCGACAAGCCGCAGTGCCTCATACTTTATATATTATATACTATAGCGAGCGCCGTTATCACTGAGCCATCATGGATTATTTGTTGTGTACTGTTCACTGTATCAACTAGAATTAGATGTACTTGACTTGACATGGTATATAAAATGATTTTAACCGTAACGACGGCCATTTCGAACTTGTGAAAGCATCGTATGAGGTTTAACTTCCTACTTTTTGTCCCGGCTGAGTTATTAAAGCCGTGCGTTACCCATACACTGTGCTACGACCCACTCTTATGTCAAGAGTTCTCAAAAATAATCTACACCACCTTAAAAAAATGTTACAACTGACCTGATTTTATATGGCAACCCCGCTCTTCCAGAAAATACCAATTCTAACATATTTGAAATAGTGCAAAAATACATAAAAAACAGCAAGAGATTTTAACACTTTTTAAAGTGTTAAAATCTCTTGCTGTCTTGGGGTGTAATTATAAGGTTTTTTTATGTTTGGAGAGAACTTGAATAGACCCTTGCCATGTTTTTTGAAATAAAATAGTGTTTAAACTAAACCAAGAGTTCTTTTACGTGCATGCCAATGTGTACCCGGGACCTCGGCTTTGCACCAAATCCGTCCTGTACCACTAACAAGGGAAACCGCTCTGGAAAATCCTCAATGACTTTCTTTGCCAACACCCGAAACCTTGTGGTTAATACGCCACCGCAGCAAAATTATGTATATCAATGGACATTCGGCAAACCTCGACAGATTCCGGTACCCTCGGTAACCCTACATCTAGACTCGGATGTATGACAGTAAGTGAAATGTACCTAGACCATACATTTGCGATGCGGCTAGTCGACTACCGATTTACTTGTAACAGGAAAACGTGCCGCTTTTAAAAAAAAGTCCCAAAATGGCAGCCATTTTTTAGTTTGTTGATATAATCTCCATGGGGGCAGCCATTTTTTTTATCCGGGTCCTTTAAAATAGTTCCAAAATGGCGTAATTCGTCATACATCCGAGTCTAGATGTAGGGTACCGGAATCTGTCAAGAATTGCCGAGTGTGTCAATGAATTACCTTGGCGAAAAGTCTGTTTAACATGTCACGTAAACAGGTTTCCCAGACGACGTATGACACAAAGATATCTCGAAATAGTCAAACAGAATCGAACATGACCTATTCTCAAGTCTGAAATCTATGACCTACTCGAGTTGGTTAATTAGCGATGAATAGCCAAGGGTTGTCGGTCTCTTAGTGGCAAGAAAGAAATGCGATTATTTAAAAGCCCTTAATAATTGGTTGGAACGGATGGACGTTTTGTCAGGTCTAATGGAATTTATCAAAGGTTTCGACATATTACTCGGTAACAGGGGCAATATCGCCACGCTGAGCCTGGGTATTCAATTACCGTGGTTAGGCTAGATTAGGAAAATGTCGGCCGCCTTGACAATCTTCGTCTGACATCTTCTTTAATCTCTCTTACAAGACTTCTCATGTTTTGGATTTATCGCATCCGATCTGAAAGTTCATTATATCATGTGGCATGGGTTCAATGACCTGTTATTTCCCTCTTAAGGAAATAGGAGGCTTCAATAGGTCTTGTTAAATAAAAGCTAATGACTTTTGCTTTTTGACAAATTGTAACCGATACACGAATTGGTCGAAAATAAACGAGAGAGAGAGAGAGAGAGGGGAGGGGGAGGGGGAGGGGGAAATTGGGTTTAACGTCAACTCGACACAAACTAGGTAATTTCGGGTATAATTTTATTTCAACAATTCAATTGTGTGTAGGGGTCTTTAGCAGTGGGAGGAAACTGAAGGACCCGGAGAAAACCCACGAGGATGGACAGGCAGCCCTTCTCCTTGTCACATACAACCGGGGAATCGAAATCTCGTTAGTTGACTCAATGACAGATCTCATGATACAGCGCACATGTGCTAACCATTCGGCCATTCACCCCGTTTTGTTTAAGGGCACTTCGTCTATAATCCTTTTAAACAAGACACATACATCTTTAAGTTTCACTGAAATCTGTTAATAGTCTTTTTTATAATACCGATTGGATCTGTCGAGAGGGGAGATTATATACCACTACTATTTTGATCTTGTTTCATCAATTATATGTCAAAAAATCAATTTGACATTTTGGAGTGGATGAAGTAGATAATTTGATATTTTCCAAAAAATGAAAATGCACTGAAAGAGTTCAATGAACTATTTTCGACCTCTTGTGTTTTCTCGAGGTTCTCCGGTTTCCTCCCACGGCTAAAAAAAACCAATGCGCAATCAAGTTTACTAAACTAACATCGAACGATATGTTTGTCCTCAAATGACCTAATTTGTGTCGAGTGGATGTTAAACCCAATTCTACCTCTCGCTCTGTCTCATATTTGACCTAGTTCTCACACAAACATGTAATAGTTATATACCTTGTTTTCAAACCCATACACCGAGAAAACAAGGTATATAACTGACTTATACTAAATACTTTTTCGAGAAATAACGATTTTTTCGATTTTACCCAATTTAAAAAGCCCTTTTCATTTCACAAATTATTAAAGTTTCCCATTCAGAGCCCCCCAATTATCTCATCGCAACCTTTTATTACTACTCAGGTAAATGATGTAATTACACCTCACGTGCATTTCCCTGTTTAATTCAGGTCATGGAAATTGATTGGTTGAGAAAATCAAACGTCATCCAATCATTTTGTACAATGACATTTCTTGTTGTTTTGCCAACGTAACGGCTGTGACGATTGTAGTGGATTGCAGAAATGAATGCGGGAATTCGTCGAATAATCCTACTTTATAATGTCACAGATAGAGATATAATATTATATTTCTAAGACCGAGAATATCATTTCTGCAAGAGATGTCGATGACCGCGAAGATTCAGAAGCCCGATCCATCACAAAACAAGAAATTAAAGCCATGATGATGAGTCGAATTCCACCAAACACGAGGAAAAATTACAAAATGCATAGGAATATGGTGACAGTTCGAGATCAGTACAAGAGATTGGATTGTAACTTTTTTGATAAGCAAGGTACATTTGCTAATATCCGCACAAATCAATCCAATAATTTCGCGACGTATTGACATCCACGAAAACAAGAACAACTATTAAATGAAGACGAGTTGAAATTGTAGAGTTCTAGAAAATGCCAATGGATATTTGGACTAGTAATATATTTGGATTACGTGCTGTGGAATAGCATAAACCGCGATAAAATGTGAAAGTTTTTAGTGTTGAAAATGCCAAGAGGTACATTTATAATAGTAAAATATTTGGATTATGTGCTGCACAGATGAGCATAAGCCGCGACAAAATGTGAATGTGCGACAAAATGTGAAAGTGCGACTAGATATCAAAATGTAAAGGAATGTGAGACAAAATGCAAGAATATGACCGAGGGTGACGCACATTCAAAAATTGCCGAGACAGTTGAAAATGATGACTCTTTTACCATGTTCAAAACGGGTAGGAGATGTTGAAATAAATCAAAGAGTCGAGAAAAAGTATGGGTATAATAAACAATATTATCGTGGACAAAATTTGTTTTGACTTATCAGCACGGCTAAGATCACACACCGTGGTACCCCCTCCTCCCCCCAGCATCACCAACACCACATCTTCCTGAAGCATGGATTGCAAGTTTTACAACATCTGGTCGTTGCTGGTTTACTTCACAATTCCCCAAATTATAGCTAAGTTATCGGCAGAGTCGTGGACAGAAGCATGCAATCAGAGATTGTGACATAGCGAACACCACGGAAACCTTGATATTGGACAAACCTTGAACTTTGGAACTCGATTATCACAGGTAAACATTTTAACTTGAAAGCGTCAGAGTTAGTATTCGCGGCGACCAAGGAATCTGATAGGCTCACAAGCTGGGATTATACCCAATCAAACTTAGTGCCGAAATATTCAGGGTATTATCTGAAGGTCTTGATAAGATTTACGTAGTTAAAGCGAGGTCAAGCCTTATATTGAAGATGCATACACCCACACGCACTACCCAGCAACTACTTCGACCTCCAATAGGAAGACCAAGATAAACAAAATGGATCAATCTAAATAAAATATGGATCTATATTTCGTTTCGTTTTTTTTATACTTTCGATGACCTACTACACGTCAAGCGTCATTCGGCGAACTCGACAGATTCTACGCATCTAATCTCGGCTGTAGGAACATTTCCGCCATATTTGGCATTGGGTTTGGAGAATTACCAGCAGCCTTGAAATAATATCTCTGCTCATTTAGGTATATACACTCTACAAAAGACGCAGCTTGTAAAAGCAGCACTTTTCCCTGTTCAAGTAAACCGGTAGCCGCATCGCAAATGTATGGACGTAGGTACATATCACTTACTGTCATACAGCCGAGGTAAGATGTAGGGTACCGGAATCTGCCGAGAATGGCCGGGTGGTAGAGCGTAGTAAAGACAAGTAAAACTAAATTTTGAACTATAAAAAACGAAACGAAATTGAGTCTGTTTTAATCAGATTGCAAACTGGATTAAACGAATAAACTAGAAATATTACTCTTGAAATTGCAAAGGTAATGGATAATGATAAATCATTTGTAACTGAGTAATAAAGATTGCAACTGTGATCCAGTGATCAGAGAGATCGCTTAATCAATAAATAATCAATCTCCACACAGTGAGATTGTGGGTTCAATGACTGAAGAAACGAAACACAAGATGGCGACAACTGATAATATAGCCTACTTAATCTCTTGTTACTCTTATGTTGGATAACGAGAAATGTCGTATTTTATTGTTTAACGATAATAAATATCGCCTTGTTCACTTTAAGAACCTATATAATTTGATCTTAGTTCAGCTGATAATTTCCGTATAACGAACTAAATACAAGTAATTTTATTTGTGGTAACACATAATAAATATATCGTTGGTTCTGATTGTGTTTTGGCGGATAGATGACCGAATGGCTAATGCGTGAATGCTGTATGATAAAGTCTGTCATTGAGTTAAATGGCGTGGTTTTGAATTCCCAGTTGTACGTGACAAGCAGTAGGGTCGCCTGTCAAACCTCGTGGGTTTTTTTCCGGGTCTTCCGGTTTCCTCCCACTGCTATAGGACCCTACGCGCAAGCGAATTATTGAAATAAAATTAAGCCATATGTTAGTCCCGAAATGTGATAGTTTGTTTAGAGTGGACGTTAAACCCCATCCCCCTCTCTCTCTCGCTCTCTCTCTCTCTCTCTCTCTCTCTCTCTGTTTTTGACATAGAATTGTAAGAATACTATTAAAAAAAGTAGGGGATATTTGATTTTTAAGTGTTATTAAAGTCACCTAATGAAACTGACGAAGAAACAAATGACAAAATGAAATGAAGTTCACATTCATCGATTCATTCCAAATGATCGTTAGACTAAGTAAGGCACAGACTGGCCATTATAAGGGTAAAATGATACCCGGCAGGGCCGGCGGATGCAATTCTTGATTGGGGGGGGGGGGGCTCCCATCCAAGGTCCATGGATATAGCCAAGATTTGCTGAGCAGTTGTAAAAAAACACTTTGCCGAGCATTAAGAGCCAAAAAAATTTTTGGGAGGGGGCGTGGTCTTTTATGAAAATTAACCCTTATTCAATTATTGGTGTATTTCCAGAGCATTTGCTGTCGTTTATTTTCTTCAGTGCAAATCAATTTCCATTGATATTATATTCAAATTTATATAGACCTATTCTTAAAATGGTGTTTGTAGTACATGTATTTTATATTATTATTACGGTGGAATGAGAATCAGGTCAGACAGAAGTTGAGAAAGAATAAGAAACATTGACATTGTGGATAGGCTAGGATTTAATATAGACTCGGTAGAATTAACCGTAGAATGCGAACATTAAAAATTGATCGTACAACCGAACGTTCGACACCATTTACGACATTCAAACCTTTAACATTAAAGTGCCGTCAATTGGTCTGGGTGACCGTGAAATGAATAGACCTGCACAACTTCTAAATTTAAATAAACATAATACCAATACTTATTTCTTTAAACTAATTTGGGATGATAGGGTATACTACGGCACACAAAAATAAATAATGCCGTGTCAGACATGGTTTGCGTGGGCTTATAGTTACCATGGCTTTGCCGATTGCCGGGGATGGTAAATTTCGAGTGCGAAGTCTGAGTACAGAATGGGAGAAGGACGAAGTCGAGGGGGTTTAAAAAGAGTACTTGCGGCCAAATTATTGGGGGGGGGGGGCTAAAGCCCCCTCTAGCCCCCCTACTCCGCCGGGCCTGCCCGGGGTCAAACAGCAAAGTTACCACAGCATCACAACAAAGTCAGTAACGGGTAAATCCTCCTCTGTTTGCCAAACAAGCATTGATCCGACGTGGCATACTCATAATGAGACGTCTAAGACCATTTTGGTCCAGATTGTCCCATTCCTGTTGCAACGCAGCAGCAAGTTCTTGGACATTGGCAGGGCGTTGTTGACGTTGACGTAACCTCTGTCCAAGCCTGTCTCAGACATGCTCGATGGGGGAGAGGTCGGGACTCAGTGCTGGCCAAGGTAATGTGGTGATGTTCTGTTGTTGGAAGTAACCTGTAACGATCCTGGCCCTGTGGCATCTTGCGTTGTCATCCTGGAAGATAAAACGGCGGCCATGACGTCGTGCGAACGGCACAACATGGACTGCCAAGATGTTGTCCCGGTAGTACTGGCCTGTAACACGCCCTGCAACAACATGTAAAGCCGTTCTTCCAGCAACAGTGATGCCTCCCCACACAATAACAGAACTACCCCCAAATCGATCATGGCTGATGACGTTAACGTCTTGGAAGCGCTCGTTTCGACGACGCCACACCCTCCTACGTCTGTCGAAAAAATCAACAGCGAACCTTGACTCATCTGAAAACATCACATTGCTCCAGCGACGATCCCCACACCAACGACGTCTTGCCTGAATGTGATGATCTCTCAAACAAGGGATCACGCGAGGACGTCGGGCGCGAAGGTGACCCCTATGCAGTCGATTCCGAATCGTCTGGCCACGCACTCTCACGCCAGTGTCTGTTTGAAGACGAGCGCTGATCTGATTTGAAGTGATGACACGATTTCTCAAGGCCAAGGTACGGATAAATCTATCCTGGGCTTGAGTTGTCGCCCTTGGTCGACCTGAGCGTGGTCTGTCCTGTACGGATTGTGTATCACGGTATCTGGACCATAGCCTGCTTATGACAGACTGAGAAACATTCATCGTCCGCGCCACAACCGCCTGTGTTGTGCCGATCTGTAGCATGCCAAAGGTACGTAACCTTTCATTTTGGGTAAGCCAACGCATATCAAAATTTGTTTCTGGTCACTAAAACAGTTAAACTGATGTTTCCACCCTGGAATTCAATGCCACAATAACTGTAACATTCAAAGTCAGAGTCGGGCATTCCATGCGGTAGCTATTGGTGTGTTTCGGCGTCACATGTAACTGGAAATGTTTCTTCTGTTAGTTTCTATAGTGACTTTTTTCGTAGTCATTTGCATTTTTTAGTATTATGCCCCCAAAATTTTTTGGAATAGTATATATGAAGTTGTTGCTATCCAATCCAATCAGATTAATACTTCTAGTGGCTGCCTGGGTAAGATTCCCAGCATGGCGCACTGTATACAATCCATGAAGGAACAGCAAAGTGAAACGATTAACTTCATTTCATTTCATTTTCAAATAAAGTACACCATTCCAGATGCCAAGAGTGGTCGGGGGGGGGGTACGGAATAGAAAACCCGACATAAATAGCACACCTTTGGAAATTAGACCACCCAACTCCCCGACTCCCGAGTGAAAAATAAATTGACTCAACATACTACGTGGCTGTATTTAGTATCAACACGTCTGAAACAAGCCATTATTAGAACAATGCCTGAAGATGCTCGAAATGTAGGACGGTTTAATCCAAAGTTGGTCAGATCTTTATACCGATAGAGCGAATCTAGTTCACTACGGTCATGGTCGCCATTTTGTTACACAATCTGTAATTTGAATATATCATTGATGTCAGCTCTGTATCAGAGGCGGGAAGTCTGTAACAATCTGTTACCGCATAGCACTTAAATTAGACCAAGAAAGCCATTTATTTAACTTCACAACTGAGACAATTATTGGCAACGCTATCTTTATATATAGGACACAGCTTCCCATTAATTTCAACGAATCCAATCTAAAAGTTATTTTTGGTCTTAATTGCAGAACTGCCATTTCAGTAAATCTATTTGCACATTATGCGCACATAGATCCATCTAATTCATACTTCAAGCGGAGCTAACTGTAGACGGACAGCCTAAGTTTGGTAAGCTATTGGCATTTCCAGTCAATTATCCATCATTTCATTTCATTGACCATATCTATGAGTTTTTTTTATTAATCCTAATTCGTCGGTAGATGGGTTTAATATAGGCTATGCCTGTTCCCCAATCCCTATTCAGATACAAATGTGAATAAAATATTGCTTATAAAAAATCGTCGTCTCGATACATATTTGTTTATAATAATGCCAGAAATTATCGGGTTTATTTCGGGACGAGACTTACTAGATTTTACTACATCATCCGCACTAAAAACCCAATTCCTAGTTACGCATGGGCAATGGAACGTTTTAGCAAATGTTGACAACAGACCTTGACCCTCTGTACGGGTAAGCATTTGTTTCCATATCCACAAATGCTCAACGTGTGTACGTGAAGACTAAGGGGTGGGGGGGGGGGGGTTAGGTGACATAAACTAGTCAAAGAGACGGCAATTAACGTTAAAGCTCAATTCATGATAGCATTCGATATCCCTATGTCGTTATCTCGCGCTTGAATGCCCATCCTATCCCAGCATCTGATGATGAAAAGTGTTTAATTGTTTTACAAAATGTTTGTATGTAGCAAGGGGGGGGGGGTGGCCTAGTGGTCTAGAGTGCCGTGCTTCGACCTCTAGCTGGCCGGTCATCTCTGCCCAGCGGCCGTGGTTTCAATCCCTAGTGTGAGTGTATGTGACATGGTGATAGGGGCGCCTTCTCAACCTCATGGGTTTTTTCCGGGCCCTGCAGTTTCCTACCATTGCTAAAGAGCCCTACGTTAGTCCCAAAATGACCTAGTTTGTGTCGAGTGGACGATAAACCCCATCTCTCTCTCTCTCTCTCTCCTCTCTCTCTCTCTCTCTCTCTTGTATGTAGCAGAACACGAGGATCTGCCGCTGCCATATCAGTCAGATCTTTTCGCTAACCCTAACTGGTTAGCCCCTTTTAATACGAGTCATCAGCACCACCTTTTAAGTGTCTGTGGCTGAAACATCGCCAATCAAGACTTTCACAATCTTGACCCCCCCCCCCCCTTGTCGATATATCATTTAAAGTTACATTATTCAAGATATAGATAAGAACTAGCCATTCTTGCTATACTAGTTCGAAAGTAGATGATGTAAAATGAATAATTTGAAAATTTCATTCAAATTACTCTATTGCAAGCGAAGATATAGGCATTTAAAGATTTGACCGACCTGTGCAATAATTTCAACCACGGACCTGGTTGATCAAAGCTACGTATCAAAGCGTTAAGGTGCGCCATATTTGATTAACCGCTGAAACGTTTAAATCTGTTTAGTATCGGAGCAATCTGATGCCATCCAAAGTTGATTAAGGCCTGGATCAGTTAATTAATGTCTAATTAATACTTTAGAAAACATTTCATGCCCAAATATAGACCTGCACTAGGCAGATTTAGCGCTTGAATAATGCATGTTTAAGCGAGCTTATAAACTGCAGATTGCAGAGATTTTGTAAGGATTATATAAAAGAGAATAATATGGTCTTAACTATTTGATTAAAAAACTGGCTAGATGCATATCTCTTTTTTAATACTATTGACCATTATGACGTTGGTTTTTATGACGTTATGACGTCAAACCCCTTGGTCGTTTAAGAGTTAAGAGAGCTTATCCAGTGCAGATTGCAGAGATTATGTAAGGATTATCCGGTATATAAAACAGAATCTGATCTAAACTATTTGATGAACTTAAGCTCAACTATTGATTTTATTTATATATTACACTGTTGAATACTTTAGATACGTCACCCAACAACACTATGAAATACAGGTAACACTAGTACAGTACATTGTATTTGACATTTCTCAGAAAAAAAAGCCGGGTTCTTACATCTTTCCAGGCCAGATTGCAGAAAACAAACGCCGTAACCTGGCGATCATTAGCGACCATGGAGACCACAGAACGATATCTAGCATTTCAACTACGCTTTTACCACGCCGTTTTGATGGGCTCTGAGACCACTTTCCGTCGTCGTAGCAGCGAAGTATAGTATGGACGCCACCCGGTCTGACGGGAGTATTACCTACTGGACCACCATGACTCCCTGAGCATATTAAAACCAACGGAGTTTAAAGAAAAAAAGTAATTTAAAATTGGCATTCTTAAGATTACGTTGATAAATCAACAATGACTTGTTCTTCGTAGAACACCCAAAAAATCTTACCCGTCCTGTTTTATTTAGTTAAACCACTGCGCCGGAATGCTAATACATATTTATCTCAACAGATTAACAATACTTATAGACGAGTCAGAAATATTTATAAATAGGTATTAATCTGTTTTCATCGGAATATAAGATTTGAAAGACAGGCATGTTTGTTTTCATATGTGTTTTACATCTCGGTGAATAGATAAAAATATGCATTCTATGAGTGGATTTGATTAAAACATGGTTTTGGAATGAAATTTGAACATGCACAATATTTTTGGTGTAAATCTATGCACGTTATTTAATATAATATGTTATCATATTATTCATGTAGACTGCATCTTGTTTATATGTAGCATTCGATATACATAACTTACAAATACCTTCCCATGTATAAACTCGGGGATTGGATGGCCGAATGGTTAGCACGTGCGTGCTGTATCATAAAGCCTGTCATTGACTAAACTGGTGTAGTTTCAAATTCTAGGTTGTACGTGACAAGGAGTAGGGTCGCCTTCCAACCTCGTGGGTTTTCTCCGGGTCCTCCGCCCCACCCCACTGCTAAAGACACGTGCAAGCGAATAATTGAAAAACATTAAACCATATGTTAGTCCCGAAATGACCTAGTTTGTGTCGAGCTGACGTTAAACCTCATCTCTCTCTCTCTCTCTCTCTCTCTCTCTCTCTCTCTCTCTCTCTCTCTCACACACACAAACTGTGATGATATATTTTGACGAGAAACATATTCAAACTAATTAAAACTTTGCATTAGTGGGGAGATAACCAAACCTATAAAATAAACCCTGTTTGTCCCCTAATTTGATTAAGGGAGGGTTCATTTACCGTACATATTGAGGCCTAAGCAAATTCTTAAATTATTTTCTATCCACTTTTTCCCTCCGTTAAATTGCTGTCTGTTTACATCCCTAAATGCTCCCCAAAACCGCCTAACCCATCGATCAAGAAATAACAACCGCTCGCCCAGTCAAGCTAGCATACAATAAGCCGTCGGCCAAGCTGTCGGGCTGACATTATTGTTCTAGTGGGATTGGACGTCTATACTTTCCATACATACCAAAGCTGCCATTTTTTTATTGGAAAAAAACACCCTATAAATATTTTGGGGTAATGTAACTTTAAGTTAATTTAAAATTCATTGTGTCATTTTAGGGCAATACGAATCCTTTGGAAACTTCAATATTGGGAAAGGTGAATCGCTAAATGAAATGAAATGGAGTTTCATAGCACGTCAGACCAAACCAAGCTATATTGCGCTAAACATCTGGTGAAATATGAAGCATGTTAAATAAATAATATAAATAAATAAATAAATAATAATTTATTTATAATGCGCCTCTTACCAATATAAAATACTGCTCGATGGCACAGTTAACATTTTGTGGACATTACACATAGAAAATAAAATTAAACGGATGATAAAGATTATAATAAAATATGTAATAAACTAATAAAGAATAAAATATAACAGCGCATAAAACAGTATACAATGAACTCGGATACCTGCATTAAAAGCCAGAGTAGTCAACAAAAAGTAGTCAACAAAATTGCGTTTAAAAATTTCAACCAGAAGCGTAGGAAAAAGCGTGTTTACCATAAGATGTGGAAGGATAAAAAGGTGTTATCTGGCGAATTATCTGGATGACATCGCGCCTGGTACGTTCGTGCATTTTTTATGCGCGAACTATTTGTTTTTCTATTACTGGAACGCGCACGGGCACTATTTTTTTTGTTTTACATGTACCAAAATCTGTGATTTCGCGCGTAGGTACTTTTGCGGTATTAGGTCTGTTAAGCATAAAAATAAAATAAAAACCAAGTACGAACAATCCAAATCATAAGACAGAATTCGAAGTCCTAAAAACGTTATAGGCAAAATAGTGTATTCAAGCAAAATAGTGTAATCAGCAAATGGACTGCATCGCTAATTATAAACCGAATGTTTGAAGACCGTTCATATTTATTATGCACAGAATTTTCAGTACGGTGTTAATTCGTGCTCAAATTGTTGCTAAGCAAACCAACGGGATTATTTTCTCAACAGTGTATGAACTTATTCATAGCGATAATATCCTTACACCGAGAGAAAGTATCTAGTCTCGGTGAATAGAACCATGGTTGTCTGGTAGAAAATTACTTTTGTATTTTTTGGAACGGTAAACAGTGTTTTAAGAAGCAAACTAACCTGCCGCACATGACAGAGTCATTATACTAATAATAAAAAGGCGAGAACTCTTTTCGCAGCGGAGGCTTATCACTGAGTAATAGGTCAAGGTTAAATCATACAGTACGCGCATCGCGGAGGTTTGATGAAACACGATATTACCGTGTTTTTTTTTATCGTGGAATTCCGTGAATTACCGAGTGAATACGACTGACAGAGCAGCCCGGAGTCGAACAATCGCCGCCCGAGCTGTCTTCGTCAGCTAGTTTCAAAATGGCGTACAACCAGTGCAAGTGGGAAAAGACGACAATAAAATCAGAAATATGTTATTTATTATTGTCGGACTTATTACATCACTCCTGTCTAACAAATCATAAAGCTGTGATGTTACGGTGGCGGCATAGTATTTCACCGTAACACCACAGCCACTCTAACCATTCATAATACATCTAATATCACTCCCTACACATTTCCCCTCGTCTATTTCCCAAACGTCAACAACACATCTCATACATCCATTTCGCTGATTAACCCTTGTACCATGTCTACTGGATGTATATAGTAAGTAAGTATAAGCATTTTGAAAGTGATACAGTGTGACATAGGAAACTAGTGTAAATTATGTAAAACAGGGGTAATGCGATCAGTAGGTTTAGTTCTGGAAATGAATCGTGCTGCTTTATTCTAAATTTTCTGGAGGAGAGACAACTTATCATAAAACAATACGGACTCAGACTAGTAATTATTTGCCCATTAAATGGCTGTAACATCACTGGCTGTAGCTTTTGCTCAACATTCTGTTGGTTCCAATATTTTTAGGCACAATGGGGACAACATTTGGCAATCTCATCATCATAAACTTGTAGGGTTTTAATGCTTTAGATTTTTTGCAACAGGGATTTGAAGTTGACTGGGGTGAAAATCTCACTTCCGATACATTTCATTGCCCCGCAGAAAGACATTTTACACCCCTATCCCTCCGCTGTAATATCACCAGTATTACCCAAAACTGCTATGAAATTGCAAATTTGATCCCTTTTCTCCTATTCTAGACCAAAAAGTCAACCCAAAAATGCAGGAAGAGGGGAGAAAAAAATTAAGGGAAAAATTGTCTATTAATAACTCGCACTACAGGCAAATAATTACTAGTCTTAGTCCATACATTACTGACATAAACAAAATATCAAGACATTACTATACATAAAAAAATGAATTGTAGTTTCGGTTAGCAGGCCGGAGCTATTTTAATAACTATTGACATTGCCGGCCAATAACAATATTTTCCTATTCTCTTAAAAACCGTCAAAAGGCCCAGTTCTGTTCATTATTTACAAAGATATGTTGAATTAAAATTTTCGCGATCTGTGCTGTTTGCTATGTTATATACCCACCGCTAATAGAATTGATAGGCCTGTTTAAATTCGATTTAATCCAAGCCGGGAGATTACCAATCATTGGTACTTTGATTTTGTTTTCTTAAAATACATAATTAGTCTATATTAAGTCGTGAGAAATCTGATATTTTAGCGAGAATGCCAATGGCGTATTTGGACATTAAATGAATTCGCTTTGACTTACAGCCTAATTAAAATACTATATCACATATTTAAATAGTCAGTGTGAACTAGTAGGTTTTTTTAAACAAATATTCCAAACTGTGTCCGTGTAGCGACTCAATTCCCTATCTAGTGGATATATATATAGCCCCCCCCCCTTTAATAAAACTGATGTGACTACACGGATTTACTGACCTGACTGTCATCAGGTATAACTAGAATTTTGTTCTACAAATAGTCTGAACTATGACCACGTAGCCACTCCATTCATATATTTCTTATATGAGACTTAATAACTGAAGTGTACTTGAAGGTCGAATTGGAATGACCTCTATGCACATAGTCCCTAGCAACCAATAACCATGGCCCCTAAACACCAATAAACATGTACGTTAACACCTTATACGCACGATTCGGCCATATCGAATGGTTTATAAGTGTGCCATAAATATACAATTGGTACTGTATATCAGGCGGTAATTACTTATATACATGTTATATTCATATTAGTAGATTTATTATTTTTAGTGTCAGGGGCAGGTATATTTTCTTTAATACCAAGGACAGAGAAGCGCTGCAAGTCAGAGTCTTGACTCAAAATAAAGAGGAAATGATTACCAGCAGTAGTCAAATATAGAGTCAAACCACGGAGAGAGAGAGAAAAAAAGAGAGAGTGAATAAATGAATGAAATGGGGTTTAACGTCCTACTATTATGTACCTAACCCGGGCTAATGGAAGACGGGCATACGCCATACAGTGTGCTATAAGGAAAATTTTGCCCGGGCAGCGGCGCTACGACCTACTCTTATATCGAATTCCAACTGCCAAGGGATCTTTTACCAAAAGAGAGAGAGAAGAGAGAGGGAGAAAGAGAGAGAGAGAGAGAGATCATTTCACAAACAGAAAATTCGCTTTATCAGCAGGGGCCAACGAACTGTAACAACACAGATCAAACGCCTTTATTATTAGGAGTACATGTCTTAGGTTTTCGGTACGGATAGGTTGCTTTATCCCATTCGGGCTCTTGTTAAGATAAAAATAATGTATTATCGATGTTCCCGTTTCTTAATCTATGGTATCGTTGAGAATAATCGAGCCGTAAACAACAATTAGTGTACACTGTATTGCATAGTGATGTGGCGATTATGGCAGCCAGCGATGAACTTCTGGGAAAACTAATGTTAGTATCATGTATCTTATAAATACAGCTGTGAACTTATGGTTGTTATTGTCTCGAGGTCAATTGATTGTATTAAGTATCACTGTATATATTATAGGCGATTAAATGAATCTGGAAAAATAAAGAAAAATAAAAGATATTTACATAAGTAAAGGCTGGTGAAGGTCGAACCAAAAGGGCTATATTAGAGAAAAAATGACATCATGAGGAGTACCATAAAAATTACTAGAATATTCATAATTTTTATAACACGACTAATTTAAAGAGAGAATTTCATATTTTTTTTTTAAGAAGTCAAAACATAATTATATCTATGTCTTTTGCTCAATAGGTTATCAACTCACTATTATGTGATCATAGGCATTATTTCCCACACTTAAAAAATCATTGACACAGGAAATAAAAGCACAATTACCTCCATAGCAGTGGGAGGAAACTGGAGTGCCCGGTGCCGCATCAAAGCTTTTAGCGAAGATTGCTCTGGTCATATCCTATTTACATTTATAACATTTGTACGATGTTAATGTTGACAAATGATGAAGTTAATACCATGGAGCCACTATTGATAAGTGAGTAAGACGCTGACTCGCTAACCTGCGGGTTCAGGCGAGGCCTCCCCTTTGTCAGCGATGCAGAATGAATAGCCTAACAAGGACAGGTGTCTAGTTGTGCGAATGGGACGGAAGACGAGGTCCCGTGTACACAATGCCGTGCACGTAAAAGATTCCTTGGCAGTATGAATTCGATATAAGCTGCAATCCGATATAAGTGTAAGCCATAGTACCGCTGCCGGGCAAAATTCCCCCATAACACAATGTGACGTATGCCTATCTTCATTAGCCCAGTCGGAGTAGAACAGTAGGGTGTTAAACCCCGTTTCAGTTCGCCTAGAAAACTGATCACGGGCTTGTTATGTGAATCAATGTCTAATGATAGTTTATATAAATTTTCAGCCACAAAAAAGACCTGCAACAGACAGATTTAGCTGTTACATAATACGTCAATAACCCACATTGTGTGTACGTCGTGTCGTTGTTAAAGTAATACGAAACAATCATCTTCGAGTTTATTTCAGGAACTATAATTGTAAAAAAAAACATGAGGCTGTCACACCTACTCATCTGTTTAAGGAACATCAAATCAACATAAGATTCCGGGTCTTGGGCGATGGTTGGGCGTGGGCAATGATCCACTGAAGTCCTTCAAGCGATATCTGAACTAAGATACCTAGTCTGTGGAGATCGGTGGGCGTGGGCAATGATCCGCCGAAGTCCTTGAAGCGATATCTGAACTAGTGTATAGCCTACCTGTCCCCGTAACACCATCTTCCAAAAGCCCGGATTTAGAAGGTTTTATTACACCAACCATAGTCTTAGAAGAAATGCATTGGGAAACATTATTCAAATTGACCAATTCTGACTGGCAAGGAACAGTGTCTAGTGTTTCGGGTGGGAACAAAACCACTTAAGGTTGGTAAGCAAGCCCTATACCTTGCTTGGTACTTGTACTTAGATTGGCTATGTTTAAGAACGAAGTTGTGCTTAAGTATTTTCTTGGAACGCATAATAACGTTCTTGTGCTTACAATGAAGTCTACTTAAAATCCAAGCACAAGACCGTTCTTAAGAATTTTCTGGGAACACAAAATAAGGTAAGTTTACTTAAATGCAAAGTCGACTTCTAATCTAAGCACAAGAACGTGCTTAAGAATTTTCTAGGAATCGGACCCTGCCATGCGGTGCTCTGTAAAAGGCGTCTGTATTCGTGCAATAACTACAGATATTTACTAGGTTACACAATACTCTCAGCCATCCTACTCAGAAATTATTCCAGTTCTTCTGTGAGGTTTCCCTTCTTTCTAGTTGTTTGCGTGCACGTAAAAGATCCGTGGCAGTTGGAATTCGATATAAGAGTAGGCCGTAGTGCAGCAGCTGTCCGGGTAAAATGACACTCATAGCACACTGCATGGCGTATACCCGCCTTCATTAGCCCAGTTCGGAGCAGAACAATAGGATGTTAAACCCCATTTCATTTCATATACATTTCTAAAGGTTAGTGTACAAACTACACATATATGTCAGGGGGGATGGTCTAGAGTGCCGCGCTTCGACCTCTAACAGGCCGGCCACCTCTGGCTTGCGGCTGTGACACTCATAGCACACTGCATGGCGTATACCCGCCTTCATTAGCCCAGTTCGGAGCAGAACAATAGGATGTTAAACCCCATTTCATTTCATATACATTTCTAAAGGTTAGTGTACAAACTACACATATATGTCAGGAGGGATGGTCTAGAGTGCCGCGCTTCGACCTCTAACAGGCCGGCCACCTCTGGCTTGCGGCTGTGGTTTCGAGCCCTGGTGTGAGCGTATGTGTCATGGAGATAGGGGCGCCTTCTCAACCTCGTGGGTTTCCTCCGGGCACTCCGGTTTCCTCCCACTGCAAGCAAATTATTGAAATAAAATTAAACCATATGTTAGTCCCGAAATGACCTAGTTTTCTTTGAGTGGACGTTAGCCCCTATCTCTCTCTCTCTCTCTCTCTCTCTCTCTCTCTCTCTATGTATATGTCAGTTAGCATAAAATAAAAGGTTTGTTAATTGCTTGTTGTCACACATGCCTTTCAGCCAGACTTCAGTGAACAAAATATAATAAATGTCAATTGGCATTAAATAAAAGATCTGTAAATTGCTTGTTGATCAAGGGAGTTTGAAACAACTGGTCAAAAAACGTGATGTTTGTGTCACATACCTTTCATGTAAACTTCAGTGTCCAAAATATATGTCAATTGGTCTTTAAAATGCTTGTTAATCAACGGAGTTTGAAACAACTGGTCTAAAAACGTGATGTTTGTGTCACATACATTTCATGTAATCTTTAGTGTCCAAAATATATGTCAATTGGTCTTTAAAATGCTTGTTGATCAACCGAGTTTAAAACATCGGGTTAAAAAACGTGATGTATTGCGACACACAGTGACACGTGCTTTTTATCTACAGATGAAGAATGGTATATGAGGAAATTAGTCAAATTAGTTTAGAAAGATGGTCACGGTTTCTAACTGGGATCATTAACGTGGAATTAATGAACAAGAGAGAAAAGATAATGTGAATGTTATGAAGGGAAGACGTATACAATCGTTTCATCAATAATAACCGGAAAACCCCCTAGTGCTTATCATCTGTATAACAAGCATCAAATACAAATCACCGGTAGTCATGGTTATGTTAGTTCATTCACCCCACTCACGTCTCATACAATACGACAAACATGTATTTATTCATTTCATTAATTCGCTTGCGCGCAGGGGTCTTTAGCAGTGGGAGGAAATCGGAAGACCCGGAGAAAACCCAAAAGGTTCGACAGGTGACCCTACTCCGTGTCACGTAGAACCGGGGATTCGAAACCACGCGAGTTGACTCAATGACAGGTTTTATGATACAGCGCGCATGTGATAACCATTCGGCCATCCACTTTCCCCTCGTACAAAATAGGGCCAGCATAATATTTGCATATGGCCCAAAATACACGCACAGCTAAGATGCAAGAATGGAGTTGCGACAATGAATATTTTCGAAAATGTCATCTCCAAGAACGATGAACAATCCAATATGCTGTTCTCGGTAATTCAGAATACCTAATATATTCCAGACTATTTACGACTCGGGATAAGTTGGGACTTTAATTGTAAACATTGTCCTGTTTTAAACTGACCAAAATCGCCCAATTACGACCCAGTTCAATTATCCCTGTTTTAATTGTTTAAGAACCACCGTAAATGCATTCGAAATTAATTTCGTGATGCTTATTTTTAAACTTAGAACTTGGTGTGCAATACATTACAGAAGGAGATGATCTGTGGATACCACAAAAGTTGCCGGATACAGAGACGTTGATGATTCATTTTCCTTTTCCCACTTTGAGAAATACATGACTGACAAATATGAATCCACATCTGTCTAAATGATACCTTAAACGATTTCCGGACATAAGTCTTTTGAACCCGAAATGATGCAATGGGGTTAATGTCCTACTGCTCTGTACTAACAAAGTTAACGAATATTGCTATTCGTCAAGCAGTGTGCAATTAAAAAAACTGGCTCAGTCAGTGGTGCTATGACCTATAGTCTGAAGGCTCAGTGCGGGGGGGGGGGGGTGTCCACCAAATGGGCACAAAACCAGACCCAACTTTTCTAGAGTAAAATTTTGCGTAGAATACGACGCCGAATGGTAATCAGTCTGCCGTTGGGGCGTTTTCGAGATATTCGGGGTCAAAGGTCAAATGAGGTCATTTGCACTGAAAGTGAATGCGCAACCATTCTTGTATCATGAATATATGCTGAAAATGATCGAAAGTTATCACTCTTTCAATAAAAATGGAAACTTGCTAAATTCGCCTTTAGACTTATTGATGCCAGAGGTCTCAAGGTGAAATGTTCCGATTTTGCCCTTGGTAGTTTTAAAGCAATGAAATGTCAGCATAAAATATAAAGATAGTAAGCTGGCACTGCCAGGCAGGATACGCGCACATTTTCGAGAGATGGATAGAGAACAAGCAATACCGAAAGTGATTTTTCCTACAATCAAAGGCCATAATTCATTTTAAAAGTTACAATTTGATATGCGCAAATATCGAAAAGAATCAAGATCTTTCGGTTATAACCATGCATTTCAAGTTTCATCAAAATATGCCATATTTTTTACACTATTCGCGTACAAACGGCGACCATTTTGTCTAGCAATCATGGTTTGATTTTCTAGAAATTCGAACTCAACCTTCCGTATGTTGTAACGCTAATAGACTCAAACGTTTTTTTAAATTGGATAATAATCGTGACCTCCAGAGGGACCATAGGGGATTTTTCGGACAATCAGAAGCCATAATTCGAAAGGAACCAAGATCTTTGGGTTATAACCATGCATTTTAAGTTTCATCAAAATCGAATTAAAATTGTGACCTCTACAGGGTCCACAACCTTGATATACAATTTTTTAACAGTATTCGCATACAAACGGCTGCCATTTTGTATGGCAATTTTGATCCGATTTCCCCGAAATTCGAACTCAAACTTCCTTAGGGTGTAACGGTTATATAATCAAACGGCTTTTCAAATCAGATAATAATTGTGACCTCCAGAGGAACCACAAGCTAAACAAAGGCAATTTTGCGTATAATCAGGGGCCATAATCCAGGAAATTACGACCCGATATTCACAAATATAGAAAGGAACCAAGATCTTTAGGTTATAACCATGCATTTCAAGTTTCATCAAAATCGAATTAAAATTGTGACCTCTACAGGGTCCACAACCTTGATATACCTTTTTTTTTAACATAATTCGCGTACGAACGGCGGCCATTTTGTATGGCGATTTTGGTCTGATTTCCCCGAAATTCGAACTCAACCTTCCTTAGGGTGTAACGGCGATATAATCAAACGATTTTTTTTAAATCGGATAATAATTGTGACCTCCAGAGGGACCACAAGCTAAACAAAGGCGATTTTGCGTATAATCAGGGGCCATAATTCAGGAAGTTACGATCCGATATGCGCAAATATCAAAAGGAACCAAGATCTTTGGGTCATAACCATGCATTTCAAGTTTCATCAAAATTGAATTTAAATTGTGACCTCTAAAGGGTCCACAACATTGATATACCATTTTTTAACAGTATTCGCATACAGACGGCTGCCATTTTGTATGGCAATTTTGGTCCGATTTCCCCGAAATTCGAACTCAACCTTCCTTAGGATGTAGCGGTGATACAATCGAACGGTTGTTCAAATCGGATAATAATTTTAACCTTCAGAGGGACCACAAGCTAAAATAGTTGATTTTTCGGACAATCAGGGGCCATAATCCAGGAAATTACGACCCGATATTCACAAATATAGAAAGGAACCAAGATCTTTAGGTTATAACCATGCATTTCAAGTTTCATCAAAATCGGCTCAAAATTGTGACCTCTATAGGGCCAATATTTTGAATAAATTGAATTAACCAGGGTCAAAAGTCACCCTAGGTTAAAATTTTTGACGGATTGGTGTTCAGCGTCCAAAATGGCCATAAAAACCACAAGTCACTGGAAAAATTTCATATTTACCCAACCCTTAAGGAGATTTAAAGTATAGTGTGTAACAAGTTTGGACACTTCAACATAGAATATAAATACATTTTTATAGTATAAATATTTATAAACAGTTTGATAATAATGAGGAAGAGGCGTGTAATAGTTGTTAATAAGGTTTGCAAAGGATACAAATGCAACATAGCCAAGCTTCATTGTATATTCATGTATCACATTATTATTGGTTTATGGAACAATGCCAATAGTCCGCGTCCATTGTATTTCAGACTTCCTGTTAAAGGTTATTGAAAGCTAACAATTGCTAAAAGAAAACAATATAAAACCGGTCTGCTTATTCGAATTAAGATCAAATAAATCCGGCCAAATTATCTTGTGAAAATCATGTTAAATCCATGCCAAGGAATCGTGATATTTGGAAAGTCTGCGTGTGAGATACCGTATAAGGCAAATCCTATTACATTCCATCAGTCGAGGTTATGGGCTCTCCGCGAATAACAAAGTTAATTTATTTAACAGAGCACGGGCATAAACTATTGCAATGGCAATCTAAAAGAGTAATACACAAACTAATATAATGGCAATCTATTGGAGTAATACACAAATGCAATTCATTGCAATAAAACGCAAACCAATTTAGTGTATACATACAAAGACTTATTAAGACAGCATAGAAACACAGTTTATTAAAATAAAAACAGACACAGCGATCATTTATTGAGATAATATAGAACGACAATATATTATAATAACAAACATAAACATTATATTGGGGTCATCTCACTGTGCCCCCTGCTATTGTTCTCATGGGGGGATTAACCAAGCAAGGGGGCTATCGAATACATAAACATTATATTGTAATAACGCCCAAACATTTTATGGTGATAATATAGAACGACAATATATTATAATAACAAACATAAACATTATATTGTAATAACGCCCAAACATTTTATGGTGATAATATAGAACGGCAATTTATTATAATAACAAACATAAACATTATATTGTAATAACGCCCAAACATTTTATGGTGATAATATAGAACGACAATATATTATAATAACAAACATAAACATTATATTGTAATAACGCCCAAACATTTTATGGTGATAATATAGAACGGCAATTTATTATAATAACACACATAAACATTATATTGTAATAACGCCCAAACATTTTATGGTGATAATACAGAACGACAATATATTATAATAACAAACATAAAAATTATATTGTAATAACGCCCAAACATTTTATGGTGATAATATAGAACGGCAATTTTATTATAATGACACAGAAAGACATTATATTGGGGTCATCTCACTGTGCCCCCCTGCTATTGTTCTCATGGGGGGATTAACCAAGCAAGGGGGTTATCGAATACAATGGTGTTACAAGTATAGTCTTTTTTAAAAAAACTACTATGTTTAAACTAATTAACAAATTTATTCACAATAAAGTACATAAAAGTAACAACAAATACATGTATCAAACATAAATCATAGCCACCAAATGTGATATGACGTCAGTATATTCAATTGTACTTTTTACTCCATTTAAGAGTTCAATTTTTAGATCATTAATAGATTCTTCTACTCTTCTTTATTTTCGCCTTTTAGGGGGCAATCGACAACTGTTATCCAATTGAACTATTGTATTTTCAGTAAAAGTTATATTGTAATAACGCCCAAACATGTTACGGTGATAATACACAAACAACTTATTGTAGTCAAACAATGTATTGTATTAATACACAAAACAATAATTGACAAGTAAGCACATTACCTTTAATTGACAAACTGTTAAGGTTGTTAATATTTTTATTGGTATTAATCCATACGACATTATAACCATATAAACACATATTCAGGGGCGCCGAAACGGCGCGAGGGCCAGGGTACCGAAAGATAGAGGGGGGGGGGCTGCCTCTAGAAACTTTTGAAATTTGTCAATTCCGAGAACGCTGTTTAGAGAGACTCTAGCATTCCAAATTCCAACATAAAACCCTTTAAATTACATGATAATGAAAGAGTCAAAAGCCTGAATTTTCACAATTTTCGTATCATGAGCAATTCATCCCATAAAAATTATTTTTAATTTGACATTCACTACACCAATCGTTATCAAGAAAATAGAATAAGCTTTTTGAACGAGACTGTAGATTGAGTAGAAATACGATTCTAAAACTTTCATCATTAGGGCTTGGGTATACATGTATACCCTGGTACCCGGGTTCCGGCGCCCCTGCACATATTGAACCTATTCAATCTCCTACAACGTCTTAAAACTCCCAATTCTGAAATTGGCTGGCGAACAAAATATTTTCTAAGAAAGTCAAAACATAATTATTTCTATGTCATTTGCTCAATAGGCTATGAACTCACTATATACGACCATGGGCATTACTTCCCGAACTTAAAAATCAATGACACGGGAAATAATAACACAATTACCTCCCTTGTTTTTCCATTGCCCTCTATACATTAGCCAACTCCAAACGTTGGAATTTGAAGTTGAAAATAATAACACAATTACCTCCCTTGTTTACCTTTTGCCTTCATGCATTGGCTATCTTCAAACGTTGCAATTTGAAGTTGAGAATGATATTTTTGCCAATTTCTCAGCTGGCAATAGTGAATTAAAGGATTATTCTTTAACAAGGTAGGACTGTTTATGGATACAATTTATTCTAAGGCTTTATTTTAATACATTTCAAAAAAATAACTTGAAAATTTGAAATTTGAACTTTAAACCGTTGCAGTTTCCTTTTACAACATTGCCACGCTAATTAAGCTGCTAAACCTCGGGATGAATATCTCTTTTGTCCCACATGCTTGGTAATCTTTTAGGTATTGTTGTAATATTAGCCGAAAGTATTTGAAATTAAACTGTGTTAAAATTCACGAAGATACGCCCCTTTATAGCTATGACCAAGACGTTCTCAGAAAGGAATTAACTGATGCTGGTTACGACAACGGTCACAGGGTTCATAATTATTGGTGACATGAAATGGGTTTAAAGGGACAATAACACTCTTGCTGGCTTGACAGGTCAAGAAAAAAAATAGCCTTATTCTAACTACTAGATGTTTAAGTGTCCTGCCATTAAACAACATTTCATTCATTCATTGTGTAAATTATTCATTACATCCTATTTTACTTGTCCAGAGGACTCGAAAATATGTTTAAATCCAAGTTGCATTCGAAAGTGATTACGTAAAGCTTTTCAAACCATGTAGTTGAATTTTTTTTAAATTCAGTGTGTTGAGATGATATTTGTATCATCAATTAATTGTAATATTGTAAAATAGTACAAATTGTTGACCAGATTAACGATTGTGGCATATTATTCAGTTACAACAAGAGTGGTATTGAGGCTTTAAAGGGACAATCCCTTATTAAACAGGGGTTCAAAAATAAAAGTCTGAGAATGTATGAAAATAAAACGCCAAAATATAGGGGAATGGTGTATTTACCTTGTTACAAAATTTCAATTCAAAATATTGAGTCGTTTGGACGTGAAAGCCAAAACTGCTTATCCGGACACGTAAGCCTTTTAAGATTTCGGGTCAATTGTTTCGTTGGGTGACCTTATAACCGATTACGGTTACTTGAGAGGGTTATGCAGTGAATGACACATGTGCCGTACTTAATAGAGAGGGGTAAATTTCAACTACACATTATTTTTATAAAAAAATGTTTGGTTTAATCCAGATACCACAAAATACACCTTGGGACACCGGTCTCAAATTCTAGATGAAGACTGACGGATTTAAGTCGTTTGAAAACGAATCATAAATACTGAAGTAGTTGCTCGGCTCTTGACTCGAATATTTTAAGGGATTTTAACACAAAATTAAGCAGTTTTATTCCCAAAACAAATATCGGGATTTGCCCTTTAACGTTCTACTGTTTTGTTCCGACTGGACTAATGCCAATGCTATACGGCTCGGACAGAGGCGCTACCCTTATACTCTTATATCAAAATCATGTTGCCGTGATCTTTTACGTGCATGCGAATGTGTACACATAAACTCGGTTTTCCGTCCCACCCGAACGGCTATATAATTATTGGTAATGACATAACAGAACCATTTATAGGGTCGAAATTTTATGAGAAGTGAAAAAGACCTGACCTGATGCCATCTTACAACACTGAACCAGTTCCAACCTAGTACCGTTCTATTTTCTTTGTAGAGATGCTGATTAAGAAACTCAAGGGTACAAGAAATAGATTGATCACAACATATATACTTTCAACCCATACTGCCCAGGGGGTGCTCTTTAATAATATGACGTCTCCATTTACCGAAACAAAAGACAGGAAGATATTAAAAGACGTGGTTTGTAAGCTAATCAAATGACAGGAAATTCATATCCGTTTTCTTTTTAAATGTCATATTGTATTTATTATTAACCCATTGGCAGTTCTCTTTTTACTGTGATGGACACCATCATTATAGTCGACTTTGGTTTTACGATTCTTTAATATTCTCCGCCTAAGGACCATCGTGATCATCAGAAAACGGAATCGTATTGCGTACTGCTCTTGTTTCTCTGAATGTCATACGGCCAGGTACAGAAGATCATTAGGGTAATTTATAAGAAAAAAAAAACTAATCGATAATTCAACGTATGTCGATCATGAATTAAATTACTTTCTTTTTTATGTGATTAATAATAATAATAATAATAATCACGTCATTTTACAAGGGTAGCAAATTAGGCCTGAGGCCTTTTTCAAATTTGGCCCTTGGCACAGATCGTGCCAATAATGGGCTTCTCCGTATCTTGTTATAACGAGATACCTATCTTGTAATAACTAGATAGCTGTCTTGTTTTTACAAGATAATCAGATTTTTTTTTTCATTTTCATTTGATTGACCATAATGGTCTTCCGTAGCCAGCGTAACAAAATGACGTTCAAAACAGGACTAAATTTGGGATTTAATTCCATTATTGTAAATCAATCTGAGTCGCATATAAAACTTAACCTATAGTCTAGAACTGCAGGGCTTTCTTCTGACGAACTAATATTCATATTTCAGATAGCGTCGATTAACAAGGTCGTAAACTATATACAGATTACAGACGAGAGAGATAGAGAGAGAACTATGCGGTAAAGTTAAACATTCACTTGGCACAAAGTGTGTCAGTCCAGGTCCTACATATGCATCAATTGTATTTCAATTATTCGCTTCTGCGTATTGATCTTTTTGCCGATTTTCCACTAGGCGAATTTGTTCGCGCGAAGCGAATTTTTTCGAGTACAGGCATGCGCAGTATAATTTCAGGACGCCTAAAATTATACTGCGCATGCCTGTACTCGAATAAATTAGCCTAGTGGAAAACCGGCTTTATGGTAAGGGCAGACGGGCGTATTAATTGTTTCGACTGAACGCTACGCGAAGAATTCGCCAGACGATTGTCTCGAGAGTGTGTGTCATTCTGCGTGTAAATACGTCGATCACGTGACTTGTTCTAAATGGCGAATCGCCGAAATGGTAAGATTGCTACTGTGGATTGCAAATTGTTTGCCTTTAAACTTATTGCGCTGGACACGGGCACACAAGCAAATTCGATCGCGGCAAAAAGTATTTGGCCGAAAATATCTAACATGCCAGATACGTGCGATTGATTGGGCGAATGGTTCACCGAGCAAAATCGTCGTCGATCTAAAAAAGCGGCGCGGTCGGGCGAAAAAAATACGCTCTACCCCACCACACACACACTTTTGCAGTGGGAGTAAACCGGGAGACGAGTAAAAAAACGTAAGTGAACCGAAACCACGAGACTCAACCAAAGGACAGTCCTTTTGATCTAACCCGCACGCGTTAAACTATTTGGCCACCCAAACCTTGAATACGAATGCGCCCTTTGTCGACGCAGACGTAAAATATGACCTGGAAGATAACTTTTAAGAATCTAGGTTTACATTTTCCATACATAGCCAATCCTCATAACAGGCACATAGCTTTGATCTTTGGAACTTTAAAATAGATAAAAGAACACGTATTAAAAAAACCTTTCCACGTACTAACTATACACAGATGCTAGTGGCAGTAAAGGATATGGTGGTTATTTTAATGGGAGTTGGTTTTCTTGTGCTTGCCTTTAAACTTATTGCGCTGGACACGGGCACACAAGCAAATTCGATCGCGGCAAAAAGTATTTGGCCGAAAATATCTAACATGCCAGATACGTGCGATTGATTGGGCGAATGGTTCACCGAGCAGAATCGTCGTCGATCTTAAAAAGCGGCGCGGTCGGGCGAAAAAATACGCTCTACCCCACTACACACACACTTTTGCAGTGGGAGTAAACCAGGAGACGAGGACAAAAAACGTAAGTGAACCGAAACCACGAGACTCAACCAAAGGACAGTCCTTTTGATCTAACCCGCACGCGTTAAACTATTTGGCCACCCAAACCTTGAATACGAATGCGCCCTTTGTCGACGCAGACGTAAAATATGACCTGGAAGATAACTTTTAAGAATCTAGGTTTACATTTTCCATACATAGCCAATCCTCATAACAGGCACATAGCTTTGATCTTTGGAACTTTAAAATAGATAAAAGAACACGTATTAAAAAAACCTTTCCACGTACTAACTATACACAGATGCTAGTGGCAGTAAAGGATATGGTGGTTATTTTAATGGGAGTTGGTTTTCTTGTGCTTGGCCAACCGATCTTTTTTTAGGACAGGATGACATGTCCATCGCTTTTATGGAACTTGTACCTATAGTTACCTGTGCAGTGATTTGGGGCCATTTGTGGTGTCAGAAGCGGATTTTATTATATTGTGACAATATGGCTACGGTGAACATTATTAATAAGGGACGCAGCAAATCTAGTATATAACATTATGAAACTTATGAGACGATTAATATGGTGTGCGGCAACCTATAACTTTATTTTACATGAAGTTCATATCGAAGGTCGTAGAAACTTGCTTAGTGAATCTCTTTCTCGTTTGCAGGTGGAGAAATTCAAATTTATGGCACCAACTGCAGAAAAGAACCCAACAATTACATCTCCTGTGAACGAGTTATACATCATTTAGACCGTGTTGTAAAACTACTTTGAGATACAGCTTAAGCCCCTAGTACTAGAGCAATTTATAGTTCAGCATTTTCAGTATTTAAGAAATTTCTAATATTTAACAATTTGTGGAGTACTTCGTGTGATACACCCCCTTTAATCAATGAAAACATTCTTGTATACTTTGTAGCTCATTGTGCGAAGAAATATCTAAGATATCAAACCATCAAACTTTACTTAGCCGGTATACGTTATCATTACATAGGTGCTAATAGACCTGGGCAAATAGGAACCAATTTCCATAACCCGCTATAAAACGACTGTTTTCTATGGCCATTTTGGCCACTGAAAACGAATCCGGCAAGTTCTTTGACCTAAGTTCGAGTTTTGACCTGGTTCCGTGACCTTTTTCAAAATGGCGGCCAAAAATGATATTTTTTTTGGGATAAAACCGGAAGTAAACACCTAACTATAGCTTGTAATATATCATTTTATATGTTTTGAGGGTCGCTGAACACGAAAACGTATACGTAAAAACATTTTGATGAACCGTTTTTGCACAACTATGACATTTCACAAGATTTCAGATAAAACTAGTAACTCTATACAAGGAACACAAGCAAAATACTACATTATGTGTGAGCTTCATACGGGTTTCATATAATCAATGGTTTTTATTTTATTTTTATAATCATTGTGTTTGAAGTGAGTTCATCAACAGAGTGTCGATATCATTTGAAATGTTTTCCTCAGGTCTCAGAGCATTCTTAATGGAGATTTGTAGCTCTTCTTTGCCAAATTTTTCCATTTTGTACTTTCCGTCACCAGATTTTTCTCGTCGCATTTGTCGAATATTTGGAGCAACTGTCATTCTTAAGTACGAAATTTCACTCAACAGCTGCTTCTCTGTCAGCTTAGACAACAAATTTAAACTGTTCGGAGTCATAGGGCCACCATGGCCTTTACAGGTTTCCAGAATGTCTAACGTCTTGCCAGCCTTTTTCTTTTTTATATCTTCCTTCTTGAGCAGTGCCAGTTTTTTGGCAGAATGTACTGTCGCCAAGAAGTCTCGCTCTAATTTCTTGACCCTTTTCACCGTCTGAGAACATCTCGCCCATTTCCAGCTTTTTTGTTTGTCCTCAATTGACTTAGATTCAAAGTCAGAATTCACCAATATTCCATTACTCACAAGAATGTTCTTTCTAGAATGTGTCTGAACAGAAGTACTCCCACCACTAGCTTTTAGTCGATGGTCAAGCTTGGCAAACTCACTCTCACAGCCTAAATTTGTCAGTGGCGCGTATTTCATCTTCGGAGTGTCGGCGTCAGCTCTCGTAAAATAGTCTGTTTTAGCCAACTGATTGCTCACAGCATCAAGAACTTCCTCTAGCACAGCAGCCATTAACTTATCCTTTCCTGTTCTAGGATTTTCTTTTAGTTCAGACATTAGCTCGTTCAACTCAGCAGTTTTGCTTTCAAAAAACTTCTTCACTCCTGACCAATTTCGATCTTCGTTCTTTGCACCCATTTTATCAATACCTAGCAATCGCATCATTGGGAATATCATCAAATCACCCATTTTCGAGTATATTTCTGAACAGCAAGTGAACCAATCATTCTGAATAAATGTCGAGACAGCAAGCACTAACTTGTTACTGTTAATGTCTACGACTGCATCAAAGAATGATTGTATGGATTCACGCCACATCAAATATTGTTGAGCAAGTTCTGCTATCCTACCAAACCTGTTTGAGACGAAACCTCTGAAACCATCACATTTCAGTCCGTTATTCACCATCCACGATTTGAAATCGTTATATAGGGAGACAGAATGCTGTGCATGACTCGCCGCTAATATAAATACCCCACTGACTAAGTCAAACAATCTTTTAAATGTACAATATGCTTTAAGAGGAGTTAAAAAAAGCACATAGCAAAACAAAAACTAAACGACTACTTATTACTTTAAAGATGCTCGTCAAAATTATTGAGTATATTCGTATCAATTATTGTATTTATGATTCAGTCATGTTGACCGCAGCTTGTTCATTTGCTTTCTTGCGATGTGGTGAATTTACAGTCAAGCCTAATTCACAGTTCGACCCTCATATTAATTTATCAATGTCAGACATAACATTTATTTCATTAGATAATTTTGAGCTACATCTAAAAGCTTCCAAAATTGACGTCTTCAGACAAGGGGTGACTATATCTTTCAACAGAGTAAGAGACGCGCCACTTTTATGCCCAGTAGCTATTATGCAGAATTATCTAACACTTAGGAACAGCAGTGGAGCTTTAAGCGAGGACCCTCTTTTTGTCAGCAGCAATGGTAGGGTCTTAAGAACTTGGGTTTTCAACCAAATGAATATAATGGTCACAGTTTCAGAATAGGAGCGGCCACGACAGCGGCTAAAGCCAATGTGCCAAACCACCTCATCAAAACGATGGGGGAGATGGTCATTATATGTAGTAATGAGAAATGTAAATAAGTTAATTTATTTCAGGATACTTATATGTAGTAAAGAGAAACCGGCTTATGTAAATAAGTTAATTTATTTCAGGATACTTATATGTAGTAAAGAAAAAAATTGGGCTTATGTCAATAAGTTAATTTATTTAAGAATACTTGTATGTAGTAAAATAATAAGGAACATTTCAATTTAAATTATTATTTTTTGGGGGGCTTCTATTACAGGTCTTAGAGTTCACTCACGTTCCCCCATCAACCTGCAATTCCATTTGGCATTTAATTAAGCCGTAGCTTAATACTTTTCCCCTCAAAAATATATCCTTGCTACCCTTGCAAAAAAATGACGCGATTATTATTATTATTATAGTGTTACATATGCTCCCAATCCGTCTAAAAACATTTCAAGCGAAAGGTAAGTGTCCCAATCTATGTTAAGCAATTTATTTGTCACGTGACCTGACTGGGGGAGAATTCGTTTATCGAAGCCGAAGTAAATTAATTTTATTTGATTGAGTTTACAGAATCTACAGGATGTTTAGTTCTCGGAATATTTTCAGAACCGTTAGAAATTATAAGAATCGAGCATTACAGCACTCGGGGAGACAGACCGACAATATATGAACTGTGTGCGCCACATTGGACGCTTTTTGAGTAATCCAGTATTTAGTAAGACTGGGTGTCTCTACTTTCCATAATATATACCAGGATTGCAATACTTTTATTGGAAATGAGCAACGTCCCACGGTTCTGCACCACCCATGTTAATAAGTCAAGCACACGCCATACAGTGTACTTCCGTCTACCTTTCGTCCAATTCCAACTGTACACTAAATACAGTTTAAAATTGTTTAAAATGAATAGGATCCTTCCTTGCAAAAGACTTTAGCCAAGATTACAGGTTCCTACATCACTGATAAGGAGAAACCACACTGGAAAATTCCGAACTTATCGGCCAACTCGAGGCTAGCGAGCCAGCGTCTTGCTCATTTAGCCCAAGCGACTTCCCAAATTCAGTTAAGATTGTTTCCTTTAATTCTAGTTACTAAGACGATTTGATGTGACAGACAAAGCTAATATTTGAATGTCATGTATTCCCCTAGGCTTATTGTTACAATTATTAAAAGGCTTCTGATTATCGTGACATTTAGAAAAAAGATAATGATACTGCATTTAGCAATTAGTATTGCTTTAGCTCCAAGTAATGTTCAAACAAAAACACATATTACATAACCATAACCATGCTTTGATACATAAAAACATCAACCAAAATAAATCGGTAAGTTCAACAACAGATCTCTCCAACTGCGTCTCTAGAGCTTGGCTCACTTGTCTTTGTAACTCCTTGCCCTTTCTAGCGTTGAGTATTTGCGTAGTTTAATATAGTAAAACCAAGGTAGTGCATAGCGCATGTCGGTAGTGGGCTGACGTAACGGTTTTACAGGAGGCTCTGAAAAGGCACGTCTTTTTTGAATATGTTCAAAATTTGCCCAAATGGAGACGCAAATGTTAATGCCTTAGAAATATATTTTTTTTAATTTTTAAAAATAACGCTGTCTTGTGAGATGTGACGCGTGCGCTACAACAGCAATTGCGTTGCGATGAGCTACGCTGGTCGCTGTCGTATCGCCACATATCGAGTCACCCTATAGTCACTACTTACATCGGGGTTAACAAGCAGTGCAATCAATTAAAGCCGGGATGTCATGTGTACGTACTGCGTAATGCGGAATGCGTAGAACGTAATGCGTATTTAACACTTTGCACTGAAATGGTAGGAGTTGATTCCATGTTCACGTAAAGCGTGATGTGCAGCGCGTAGTACGTGTTTCTCGGGACGCTGACAAGAGTGATCGAATACGCAACACGCATGGAGATGGACATGCGCACTGCCACTGCAATAGGCATATCCGATGTAGTTTTGGGATGGCAGTATTCGGTTCTCATCCACATATAATACGCCACTCACGCACACATGGAAACTGACAATACACGTTACGCAACACGCACCACGCATCACGTAACACGCACCCCGCTCGCATTCCGCACGCACTGCGTACACATGGAATTCCGGCTTAATTCGCTTTTTTTCGGCAATCACATCTTTACAATGGTACATGAATAGATTGGTGTCGCCATTTCAGAGAGTCTCTTTTCTAAATAATTTTTTAATCTTATAACACTTCTTCTTTTGTTACAAATAGTGTATCCAATTTATTTTCTTTATGATTTGATTTTTCCCCATTATTTCTTACAATATGTACATTGAAGATCTGTTAATAATTTATAATATAGTTCAGAAAGACCCTAACGCGCCAGCGAATTATTGAAATAAAATTACACCATATGTTAGTTTCGAAATGACCTATTTTTTGTCCAGTGGACGTCCAACCCAACCCCTCCCCGTCTCTCTCTCTCTCTCTCTCTCTCCCGTCTCTCTCTATCTCACCCTCTCTCTTATTGGTGACTTGGCGAAAACAGAGTCAGTCGGATAATAATATTTTGGTTTTTATATTTACTCCCCTGGGTTGGTTGAGTAAATTCCCGCCCATTTTTAGTTTAAAGGGGCTAAATCGGTAACATTTGGGACATAGAAATTGTCAAAAGTGGGTCGCAACGCATATAATACTGTAATATGAATGTATATAAACTGATTTACATTCAATGGTTTCCGTTTTTATCCAATTTCAAATCAGTTACGTTCGGCGAAATAAGCCATGCAGGCTCAATCTTGTGCAAATTTCTATAGCGCCTGGTTATTCCAGTCAACATACGCCGTATGGTATGTTGCAATATGTCTAGCCTCGCTCCTTAAGTCTCTTATTAAAACTGGGACTGAAGCACACTATGGTACACGACTCGTGTACCAATGTTAAAAAAAATTATTTTATCTTAAACATCGAATATCAGGAGCTTATCTTTTCCCGGTAAGTTTACATCATCAATGTTGATTTAAAATGGCTAAAAATTCGTGTTTTCGATGTTAAAGATTTTAGAGGCGTTTTAGTTACGGACTTAGGTCCTTTAAAAACTATATGAAATGAAGGCTAACGTAAATATTCCAGTATATTATACACTAACTTTATTTTTGGCATTGCTTTGAGTATTTAAATGGTTATATAATCGTACTGCGTGACGTAAAATGGTCTTTATTATCCCGAACGGTGTTGTAAAGTTGAACTATTCAATTTGATTGACATAAAATTGACCCCAAATAATGGCGAGGGCGGCATTACATAAACCTAAAGAATCAGCATTCACAAATATAGCCAATAAAGGAACTTGATCATCATTATTATAAATATAACCTTTTGCTGATCAGTTGAACTATATAAGAAGATTCATTTAGCTTGATTTTGTAATACTATGATTTATCATGACGTCGATGTGGAGTCAAAAGGTCGTATCTGGCCTATTTTATGAAATTCACTTTTTTTTGTTTCTTCGGAATGAGAACTTTTGTGCGCTTTTTTTCGTCTGGTAGTCAAACTTCTACGCCAAAATAAAAGAGGTTTTATAGATACTGTTTCAAAAAGTCGTATATGGGATGTTTACACTTAAAAAAAAGTCAAAATGTCGTATTTTCTTGAAAAAATCAACTTTGTGTCTTACCAAAGCCATTACAATCAAACAAAATATAGCAAGTATTGTGTTATGGTTAAATACGTATTATTGAAATTATTTCCAATGCTCTATTGTGTGATATGAATGAAATTGAAGCAGGTAAAGGTGAATATTTTCATGAGATACATCTTTGCTGTGGATAATTGCAAATAACTAGCTTTCACTCATTATTTTTACACTAGATGCTGAGCTGGATATGTGCGGATCGTTAGATACTGTTTAAATGACTACACATACATTTTGTAAATAAATATTTGAGAAAAGCTTCAGAAATACGAAATTTTACATACGACATTTTGAGGTGACGGTTTTATAAGACATTTTGATTCTTAACCTCGGGGCTAGTTTTTGCTCTCCTGGACAATTTCGCAAAATCCTGATACGACCGCTTGACTCCACATGTAATATATGTTTCCCCGAACATACTAGGCGCAAATCCAAAAACTGACATTTTTGTTTTAATACCAGTAAAAATTATAATAATGATATTTGTATTGCGCAATTATGTTCTTATCTTGAATAGGTAATGGACTAGGGGGGTTCGGATGGCCTAGTGGTCTAGAGTGCCGCGCTTCGACTTCTAGCTGGCCGGTCACTTCTGGCTTACGGCTATAGTTTCGAGCGCCTTCTCAACCTCGGCGGTTTCCTCTGGGCACTCCGGTTTCCTCCCACTGCTAAAGACCCCTACGCGCAAGCGAATTATTGAATTAAAAATTGAAAACCATACGTTAGTCCCAAAATGACCTAGTTTGTATCGTGGACGTTAAACCTCATTTCTCCCCCTCTATCTATCTATCTATCTATCTATCTATCTATCTATCTATCTATCTCTTTCGCTTTAAATCTAAAAACTGACACAGAATCATAATATTATCTCATAGATTCTGGAAGTGCATTTCATACAGTTGATAAGCGGTATCCAAAGGTTACGGGTCCAATTTTCTAAAAAGTTATCGGCAGGAATAACAATCTGCCTTTTGGATTTGATTTAAACATATTTTATTACTTTAAAGTAAATGAATCTGACAAAAGTTACTCAAACTTACAAAAAAGAAAAAAAATGAAATGGGGTTTAACATCTGACTGTTTTGCTCCTAAACTAGGCTAACGAAGATGGGCATATGCCATACAGTGTGCTATAATTCCAACTGCCAAGGGATCTTTTACAATTTGTACACGGTTTTTCGTACCACCCGCACGACTAGACAGTTGTCCTTGCCAGACCCCCTGTCCTGCATCAATGACAAGGGGAAACCACGCCGGAAAATCTGGATGAACTTTGTCGGCCAATGCTGGGGAGGAACACCCGACCTCCAGGATAGCGAGCCAGCGTCCTACCCACTTAGTCACGTGATCCCCCAAAACTTAAAACACCCCAATCCTTTCCAATACGATACAATTGATAGTAATAAACCTTGTGGGTGATACAATGATATCGGATTTTGACAATAAAGGTAAATTTGTTAATATATTATTGATTAATTGATATTATCTTTACCCCATGGTCTAATCCCTGCTGACATTCTCTTCTTGTGGGTAGTTCGTTTGATACCGGGATCATAGTTTATCACCGCAACTTGACGAAGCTCGTTGGATTTCATTTTGTTACCCCGTGGTGTTGGTACCATATACTGGGTGTAATCGACGTCCTCATTTGAATGTATTTCGTTTGAAGAAAATATTTGCAATATTATAGTTTCGGGGTTTTAACCGACGTATACCTATGGTACTGGGTTACAATTCACAGCCACATTAAAATGCTTAAAGCAAACATTTCATATTTTCCCTCACTATTATACCACCATGGGCATTATTTCTCGCCCTTAATAACCATTGACACAGGAAATAATAACAAAATTACCTCCCTTGTTTTTCTATTGCCTCCATGCATTACCTATCTTCAAACGTTGGAATTTGAAGTTGAAAATGATATTTTTGCCAATTTCTCAGCCGGCAATAGTGAATTATGGGATTAATAGGATTATTCTTTAACAACATGGGACTGTTTATGGATACCATCTATGTTAAGGCTTTATTTTAATACATTTTAAAAAAATAACTTAAACATATGAAATTGTAGCTTCAATATTAGAATAAAAAATTTATTTAAAAAAAGACTCAACTTAAGTCGAAAATATTAAGGGACTGTCCCGAATAGAACAGAGCCTCAAAAATAAAAGTCCGAGTACGTATGAAATTTAAACGCCAAACTATAGAAGAATGGTGTATATACCTCGGCTCGAGTTCACGAAGCATTCTCAGATTAAAGTTGAGATTTAGCTCAACTTTCAATCACTGCTAATGAGAAATATTGTTGATGCCGACACACAAAATTTTGCACATAGTTCTTAATAATGTATTTGATACATTAAAACCACAAAAGTTTTATAAAGGGCTATATTTTAGTTAGAATAAGGTTAACAAATTTGAGTTAATTCTTAACTTAAGTATGAGAATGCTTTGTGAACTCGGGGCCAGGACTCAAAATTTCAGCTCAAAATATTGAGTCGTTTTGACGTAAGCGTTAAAACAAATTATCCGGACACGTAACCCTTTTAAGATTTCGGATCAATTCTTTCGTTTGGTGACCCAATAATCGATTCCCGTTCCTCTAGAGGTCTACACAGTGGATGGTCCATGTTCTGTACTTGATAACAAAAGGTAAATTTCACCGACACATTATTTTTATAAAATAAAAGTCTGGTTTTATCAAATCACCGCATTATACAGTTTCGGACAACGGACTCCATTTCAAGATGAAAACTGGTCGGTTTAAGTTGTTTGAAAACGTATCACATATTGAGTTAGTTGCTCGTCCCTAAGGTAGGGGATCTTAATGGATTTAAACACAAAATTAAGAAGTTGTATTCTCAAAAACATTATCGGTATTGGCCCTTTAATTTCCCTGCTTGAATTTAATTGTATTACAAAGAGACACCGATTAGGCAGAAATGTCATTGACTCACTGGAATAAAATGTCTCTCATTGTATATGACGTACGGCTGTTTTGATTTTCCAAGTTTGTGCTGATAAGTAAGATACTAACCTCCATTTTATTTTATTATCCACTCGTTGACCTGGGCCCTGTTTCTCGAAATCCAATTTTTAAACGATACTTCAATTTTTATTGGCTAAGCACTAAAATCAATCTAACATTATCCAATCAAATTACTAAAATTTGGGTTTTATCTTGGTTTAAAATTCCGTGAAACAGGCCCCAGTACTATACAACTGCTGTAGTTTGCACTCATCTGAACTTGTAAAGAATGCCTGCGGGATTTATATTATTTTAATAGTATAAACCCCGTAGACATTCTTTACAATACATTTTAATTGTAGATTAAGCTTATTATCTTTACGAGCAGGAGGACGAGTCCTTTGAAGCTTGTGTAATTGTTATTTTATTATGGACTATTTTATAATATGTCAGTGCAGGATTTGTGTGATTAACTTTGTAATAATTGTGACAGGAAATATTGTGGTCTAAGTATTGTCATAAAATAGTATTATCTTGAAAATGCCCTCAAGTCCATGAATCATTGACATGGACCGACAAGATTGTTTTTCGTCAATAGCGCCCTAAGTAGAACAAAAAGCTCCCGTCAAAAGGCAAAACCTAGTAACTCACTTTTTTCTTATTTTGAGAAAACAAAGGAGAACTTAATGAATGAATATTAAACCCCAGCTCATCCATTTATTTGACTATTGAGTTACTAGGTTTTGCTGTGGCATTGTATGCAAATGAAGGAAGTTGTTAGGTTGTGTCATGGGTGTAACTGCTTACAAAATCAAAAGATTGGAAGAACTAGTACAACAACAGGGAGCACATACCCTAGTAACTAAAAAATTGGTCCTAACTCAATTTTGAGAAAAATGTGAGTTACTAGGTTTGCCTTTTGACGGGAGAAAGTGATCGACAAGTAAAAATACGTTACAGACATATAGATATGTATATTTTACACAACATAATAATATCAACAATTTAAATGTGGTTAATTGAAGGAGCTAAATCGCTAATGTTTATTTGAGACCTAGAAATTGACATGATGGGTCGTAACGCATATAATAATGTAATATAATTGTATATAAACTGATTGACATTCAATAATCAATCGTTTCCTTTTTTACTCTAATTTCAAATCAGTTAAGTTCGGCGAAATACGCCAGTAGTCCAAAAAAAAAAATGGTAATCTCTAGTGTCTGGTTATTCCAAGTCTACACTGAAAACATTTATTGCGCATGCTCTCCAGATAAGAATATGGTGTCACCGTTTGACATGACTTGTGTAATATATGTCCAGCCTCGTTATTCGAGTTCCTTGCTACTAATGGCACTGAAACGCATTATGGTACACGATTCGTGTACGTATGGTAAAATGTTTATTTTGTCTTTAATATTGGATATCAGAAGCCCATCTTTTCCCGGTAATGTTAATTTAAATTAATAAATGATTCGTGTTTTCAATGTGGAAGACTTTGGATGATATTAAGTAAGACTTTCCCAAAATCCCATAATGATTTCAGTTTTTATGAAATCATATAAATTTTGAATTGAAAAAAGACATGTTCTAGTCGGTTCTTGTCACCACTGATTCTCCGATGATTGACTTAAATGTAAATTCTCCCCTTTTTAGGACCCGTTCAACATGTGGCACCAGTAGCGCAGGGCCCTGTTTCACGACTTCTTAACGAAAGATAAAATCCAAATTTTAGTAGATACTTCAATTTTGAATGGCTATCAGCACTAAAATCAATCTAATATTATCCACTCAAATTACTAAAATATGGATTTTATCTTAGTTAAAATTTGGTGAAACAGGGCCCAGCTAACTATAACCAAAAGATCCAGTGTTCGATCTCGGTTTGGACCGAGAAAGTTCCTCAGGACTTTACGGCGTGGTTCCCCCTTGTCAGTGGTGGAGAAACGCGGCTTGACATTGACATCCTACGTGGTTTGACAGGAAATCCTACTTCTTATCATTCGGAAGCTATAACGATTCAGAACTATTTAGTTGGGATTTTCAAATATACACCAGAACTATTTCACTGTACACTAGAAGAGAATATTATCAAGAAAAATACAGACCAAGAAAAAAATCAAAAATTAAGTGATGGTATTTTGTTTATCAGATCTGTAATTACTGTTTATTCCTTTACCTATAAATTGACAAAAAATATTTCGTTGTTCACAATTTTGGCATAATCCGGCCAAGTGATCTTCAGATGTATGGCCAATTTTTCATGCACCTCTTCGGAATAGCTTTGTAAACATAATTGTAATTAAGAGTCTGGAGTTCGTCTCTTCCAAGAGAGAGGAAGAGAGTGTGAGAGAGAGAGAGATATAGATAGAGAGGGAGATAGATAAATAGTATAATGGTCGCATGTGAGACCGGCTGCATCTTCAATACTGACAATAGAAAGCTTGATCGTGCATCTTATCAAGGCCTTCACGTAATACCCACCATATTTCGGCCTATCAGATTCTTCAATCGTCGCGAATACCCAGCCTCGCACTTACAAGTTAAAATGTCTACCTGTGATAATCGAGTTGCAAAGTTCAAGGTTAGTTCAATGTCAAGGTTTCTGTGGAGGTCGCTATATGTCAACCTCTGATTGGACGCTACTGTTCACGTGTCTGTAGATACCGTAGCTAAAAGTTCGGGAATTGTGAAGTAATCTAGCAACGTCCAGATGTTTATAAAACTCGTAGTCGTTGCTTCGGGAACATAGACAGACTGAAGCTTAGGGACTCCAATCAAAAGGGAAATGAAATGAAGTGGGCTTTAACGTTTCAAAGTTTTCTCTACATGGCACTCACGCCCACACCCTTTACACATTCCTCACGCTATTTCCCGAAGACTTTAAGCATTGACACACCGAAGTGCTCGCCATTACGGGATTGAAAATGAGGTTGGCGTACGAATTTATACGAATCCGAACAAGTTTGTATACGGGACCATTTGTGAATCACGAGGAAGCCGGACATAAGGTAAGAACATCATTTGTGTTTCTAAAGACGAAGAATATGGACACTTAAAGTTAAGAGATTTAGCTACTTTAATGAATATTTATCAACAATCCACAGGAAGCCACACTACAGCACACCGAGTTCATATTAGATTTATTTCTTATGGCATGCGTGCTCTACGTGTACTTAAACACACATGACCATTTACATCATTCGGTTAGGTAATAATGGCTTCCCTTTTAACGTCAAGTGCGTCTCGTAGGTGAAAATGACTGTTTCTATGAAGTTAACATAAATACAGTTTTATGCGTATTATTTAAGGTATCTGAGGAGAAAAAATAACCCATATTCAAAAGGTAAGCAACTGGTCATATAAACAGATATTTTACCATTTTATAGCCAGGAATCATACTGAATCTGTTTTTATGCACTAAAAGGTAAAAATCAGAAGCAATAAACTTCGCCATGTATGAAATCAAAAGCTGATTAAGACGTTTTACTGCCTTATTTTTTTAAAAAAGAGATCGTTAAATGAAATTTTAAAGATAAGAGTTTTATTTCCCATCTACTCAGTGCAGTGGCCTTTTTGGAGAAAAAAATGGTTACCAATTGACGATTGATTAAGAAGGATGTCGGCAATAAAAAATGGCTTGTTGATGGATATTAAGGTTTAACAGAATCTGTGCTACATCAGTCTACTATGATTCATTATATATCTCTAAATGATATTGTTTCAAAGAGCATCTCTTTAAGAGAGGTGATAGAAGTTTATCCCATAAAAATGTTCACTTGGTATGTTATCGTTCTTCTATCTCTAGGTTTATATCTGTTTTAACCAGTCTGGTTGGCCTTCTGCAGATGTTAAACACTCTACACCCCATTCTCGTCTGGTGTCTATCTCTTAATATTAAGAGCCACTTTGTTCTTCTTATGACTTTCTGGCAAAGGTCTGCGCATGTAAATAAACCTAGCTACATGTATACCAAATAAAACAAATGATCAAGTATAAAGACCGATCATGACGTCATATTGAAAATCGAAGTCAATCGATGTGCAGTGGTACAAAGAATAAGCATGTCAAGTGTCAAGATCGTACTTAAATTGTCGAAGCCTTAAGCTTTTGTTTAGGCTGAAGAATATCACTAAGCGTATGCAACGAGTTCCTAGTTAAAGCGAGAATTTCATATTTTCTAAGAAAGTCAAAACATAATTAGTTCTATGTCTTTGCTCAATAGGATTAACAACTCACTATTATATGACCATGGGCCTTATTTCCCACCCTTAAAAATCAGTGACACAGGAAATAATAACACAATTACCTCCCTTGTTTTCCCATTGCCCTCCATGCATTAGTCAACTCCTCACGTTGGAATTTTAAGTTGGAAATGAATTATAGGATTAATAGCATTATTCTTTAACAAGGTATGGCTGTTTATGGATACCATCTATTTTAAGGCATTATTTGAATACATTTTTAAGAAATAACTTAAAAATTTGAAATTGAAACTTTAAATAAAAAACCCTACAAACTCATGCAACAATAACTCATTCAACTCGTAAATCGACAGTAAAAATGTTCAACGTTGCCATGGCTCTGAGTTTTAGCTCGGTCGTTCTAAAAACAATGGAGGGTGGTTCCCCACAACAGTTCTTCAATCAAAGTATACCATATCCTGCTATATCGATATTACACCAATACAGGTTGTGACTAATAGATAATTGATTTACAAATGCATCGAAGTCTATAGCTTTTAGGTGAGGGAGGGGGCTGAATGGTTAGTGTGCGCGCGCTGTATCATAAAAACTGTCATTGAGTCAACTGGCGTGGTTTCGAATCCCCAGTTGTACGTGGCGAGGAGTACGGTCGCCTGACCAACCTCGTGGGTTTTCTATGGGTCCTCCGGTTTCCTCCCCTGCTAAAGACCCATACGCGTAAATGAATTATTGAAATAAAATTACGCCATGTGTTAGACCCGAAATGTCCTAGTTTGTGTCGAGTGGACGTTAAACCCCATCTATCTCTCTCTCTTTTCAGACATTTCATCTCCAAATTGTCATGCGATGTTCAGAAATGGAATAGAGGGTATAACGTCTAGTCAACATCATACTACGGCCCTTTTGAGACTAACATATCTATGCCATGGTTATGTGTACAGTACAAATGGGAGGGGGGGATTTTTCCTGGGAAGCAATTTTTTTATTCCAGCTTCCAACGCAGATTGACAAGTTGTCAAAGGTAATGTCTGTGGGGTTGACGATAACATTCCGCTTTGGCCATGGGAGGAAACCAGAGGACTCAAAGGAAACCCAGGATGTTGGACAGGCAACCACATTCTTTATCACGTACTAACGGGGAATCGAAACCATGCCACTTGACTCAATGACAGATCTTATGATCTAAAAAGCAAGCATAAAACAATTCGGTCACCCACCCACCGCACCTTGCCACGTAATGTAGCTATACTGGCGTCATGATAATCTATATCAAACAATGGTTTATTGTATAATATACCACGTAGGAGGAATATTAATCCTCTACAACAACATGGTGTTAATGCTGTTATATCAGCCAATACAACCATTTACACTATAAGAATCAATCATCATCGCATTAAAGCCCAATAACATCGATTGTATTTCTTGTTAACTCCATTCTCAAGTTATGTCAGAAATTGCGTAGGCATATAAGAATGTCACGATCCCATTAATGGACATTCAGAAAAGGAACTTCTTTTTTACCGCATTAAACAAGACCTCGGGATTTCGCACCTCCCGAACGATTAGAAGCCATTTTGTTGCCACGCCCATCGCCCTGCAACGCTGACCAAAGGGGATCAAGACTGGCATACCGTGGAACGGTCACGGATCGCAAAGTGACCTCTATCGCGAGCCAGCTAGATACCACTTTGATTAATATCCATTTCCAAGGGTGATAACTCACTCTGATACTGTGACACCCTTTTATAAATGACATAGGCACATATTTTAAGAATGCTATTTTTACACTTGAGAGATATTGAGCTCTGAAAATAATGTTTATCAGAGATGAATAAAGGTCAATATTACTAAACTGACTATTTGAAGGTGTTTTTGCTTTGGGCTTATCATAATATGTTACATAAATAAATAATTGGACAATAAATCGCTTTACAAGTGTACTCCCCATCCCTGTGAAAGGACTGTCTCGACAAACACCAGTCTGATTAAAACATGGATCATATTGCGTTCCGTTTCTTATGGTTCAAATTTTCGATTAACTTGTCATATAACTCGCGCGCTGATTGATATGAGGGATTAGCCATCGAAAGTATAAAAAACGAAACGAAATATAGATCTGTATTTTAATCAGATTGAACAAAAGCAGGAAAATATGAACGAAGTTATAATCGGATTTTAATTATATTGAACACCGAATGTTTATTTTTGTTTCCATATTCCGAGACATTTTTCATCGAACTCATTAACGTGACAAGGAGTAAAGTTGCCTGTCCAACCTCGTGGGTTTTCTCCGGGTACTCCGGTTTCCCAAACTGCTAAAGGCCCCCTACGCGCAAGCGTATTATTGAAATAAAATTAAAAAAAACATAAGTTCGTCCCAAAATGACATCGTTTCTCTCTCTGTATCGCTTGTGTCGAGTGGACGTTAAACCTCATATCTCTCTCTCTCTCTCTCTCTCTCTCTCTCTCGCTCTCAGTGGATTAGTCAGTGTCCACCATATTACCTTTAAATGTTAACCTGAACGACACTAACGAACAATGGCGATCAAAGAACTATCGGCGCTTGACAATTGAGACTAGTGAACAATTCAAACGTTCATAATATAACGCCACTAAGAATTTAGTAAAACTGACTGAAAATTTTCAGCATGTTCAGTTTTCGATATCTATTTTTTAACAATAAAACGAAGGTCGGTTCTGTATCTTAATCTTACATAATGTACCTTTAACGATGTGCAAGTGTCATTTATCACGTGACCTATGATATTGAATTACTACCCAGACAAATATATCAGTGGTGAGTGGCCTATATTAATACCAGTCTAATAAAACACGAAGAAAAATTATTTCCCAAAAGGAAGTCAAATGACGGAATCGTGACTTGGATCCATTTATTTGAACTGGTATCATATTTTGAATCAGTTTGTGAGTAAGGCAATTCCAGTGTTCCATAATTATTTTATGTAATGATGATGAGTATATGCCACGCAGTGTTGTATGGAGGCCATTTTACACGCACATCGACCCTGTGACCTACTCTTATTGCAACTGACAAGGGTTCGCAAGACCTCTGTTTTTTGTCCCTTCCGAATGATCGAACCAGAGGAGCTGGCAAGGACGGTAATTGTCTACTGGGACGAAACACCGAGGTCCCGTGTGCATTTTGGCGTGCACGCAAAATATCCCTTGACAGTTGGTATAAGAGTAGGCCGTAGTGCCACTGTCCGAGCAAAATTTCCCCATAGCACACAGTATTGCGTATGCCCGTCTTCATTAGCCGAGTTCGGAGCAACAGTAGGACGTTAAACCGTATTTCCTTTTATTTGACGCCATTTTGGTTAACCATAAACATTAGAATTAACCGGTTGTGTGCAGTAAATAAAACTTCTTTTTTTTTAAAAAAAAACAAGAATCAGATCTATTTATTATTCCAGCGGAAATTTGTTTTTTACGTGAAAGTCAACACACATACAGATATGAATACTAAACAATTAAGTTATAATATTTATCATGTAGACCCTAATTTTCATAAATATGTTTTGGGGGGATGGGGGCTCATTCGTTTTTTTGGGGGGTGGGGGGGGGTACGGGCCCGAGCCTCACCACAATGACACCATGTTACCCTTACGTCATTAAACTTTAAAGCTACTTGCGTTTAACCGACCGGTACATTTACATGTAGTTAGAATTTGCTCAGTGTGCTGCGGCACACTGGTTGAGAATCTCTGATTTAGACGTAATCGTTTGATATGAAATTAAATAGAGTTTAACGTCTTACATTTCTGAACCAACCTGCACATGTTATTCTCATTTAAAGGTCATCGTTTACGTGTAAAATGTCGCCACTTGCAAATTATTACATTATAACCTTTTATAACCAAATTATTATATTATATAACCTTTTATACCTAAAGCCGATTGAAATTATCGAGGAAGACAAATTATATTCCCAGTAGGGCATAAAGATCAATCAAGATTGAGTCATCAATACAAAAACCCTCTAGACACGTGCTATGGGAAAACGTTGCCCGGATAACAGCGCCACGGCCCAATCTCATTCAGATTTCCAACTGTAAGGGGATATTTAACATGTTGCCAATGGTATACGGGGCCCAACGTTTAGTTCACAGACAAAGAGAAAGCTGACCCCGGTTGGCGGTTTCATAAAACATTCTCAGATTTAAGTTACGAATTGATTCAAAACTGTTCGCCTTATTTTGACTAAATTACAACCCAATATAAAACTACATGTATGTGCATTTTTTTGTGTTTCTGGATCAAAGATATTTTTCATAAAAAGTAATGGAAATTGGAGTATATTCTTAACTGATATCTGATACCAGACTCAGAAATTCCAGGAACCTTCCTTGGCTAGCACATTTACTTAGCTACCTTGGCCCCTCTTTGAAAGCTTGATTTGCCCGTATTTGATTCCTGCTGATGTTACGTCCTACGATAATATGAATTGTGTGTGCGTGTGTGAAAAAGATTTATTTAACGTCCGCTTCCACCGAAGTGATATCGCAGACAATATAATATGAATTGTTCCAATACAACCGACCACATTTCCTTCCTTTCGCGAAAACCACGATGACTCAGTGCTTAAGGCTCTAGCTAATTAAGCAGGAGATCCGGAGGTCGATCCCGGTGTTGGTCGAGATTGTTCCATGGAATTTTCCAGCGTGTTTGTCAGTCAGTGGTAGTGCGTAAAGCACCCTTGACAGTTAATTGTTGTTCGGGCAAAATTTCTAGAAATGACAATATGAATCGCCCCCGTCTTTTTGATGGATTATCAACGATATTTACTTCCCTCTGCTATGATGCGCTAAACCAAAGCGCCTACACACGGTCATATCTGATCCCCTTACTTGTTTTATGAAAATCTGGTAAATATTCGGTTTTTAGAATTTGGGCGCAGCAGGGCGATGGGGCGCCAATATAATGCCCAAGTTACTTATATTAATCATAATCAAGTGTATCATTTTATAATTGAAAGACTGGAGGGGCCGCGCCATTTTTTTCTGGGGTGTAATGAACCCACTGCACCCCCGCTTGATACGGCCATGTTTTAAAGTATGCGTTACACTCCACATGTGTGAGTCGTTTCTTTTCTTACAATTTCTTTTTTTATACAACAGTTACTATGGTTCTAGGAATTCACTGAATCTCCCAAAGGCTACAAAAAACATGTTTCAACAAAGAACGTTTCCACCCACACCAGAAAGCTAAATAGAGAGTGTGTTATGGGAGGATATTGTTGCAGCACAGAACCGAGGTCTAAAAAAGGGTTTTACCTTTGCCTTTGTGTTTACTTACGATCCATCCACACCTATTACTCAGCCTTTTTATTGTCTCACTCGCGAATTTCTATTAGCTTTGAAGTATAGAATAAAGGTCATAGAATAGTTTGTAAATGACGTCATTTTTTACATGTAAACGGTGACCTTTAAACGCGAATAAGATGCACGCTGTAAACAATGGCTGCTGTAATGTTAACGCTAAAGCTTACAACTTTATTTATATTTTTCTATAAAAGGTCATAGAATAAATTGTAAATGAGGTCATTTTTTACATGTAAACGGTGACCTTTAAACGCGAATAAGATATGCACGTTGTAAACAATGGCTGTTGTACTGTTTACGTTAACACCTACAACTTTATTTACAATTTTCTAATTAAATAATAATAATAATATTTATTTCATACATAAAAGTATACACACAGGGCTCTGTTTCTCGAAATCTTAACTAAAGATAAAATCCAACTGTTAGTAGATTCTTCAATTTTGATTGGCTAAACACTAACATCAATCTAGTATTACCTAATCAAATTACTAAAATTGGATTTTATCTTAGTTAAAATTTCGTGAAACAGGCCCCTGAAGTACAGATGCGATAATAATAATACTTATGGTAATACTAATGATAAAATTTACAATAATTTTACAATTATTTACAGTTTCATAAATACATGTTTAATTATATTAAATTGAGTTATTTTGTACATATATACTTTATAAATTTCGTTTATTTCTTCTTTATCACAGACTTCATTAGAATGTTTCAAAAATAACATGTCATTTACATGTCAGTATGCATGTCATTAACTTAAAGGGACAATACCACTCTTGCTGGCTTGACAGGTCCAGTAAAAATAGACTTATTCTAACTACTAGATGTTTAAGTGTCCTACCTGTTGTGTAAATTATCCATTACATCCTATATTACTTGTCCAGAGGGTTCGAATATATATTTAAATCCAAGTTGCATTTGAAAGTGTTTACGTAAAGCTTTTCAAACCATGTTGTAACCATGCAGTTGAATTTTTCCAATTTTTTAAATTCGGTGTGTTCAGATGAAATTTGTATCATCAATTAATTGGAATATTGTAAATAGTACAATTTGTTGACCAGAATAATGATTGGGGCATATTATTCAGTTACAACAAGAGTGTTATTGGGCCTTTAATATTTGTTAGAGGCGCTATTCACCATCCTACTTTTTTTTTGTCATTGAACAGAAGACATTCATATACATTTCATATTTGTCATAATTAATATTATCACTTGCATTTAATTGGCTACCATTTAGTGCAAAAAGTCCACATATGTGGTGCATTTCTTTTTACTATTTAAAACAGATACGATAAATTTAACAAACCGTTTATGAATTTGGACATCAATAGGTAGATCATTAAAAATCAAAATTAATGTAATAGGACATTATGAGTTCTATATCGTCGGTGAAGTTGCAAAAGGTCGTATCTTGGGTTTTTGAAGAAAAATGTTTTTTTTTGCATTTCTGATTTCCTCATCGCATGGCGCGTCTTTTTTTATCTAATAATCGTATCTCTAGTCCAATCGAATAATTTTGTATGATCATGTGTCTATTTGTCGTATGATCATTGAAGAAAATATTTTTAAGTGTAAGTGTCTGCTTAAAGAGAGATACGACATTTTGTTTTGAACGTCCGAATTGTATTCAATAATTGTAGTTTTTAGTCTCTCCTGTAAAGTTAGGAAAAAAGAAGATACAACCTTTTGCAACTTCACCGACGATATGGAATATTGAATATGCGTCTTACTCTTTTGTGCCAGGCACAGTAAACTTTATCTGTAGATTTGTTCGTTAGGTTCCACAGTTGACATCCATATAATGGCATACAAAATTTTTTAAATAGTTTATACTTAATCCATGGCGAGGCACACTTAAGAACATTTGAAGTTACATTGAATCTTACAACAGTTGTCTCTTTGAGAAAAAAATGATAAATGAAATAATAATGAAATTCTGCACCGGGAGGATTGAAGGCCAACGAATGATTTAACGCGTGCGCAATTGATCATAAGGTGTGTAATTCTGTTAAGCTGCGTGGCTACGATTCCCCGCTTGTATGTGACAAGGGGTTGGAATCGCATGTCCAACTTCGTGGGTTATCTCTGGGTTTTCCTCCCACTTTTAAAGACCCATACACGCTAGCGAAATATAGAAATAAAATTGAAAGATATGTTAGTCCCTAAATTTCCTAGCTTGTGTCGAATGGACATTAAACATCAATCATTTCCCTCTCTCTCTCTCTCTCCCCCTCTCTCTCTCTCTCTCTCTTTCATCCTCTCTTACTCTCTGTGTCCACCAATCGGTTAAATGAAAACGGACATCCGTCACGTCTTACAGCGTGCTTTCACACATTCTCCTTTTCATTTTCTTGTCTGTTCATTCAAATGACACATAAAACGACAGAAAACCCAACGTCTGAACCTAATGTTAAAATGTCTTAAGTATTGGAGGTCTCTATTTTCACAGTGTTGAGTGAAATGTACCAAAATTAAAATTATATTTGTGTTTTTAATGCTGGGCTATTCGACATGTAACCCAGGCCACATAATTCACTAAACATATCTTATATGACACCATTAACAATTCCAAGCATCAACGAAAAATATTATGAATGTTCAAGGGCAATGTCAATTAATACAAAAACATTACTAATGTTCAAGGGTAATGTCAATTAATAAAATATTATCAAGATTTTATATTTCTCACGTGTTTGTCTTTATTGCGTAAAGACATTAACACGTTTAACGTTGGCGTCATTACTTCTTCCATTAGAATGCCGACGCAGGACTGAGCGTGGGGGTTATTGGGTTAATGGAAGTTATGAATCTGTCCAATATATGGTTTAGTCAGAAATAATAAATATAATCTATATATTAGTTGATTTTGACGTTCACTTAGTGTTGATATAAAGATATGGTATTAGAATTAGCACCATGCGTTAAAAAAACCCACGTTAATGTCAGTGGCAATTACATCGAAGAAAAACGTATACTTGAACACACCAGCAACTATTTCCATATTAACTTTGGTGTTAATTTTGTTTGTGCCGTAACTTGTAGGAGCTGGGCATTCTGCCCACAAAGATCCATCTAATTCACACTTCGAGAGTAGATCTCTTCCTTAAATGGCCGTCATGTCCAAAAATTAGTATACTGTTTTGTAATGCAGTTCTACTCAATTTCACATCTGTCATACACACACAGACCAAATACACGTATCCACTTTTATGAAATGGAAGTACATGTAGAATAAAATCTTAACAACATTCTGGAAATATACTCAATATTTTTGACTAAAATCGTCGATTTTAGTCGAAAATGTTGGTCAACTAGCTTAGTGTCTGTTCTCAAGCGGAGCTAACTGTAACAGATGGCATAATTTTAGTATGGGAGCTTGGAAGACGATTGAGCCAACATGTTCGCCTGAGGAAAAGCGAAGGTGGTGCCACGATGCAAAGTGCGTCATGGTTTTAGGGTTTCTGTGCCTCCACATGCGTCCGGATAAATATTGGATATTTGTACCTGATTTTTCGTCCTATAAGTTTTCTTGTTTCGGATGGGGAAACCAGAATGCGTTGAGTAATTCCGTACACACTCACACCACGACCGCAAGCCAGAAGTGACCTGGGCTAGTCAAACTAAACATTTGACGTAGGTCAAATTGCAACACAAGTTTTTTATATTTCTAGTGACTCATTATGATGTCCTAAGTGAGGAAAAGAAAGTTTATCAAAATTGAAGTCCAAATAAGGACACAGGTCGGAGCCAAATCCAAGTTGGCGGCTGTATCTCTAAAACTCGCAAATATCTCTAAAACTCTCTCTCTCTCTCTCTCTATCTCTCTCTCTCTGTGACTTCGGGCCTCCCAAATGCCCCCCCCCCCCCAGGTTTTCTAAAACCGGCAAACAGTGAAAATAGAAATGTAAATACGATAAAGTAATCAGTGGACGTAGTGACTGGTCTTAATCCGGATACTGTTTATGAGTTCATAACCAGCAATTTTGGTTAGCTATTTAATAAATAAAAGGTACAATATATAATCATGGGATCTTACAAGCAGCCGGAGATTACATAAATAAATCTCACGTCAGAAATTATTTACAAATACCTAATCATAATTCATTCGCGTAATTCTTAAAGGGACAATAAAGCCAAGCTGACACTTGCACGACTTTTGGCCACGATTTTGTCATGCCCTTCGGTGTCCACATTGACACGAACTGGCACGACGAGTTTACGCCTAGTTAACGCCTAGTTTTCGCATTGTTTACGCACTTACTGCATTGGCACGATCAGTTTGCGCAAATCGGACGGTGTCATGCCGACTCGAGTCGTGGCAATGCGTGCCACGGAATCGTGTAAGTGTCAGCCTAGCTTAACACTCTTGCTGGCTTGACAGGTCCCCAAACAAATTTAGCCTTATTTTAACTACTAGATGTTCAAGTGCTCTACCTGTTGTGTAAATTATCCATTACAACCTATCATACTTGTCCAGAGGGTTCGAAGTTATGTTTAAATCCAAGTTGCATTTGAAAGTGTTTACGTAAACCTTTTCAAACCATGTTACGGCATATAGTTGAATTTTTCCAATTTTTAAAATAAGGTGTGTTAAGATGAAATTTGTATCATTTATTAATTGGAATATTGTAAAATGTGAAAAATGAGTTAATACAACAGTATTGAATTCTAGTTCGGTTTTTTTAATTTCATGTATTATAGAAAATTTTGAGTTGGAGGTCATAACTCCTTTGGAGATTAAAAGGTGTTTCGCTCTGACTGAAAGGAAATTCATATTGTAAGCACAATCATGGTCGTTTATTATTGGAAGTCAGGAACGGTATAGATTGGCTTCACATTTAGAATTTTAATCGACTTTAATTTTTGGTTGCTAAGTGAATTAACGTTATGGCCATGGCTCCGGGCTCATGGCGCTGAACGCTCCCACGATTTGTACAGTCAGGCAATAACACTAGGTAGAATATTACAAATTTATGTCTTGAAAGTAAAATCATGACGGAAATATTAATCCTTAGTTGGGATTGAAAAGGTACGATAAGTAGCAGCCAAGGCTTTGAGTTTAGCCTTGATCCGGCACGCCTCGACGATTTGTGTAGTCATATGCCTATCGCTTACCAATGTTTACAAATGACCTCAGTTTATTGTTAGATCCTAACACATAACACAATTCTGGTCCTTGGTCTTGGCACATTTGACAAGGAGAAATCATTTCAGAAATATCAATAGGCTTTCTAAAAGATGGGTCCCCAGGGAAGTATTTATCGGGTGGTCATTCCCAATAAAAGTATGGCAAATGTGTTATAAATGGAAAGTATAAACACCCAATCTCACTAGAAAAATACTGGATTACGCGAAAAACGACTATGGGACAAGAACTGGGCAATATTGTCAAGGAATCCCTAACTGTCAACCCGACAGGTTTTGCTAGCTTATTGTCTGCTGGCTTAGGTCAGGGAGCAGTAAGTTGTTCTTTCTTTCTCAAATGTTTAGGCGGTTTTTGGGAACATTAAACGGCAGAAAAAGAAAATTAAGAATTTACTTAGGCCTCAATAAGTATGGTAAATGTACAGTGAGTAATGATAGATACATTCTGAAAAATGGACCCTCCCACAATGAAGCTAAGCTGGCAAACATTGCGTCTAACAACAGCTTACTTATAGCTATAGGTCTCCACGGTAAAAACAAAGTCTTGAAAGGGAATTGAAGCAAATTTTTGATAAATTGGTTAAGTTGAATATGGTTTTAGTACAAATATATCATCAAATCACAAAGTTTGTTCCCGGGAATGCATCTTTAACAATCATCAGGATGAAACCTAAGAACCTTCAGGCAAGAGAGCCACTGCAGCTTCCATATTATACTTTTTTTTGTTTTTAAAAAAAAAGAAACCACTCTGAATGCCTCCCCTACCTCCATTTCCCCCACAAAGGGAGGAGAGGAACGGTCATCAATGGTTAGAGAAATCATCGGAGCTGACAATTTTATCCAACCCGCTTCACGCCCAGAAGGGGAGGCTTTGTATCATCCTCGTGGTTTACGATCCAGTCAAATTTGACTGACGTCCAAGCGAAGCATACTTTAGAAATGATCCCTAACAGTATGATCTTAATGAAACAATCTGTATTAATCACTAGTATGAATTCAAGGTCAAAATCTAAAATGGCTGAAGACTTTTAAGAAGATCGACATTAAATTAGCTACAATAAATCAGAGAATTAAAGTTCATTTTTTTTCAAAAATAAATATTATAGAAGACATCATACTGGATATTTTGACCACACTCTCGCAAGTTTCCTATTGGAAATATTTGTCTGCTATATCCCCCTATAAGCCCCCCCCCCCCTCCCTCTATCCCATCCAATACATACGAATGGACATGGTTGGGATTCTTTTTGTGACAGGTTTAGTTTGGTTAGGACCCAAGTCTTACATTTAGTTAAAAGTAATTCTAAGACCCTTTATAAATATTTCTAAAGAGTAACTTATAACTAAATGTTGTTTTAGGAAGTCTTAGAGTAAAAGTTATGAAAACTCTAAGAATTTTTATAAATATGGCCCCAGGTCTCAGTTTCGCTCCCGATGTTATAGGACAAGGAACATGGGACAAAAAATACAGACGTTCCGTGTACAAGTTGGAAAATACTCCTTTAGAGCTGATTTTCGAAATAAGCGTATAGGCCATAGTTCCACTATCCGGGGAAAATTTCCCTATATCACACTATATGGCGTATACGCAAACAGTAGGACGTTAAACTCAATTTCATTATATTTTATTTCGACATTCACCATTTATTCAGATTTTACGGCAAATTATTTGTACTGCTGTCTGACCTATAACCCCTGATTATATAATATTATTCTCCTTATCAGACCGAGTGGTATTAAAGATTAACACCGTAAAGTTCTTTAAAATATTTCATGTTCTGCTGATCGAGCAAATTTCGCTGTGAACAAGAAAAAGATGTGTACAATATTCTGACTTACATGATATAAAGGGTATGCTGAATATTCTTACTTATATTACAAATTAAGGTATACTCAATATTCCCACTTGTACATTTAATAAAGAGAGAGAGGGGTGGGGGTAACGTCCAATCAACACAAACTAGGTCATTTCGAGACTAACCCCTTGTTCAATTTTATTTCAATAATTCGCTTGCGCGTAGGGTTCTTTAGCAGTGGGGGGAAATCGGAGGACCCGGAGAAAACCAACGAGGTTGGTCAGTTGAACCTATTATTTGTCACGTACAACCAAGGAATCGAAACTACGACAGACCTTATGATAAAGCGCGCACATGCTAACCATTTAAAGGAGCTATATCGGTAATCTTTGGGCTAGGGGTGATATAGGCTTTGTCCTGTTCCCCAACCCTTTCAGTTATCTGAATAAATATATAAATATATAAAAAAAAGTATTTGGGACCCAGAAATTAACACAAATGGGCCGCAACGCATATCATAATGTAATGTGAATGTATATAAACTGATTTACATTCTACTGTTTCCGTTTTGACTCTAATTTCAAATCAGTTATGTTCGGCAAACTCCGCCTGATGTCTCAGTCGAAAAACAATCTCTAGCGTCTGGTTATTCCAGTCTATTGCGCATACTCCCTAGATAAGAATATGGCGTTAGCGCTTGACATGACTAATGGAATCTCTAGTCTCGTTTTTTCTTGTTCATCGTTAAAATTGACACTCAATGGTAAAATGTTTATTTTGTCTTAAAGGGACAATAACACTCTTGCTGGCTTGACATGCCCAGATTTTTTTTTAGCCTTATTCCAACTTCAAGTTGTTTAAGTGTCCTACCTGTTGTGTAAATTATCCATTACAACCTATCTTACTTGTCCAGAGGGTTCGAAAATATGTTTAAATCAAAGTTGCATTTGAAAGTGTTTACGTAAAGCTTTTCAAACCATGTTACGGCATGTAGTTGAATGACCAGAATAAAGATTGGGACATATTATTCAGTTACAACAAGAGTGGTATTGGGGCTTTAAATATTGGATATCAATGTTGAATTAAATTGACGAATAATTTGTGTTTTTAATGTGGAAGATTTTGGATGATATGGAGTTGGAGACTTGGTTACTTTAATAAAGGCATGCTTAATGTTTTGACTTTCATTAAATAAAGCTATGCTCAAAATTCTAACTTGCATTAATAAATAACGTTATGCTCGGTAATCTGGCTTGCGTGAAAGAAAGGTACGGTGTGCTGAATATTCTGACCTAAATTAAATAAAGGTACGTATGCTCAATAAGGATTTCTCCAATGATTCCTCCATTGTTACAAATTGATTCAATTAAATACCTTTTGTCGAGTTTATGAGTGGAAAATTAGATATGGCACACAAAGACCGGAAAAAAAATTATATAACCGTTTTTTTTGCCACATAAATGGGTTTATCAAAACATGAGGTTCACGGTTTGACATAGGTGATTATGATAGGAACACCTTGCTTTCTGAAAGAATAGATTCACGATTCAGTTGTTCACAGTTGGACAGGGGTGGTATCCCCGGAAAGTCATCTAGTTCTTAAATGAATGAATGAAATGGGGTTTAACGTCCTACTGTTATGCACTTAACCAGAGCTAATTGAAGACGGGCATACGCCATACAGTGTGCTATGGGGGAAATTTTGCCCGGGCAGCGGCGCTTCGGCCTACTCTTATATCGAATTCCAGCTGCCAAGGGATCTTTTACGTGCACTCCAATGTGTACACGGGACCTCGGTTTTGCGTCCAATCCGAACGACTAGGCAGCTGTCCTTGTCAGGCCCTCCTTCTGCATCACTGACAAGGGGAAATCACGTCGGAAAATCTAGATGAACTTTCTCGGCCAATGCAGGGATCGAACACTTGACCTCCAGGCTAGCGAACCAGCGCCTTATCCACTTAGCCACCGTGATCCCATCTAGTTCTTAAAACAATAGGGGTAATGTAAGAACAATGTTTGAGATGTGGAGTTTAACGTCCACTCGACACAAACCAGGTCACCCCCGCGTCTCAATTAACCCGGTTCGTGCAGGGAGAAATAGACACAAACCAGGTCATTTCGAAACTAACATATGCGTCAATTTTATTTCAATAATTCGCTTGCTCGTAGGGGGTCTTTAGCAGTGGGAAGACACTGGAGGACCTGTAGAAAACACACGAGATTGGACAGGCGACCCTACTCCTTGTCACATACAACCGAGAATCGAAACCACGACAGTTGACTCAATGACAGATCTTATGATGCAGCGCGCACACGCTAACCATTCAACCACCCAACCACCCTATAGGTTTTTGAAGTTTGATAGAGCTATAGACTAGAGGTATCGGAGGGCATGGCGGCCGATAAGTACCCTCTCGCTGCTTTTTGCATGCGCGTCAGCGAGGTACAAAAGGTGCTCTGTATGAGAGAGAGAGAGAGAAAGAAGGAGAGAGAGAGAAATGGGGTTAAACGTCCACTCAACACAACTTGGTCATTTCGAAACTAACATATGGTTTTATTTTATTTCAATAATTCGCTTGCGCTTAGGGATCTTTAGCAGTGGGAGGAAACCGGAGTGCCCGGAGGGAACCCACGAGGTTGAGAAGGCGCCCCTATCTCCATGCCATATACGCTCACACCAGGGCTTGAAACCACAGCCGCAAGCCTGAGGTGGCCGACCAGCTAGAGGTCGAAGCGCGGCACTCTAGACGATTAGGCTATCCCAACCCCCATGTGCTCAGTATGAAAAGGAACAGCGAGATCATGGAGTAATAGAACGAGGAAAACAAGAAGAACAAGTAGACGAAGAAGATTACCCATACCAAACTTAGGATGTCTGTCTACAGTAAGCGTCGCCTGAGAACAGACATTAAGGTAATTGACCGACATTTTAAGCCCTAAATCGACGATTTTAGTCGAAAACACTAAGTAAACTTCGAGAATTTTTAGAAGTATTCATTCTGCTTCCATTTAATTGATTAGTTAGTCTTTGTGTGTATGCCAGATGTGAAACGGAGAAGAAGCGCAGTAGTAAACAATATACTAATTTTTGGATATTCTCGAAGTATGAATTAGATGATCTGTGTGCAGAACGAAGATTACCAAGTGTGTGTTTCTGATTAAAGATATCATTTCGATGCTACTGCTCCCCGTTCAAAATGTCCCCAATAGCACACACGGTATGATGTATCCCTGTCTTAATAGATCAGAGGGAGAAGGGGGTATTATCCGAAAGGTGGGCAAAAGGCGGGAGTTGACTTTTCTAGAAGCATTTTTCCCCAGGAATCCGAAAACTGTGGGTGATTAATTGGTTTCACAAATTATCCTTCGTCACTTATTCCATGATTAAGCTGCCTTTTAACAAGAAATCTGCGACAGACAGCATCAGAAGTGGCTAAATTCATGAGCCAGCCTCCCTTAACCTCTGGTGACCCTTGGACCTCGATAACTCCTGAACGCCCCCTCGCCTGACTGATCACCCACCACTTTTGGATTCCTAAGGAAAAATGTTTCTAGAAAAGTCAACTCCCGCTTTTTTTGCCCCCTTTCGGATAAAACCCCCTTCTCCTTAAACCTCTGGTGACCTTTTGAACTCGATAACTCCCGAACCCTTCCTCACCCGACTGATCACCCACCATTTTCGGATTACTGAGAAATAATAATGAAAAGTAAACTCCTGCTTTTTGCCCACCTCTCGGATAATACCCCCACCCCCTTCTCCCATGACGTTAAACCCACAATTCATTTCATCCCATTTCGATGCTTGGCAAATTTTGACTTTAAATGATAATCGCAAAACTCGCTTTTTTAATTTAAATAAAATATCACCATGGAAATGGATATTGTAGACATTCTTCACGAGTCGATATTCATAAAACCTTGAGTTCGTAGTGGTCTAGAGTGCCGCGCTTCGACCTTTAGCTGGCCGGCCACCTCTGGCCTGTGCCTTGGTTTCGAGCCCTGGTGTGAGCGTATGTGGCATGGAGATAAGGGCGCCTTCTCAACCTCGTGGGTTTCCTCCTGGCACTCCGGTTTCCTCCCACTGCTAAAGACACCACTACGCGCAAGCGAATTATTGAAATAAAATTAAACCATATGTTAGTCCCGAAATGACCTAGTTGTGTTGAGTGGACGTTAAACTAAGTAATCTCGGGACTAACACTAACATATGGTTTCATTTTATTTCAATAATTCGCTTGCACGTAGGGGTCTTTATAATTAGCAGTGGGAGAAAACCGGAGGACCCGGAGAAAACCCACGAGGTTGACTCGATGACAAGAACTGAAATTTTTTTTTATTTTTTAAGATCCATCTTTCTCAATAGTTTGGTTTGCATGGATTTCAGAATTCCTCTAATTAATAACAACCAGCCGTTTTAAATTATGTACGAGATTTTTTTCCTGCATTCTGATATTTATAATATTCTCTAGAAAATTTAATTCTAACCTTTTAATAGCTTGTGGGTGGAAATGTCTTCTTTTAAAAAACAGGTATCATATAAAACCTTAATTACGTGGAACATATTTTAGAATTTTACATACCAGGGATGTATATATGTATATATAATATATAATGACTATGTTTTGTAGGTAATAACACGTGTAAATATAAATACATCAAACCATCCACCATTATTACTAAAAGGTGTTAAAGGAATGTGACCTGTTGATATGTTTATCGGAATAACTTTTATACCAACGGCACAAAAATTCCTGCACTTTATCAGTGAAGGGTCAATAAAGCGTATCAAATACACCGTTTCTCGCTAGGCATGTAGATTCCATCTATCCTGCTGAATAAGACGAATGATTGACAGTAACACGCCTGTACACTTGTAGATTACAGACTGCTCTCTTTTACCAGATATTTTACTGAAATTGTACACGTGCATGCACCATTGCCACTGTCTGTAGGCATGAACAACGCGAGTTGCACTTATTTATTTGCAGATGTATTCTAAAAACGCCTTCTGCCGCTTTTAGCGCTTAAAATAGTGACTGCAGAAGGACCACATAACACACAATCAATAAAACAATTAAACAAGACAAACCTGTGGACATGTCAGGATTCAATTTACACATACAATTCAAACTAGAGACACAGGAGAGGGGAGTAGGTGTGTGTGTGGGGGGGGGGGGATGGGCTGAGAGAGGGGGGTTGGCGGGGTAATCGGCCACTCGACTGAAGATACCTTTATTGTCATCATTTGGCTTTCGCGTAGCGGTCTATAGTGGTGGCAGTGGTGGTGGTGGTGGTGGTAGGGGGGAGACGCACAGGCAACCCTACTCATTTTCACATACAGGTGGGGAACCGAAACCATTCGGCCCCCCCCCCCCCCAACAATAATGGGTATGAATCCAAAGGAATGCTGTGCGTAATACTGGCCATTGATGAGAACTTGATTAATAGTGATAACCATATCAATTACTCCGGTCCATGCAGGGAGAAAGAGAGAGAAATGGGGTTTAACGTCCACTCGACACAAACTAGGTCATTTCGGAACTAACATATAATATGGTTTAATTTTATTTATATAATTTCTGGCGCGTAGAGATCTTTAGCAGTAGCGGATGGGAAAAATGGAGGACCCGGAGTAAACCCACCAGGTTGGACATGACAGCCATACTCTGTGTCAAGTATAACCGGGAAACGAAACCGCGCCACTTGGTTCAATGACAAACTTTATGATGCAACGCGCACGACTTAACCATTCAACCACTCCAACTCTGAAAAAAACGGTGCGGGAAAATCAGTATCGACCCCTCTGGGTTTTCGAAATCCATATAGCCCATGCAAATTAAATGAAATGCGGTTTAACGTCCTAAACTGGGCTAATGAAGACGGGCAGACACGATACAGTGTGCAATGAGGGAAATTTTGCCCGGGCAGCGGCGCTACGACCTACTCTTATATCGAATTCCAACTGCCAAGGGATCTTTTACGTGCACGCCAATGTGTAGGCCTACACGGGACCTCGGTGTATTGTCCCATCCGGACGACTAGACAGCTGCCCTTGTCAGGCCCTCCGTCCTGCATCACTGACAAGGGAGAACCACACCGGAATAGCCCATCAAACTACTATGAATGATCCGGTTTCCTCGCACTGCTAAAGACCCCAAAGCGCAAGCGAATTATTGAAATAAAATTAAATTATATGTAAAACCCGAAATGACCTAGTTTGTGGCGTGTGGACGTTAAACCCCATCGCTCTCTATCAATCAATCTCTCTCTCTCTCTCTCTCTCTCTCTCTCTCTCTCTCTCTCTCTCTGTCTGTCTGTCTGTCTGTCTGTCTGTCTCTGTCTCTGTCTCTGTCTCTGTCTGTCTGCCTGTCTGTCTGTCTCTCCCTCCCTCCCCCCTCTCTCTCTCTCTCTCTCTCTCTCTCTCTGGATGACATATAATATATCTAATAAATAAACATGTTGGTAGGTCAGCATCCAGGTCCGTACATATCGATTTACATCAGCATCGTTAATATATATTGATAATTAAACATTGAACTGTTGTCTTCTCTATGGCACGATTCATCAATCATCGCTATTCTCCACTTCACAGACCAACGTTTGCTCGAGTCAATTAACTATTAACAGAATGCAGGTCATACCGTTATTCAATAGGGTTATACACTGATCTACAAAAGGAGACGATCTCTTTGAGGTTTCGACGATTGAAATGAACATATTAAAAAAATATATATCGATTTAGTCTAGTATTTTAGGGTACATCAGGTCACGTGATTCAACACATTGTCGTGACTCTAGCTGCACGGAGTTAACCCTTATCTAAACTCTTTTTAGCAGTGGGAGGAGACCGGAGGACCCGGAGAAAACCCACGAGGTTTGACAGGCGACCCTACTCCTTGTCACGTAATCTATGATAGGCTTTACGATACAGCGCGCACATGCTACCTTTTTGGTCATCCAACCCCCCTTCATTTTTTAGAAACCATGACAGTTAATGAATCGAACGATAGAGGGATAACATTATTATATCACCAGTAACATCGTATAAATTGTCCGAATAGAAAACATTCTTTGTGAAAAAGGATATGAATGAGGGGAGGTCATGATAAATACCAGCCTGATAGCAATAACAGGATGGGCACACGATAGAGTGCCATGCAAATACATATGCTTTCCTTTGATGGACATATTTGTACACAGAATTGAGAAATATTGGAAACTGACGCGGTCGTATCTTTTTTAGCTGAACTTTATAATTGAAATAAATAAGTAAAGCTATAAACATGGGTAACGTATGGAGAGCCGCGGTGGCTTATTACGTAAGACGTATTCTCGCTAACCTAGAGGTCCCGTGTTGGATCCTGGTGTTGGCTGAGAAAGTTCATTAGGCCTCTGCCCCCCCCCCCCGTCAGTGAAGCCGTCAAGGAACAACATAGAGTTTGTCGGATTGTACAAAAAACCGAGGACCCATGACCACGTAAAATAACCTTGGTATAAGAGTAGGCGACATCGCCAAAATGCCCGTCATAAAACACTGCGTGGCTTATACTCGTCTTCATTAGCCCAGTCGGACCAAATAGTAGATCGTTAAATCGCATTTAATTTCAGATGCCATTTACCATTATAATTTGTTGACAAGAAACCAAACTCTAATCTATGCAATAATTTTGGCACCACGTTCAAGATCCCCAGACATTTGGACATCTAAATAAGAGTAGGCCGTAGCTAAACTTCCTCATAGTATACTGTATGACGTATATCCGACTTTATCAGTCCGGTTGGATGTCGAAAGTTAGACTGTTAAACCACATTTAATTTCGTCTTATTTTAATTCATCAAGCAGAAGAGTTTTTAAAGAGATGTTCATATTTAAAATATAGCTAGCTAGGATTTGAATTATGTGTGTGGGTGGCAAACGGGAATGTAAAGAGACCCGTAGGGGGCCTACTATTCAAACCATCAAAATATACATCACTGAGACCTATAGTTTGGGGTGGGAGTGTTTGTCTGCGAGGACGTTTATGAGTTCTGTTGAACAAACAGCTTGCCATCCCAACCGCTTCCCGGTTTGCCCTTAACGTAATCAAGCGATAATAAGGTGGCTATAAAATACACCCCTACGTATTAATAATAAATGTGTAATTGAATTTAGGGTTTAACGTACTACTTTTCTGTTCTAAGAAAAATAAAGACAAGAAGAGAGAGAGAGAGAGAGAGAGAGAGAGAGAGAGAGAGATGTTAGGATAACGTCCACTCGACATTTGTCAGTTCGGGTTTAACATATGATTCATTTTGTTTTACTTTTAACTTTCAAATGCCTTAATAATTTAGCACCAAAGTATTTATCTGAACTTTTAGAATTATATACCCCAGACAGAACCCTACGTTCATCTGATAAATTACTTTTAAAGCAAAAAATTGTAAACCTTTCTGGTTATGGTGCACGTTCTTTTAGTTATCAAGCGCCTGTTCTATGGAATCAATTACCTTTAAATATTCGAATTTCATCATCACTAGTTACTTTTAAAAGACTAAAACTTTCTTATTTTTAAAGACTTATAATTATAACAAATTGTATCACCTTTTTTTTAGAAACAATTGCTTATTTAATGTATTTCTAACACTCTTGGTGTTATTTATGGTTTGAATGTATGTTTTTTGTTACACTGTAAAGTGCCCTTGAACACACCTGTGAAAGGGGCGCTATATAAATTTTGTAATAATAATAATAATAATAATATTTCCATAATTTGCTTAAAGTGGTCTTCAGCAATATGTGTGTTTCGGCGGGGGTGTTTATTGGACCCGGCGAAACTACATGTGGTTGGAAGGCGACCCTACTCCTTATCACGTACACGCGGAGAATCGAAACCATATCTTTTGACTGGTGACAGACATTATGATCTAACAAATATACATTAATCCCCAATCCCACTCAAAGCCCCCCCCCCACACACACACACCCACGATGCTACTTTCAATTTACTGTTAGTGATAATAACAGAATAAAGGTAATCTAGTATATATATGTATACCACGTACATGTATATCGAATACCTGGGTATAAACACGGCAGATATACATGCCATCATCAAACGATTGGAAACACGCTGATCTAAACCATGCAATGTCTCTACGCGTGCTAAGAGCGAGTGGCGCGTGGCTCTCTCTCGCTAACATGAAAATCGAAGACTGGTAGAATCGTGTATATGAGTAACAGTATTCCAAAGTTGAAAACAGTCGAACGAGCAGAGCACACGTTAACCACATACTATAATGTAGCAGAAACTTTCTTATTTAAACAAGTAGTTTTATTTTTATTTTTTTAGCTTTCAATGATTAAGGGATTTAGTTTTGGACCTAGAAATCTACTAGAACATTTATTAATCAAAGATACTATGGAAAATACATCGAACTTTCCTGTGCAGGATTATTCGGATTATATTTTTGGACAGAGTTTTTATTTAACATGGGCGCAGACAATACCTCTTGTGCTTTTGACTTCTGTGACGCTAGTGGCCAATGGAGCAGTGTTACTTATGTTCATTGTGACGAAATCCTTGCGACGATGCAGGAACATTTACATTGCTAGCTTGGCGCTGGCGGATTTTTTAATAGGGTGCACGATGCCCGTGTCAATGATGGAGAATGTGAAGCCACCGTGGGCACCACAAGGAGCTTGGTGTCAACTGCATCTGATTGCCAGATATTCTCTACTCTACGTTTCATTGTTGAGTATTTTGTTAATCAGTGTGGACCGATGGTGGTCCATAAACTATCCATTTTCATACAGAGTTCGACAAAGCCGGCGTTTGGCTGTCTGTGCAGTCACCGTGTCCTGGATGCTCAGCTTCGCTCTTCACATTCCACCTATGGTCATTTGGAACGACGTTCAAATAGAATCGAACAGAAACAATTCGTCGTCACTGGGGACGAAACCTTGTGATGCACCTTATCGAAAAAATTTCCTGTATCTTTTGGTTTCTTCGGTTGTAGAATATCTGTGCCCGTTAATAGCCCTGTGGATATTGAACTGCAGTATATATTTCAGAATTAGCCGACGCAAAAGCATCAAAATTCGACGATCTATGAGTGTGACAGACACTTTGTATTTAGGGTATCGGAAATCCTCCTCGGAATCCGAAGGGAACAATTACGGCTCAGATGAAAACTCTGACTTATGTCCACAGCTGTCGAGCGGTAGACGCACCTCATATGTGTACAAATCGTCGCGGAGACATTCATTAAGTAATTGCATGAACGGTAAAAATATGCTGATGCAGTATCCGCGAACTACCCCGATGAGTCGGAGGGTTTCGTTTGATATCTCCATGTCGGGCATTCCCTTCAATAACAAAAGGCCCATCAGTAGAAAGTGTTCGCTGAGTAGCATCATCGGTAAAAACAGTGTCGTTCGTAAGCAAAGTGATGACTTAGTGCGCGATTTGTTAGTGAAACAAGATAAAAAGGCGGCCTGCTCTCTGGGCATGATGGTGATTGTGTTTACATTTTGTTGGACACCGCACATGGTGGCCGAGGTGATCAACTCTCGATGTATTCAATGTCTTCCAGAAACCTTCATCACCATCACCTTCTGGATACTGGCGGCCAACTCCGCCATCAACCCATTTCTGTACGGACTTTTAAACGCTGAGTTCAGAAAGGTTTTAAAGCAGTGGTTGTATTGTAATCCTTCGAGAAAATTCAGAATAAAGGAAGCCGTGATGTATTGGAACATAATGCCAATGAACACTGATATGATACGCGAAAACGATATCACTTGTGTCAACGCCCTTAAAGAATGGACGTCTTAATGAGCTCCTCGTCTCGCTAATACTTTCATCGCTCAAATAGACCAAAGAAAACTATTAACGCATCGTCTAAGATTATTAACATATCATTTCCAAATCGTGATCATTGTCAATGATTAATCAAAACAATGTAACGAGAACTTTATTTGTGTGTGCGGATAAACGATTTATGTTAAAGATTGCTAATCATGTATGGATTGGATACTGGCCGTATCAGCTCAATGATAAGGCCATTTTACTTCCAGCATAAGGAGAACAAACCACAACTTTAATAGAACACAGATCCATGTCAGATGTCTTTATTATTCGATACTCAAGACACCGACATCCCTTTAAGCACAGAACGCCATCTCAATTCCATATCTCAAAGCAGACGCATTTTTAAGATGCAGCTAAAAGGAACGTGTGGGTCAACTAAAATGGCAGAGATGCTTCTCCATGTCATTATCAGTAGTGGCGATATCTTTATCTATTTGTTATTCCACCCGTTTCGGATTTCAACAGGCTATACTATATAGACGTACATTCTCACTCTTGACAAATGTGTGGTTCTATTGAAGTGAAACAGACATGGCCAGATGGAATCAGAAACTATTAAATACCGGAAGAAATACTGTTATATCGGAATATAAGTAGCCAGAAAGTGTGTCTGGTCAGAAATTTCTTTATCTTAACCGATTTCTTTTTTTCAGTGCAGACAATAACAGAAAACAAAACAAAAAACTGCGCAGACATCACTATCAATGATTGCAACAGACTTTTCAACACTTTACAGAAAGTTTATTCATGAGATAAACAAGTTTAACTGCCTCGGAGCAGCGAACTGTGAACTTGGCACACTGCCCCATAAATATTAGTACAGTGTCAAAACCTCTGGTGCTCAGAACCATCAAGAAATATATAGATATCTTTGTTGTTCTTTGCATGACTCCTGCATCGTAATATAAACTTTCTGAATATCAACATAAACACTTCTTGTTTATTGAATGGACGTACTTGTTTTCAGGTTAGCAAAGATAGAAGTGATTACTTATGTTGCAATAGATTGCTCTCTATGGTGTATATAATCGGCACAGCGTGAACCCGAACGGCACTGGCTATCTTTATGCAGTTCAGGAATGAAAATAAAGGGCGTTCGTGTGGTTGTAATTACCTTAGAGCGATAATGTAAGTTCCTGCGCTACAGGGGGCAAATTAGGCTCTTAGGAATCCAAGAAAACATAATTAATTGCTTCATCGAGAAAATGAAACTTCTTTTCAAGACGCTAATACACACAAGAATGGCATTGTAATTGTTTAAGTCATGCAATTCTATATTTCGTTATTCCTTTAAAGCCGCACACCGTCATTTCAGGTATTAGTTTAATCCCTTGTAAACTATGCTATTGTGAAACTTGAATCTGTACAGGAAATGTAAATCCAAAAATCATTTAGTTTCGGCATTTGCAAAGATCTGATGATATAAAAATCTTTAAACATTCGGTGTCTTTTGCAGACTAAATTAATAAGCCGGGTAATTATCAACGGTTGCTATTTTGGTTTTATTTTCACAATTGAATGTTAAATAATCAATTTGATTATATTTTAGCGTGCATGAAGCCGTGAAATCTTTCCGACAAGTACAAATGACGATGGGCGGCTTTAATCTATGTACATGTATATATACAAAAACCGCTATCATTAGTGTACTGCACGAACTCAATCTGAGACACTGCTCGTTCTCTATTATTGATCCACGCAACCACAAATTATAGTTCTGTAGTTACAAACGATGTCTATTTCACGTGTGAAATTCATCAACCTGTTCTTGGAGCAGGAACACCCATTGTTTGTGACGTATATAAAAGTACTTTAACGGATCTAATACATCCATAATGATCTTTCTTTACGTGCGTGAACGATTTTTACCGAGCTATTTGTTATGTTACCGTATAATTGTACCCTGTAATATTATTAGCGTCAATTGTTGTATCTTAAATGTCTTGGTTTCGTTGCACTCAGACCAAAAACGGTCAATGTCTGGAAACAAATCTGTAAACGGAGTCGTCCACATCTCCGGCAATTTTAGTTTCTGTGTGTCATATTGTCAGATTCGTTGTAAATTGAATTGTCTTAGTTCGTTCAGACCAATTCTGTTTAACTAATAACACACTGAAAGCAAAATGACATTTCAAGACGTCTTCATCTATTTTTATGATCCAATAAGGTTTATTTTTTAGAGAATACAATATTTGAAGTTGAAGATTGAAATTGAAACCCTATAACGGCTTTTTTTAAAAAAAATCCTCAAGATTTATTTTTAGAATATATTCAGTATTGTTTTCCTTTTTCTTATTTCATTTGTTAGTTGGTGGTCTTGTGGGTGAAATTATAAGGTTTGTCATTGAATCAAGTGGCATGGTTTCGATTCCCCGCTTGTACGTGACAAGGGGTTGGACCGCCTATTTAACCTCATGAGTTTTCTCTGGATCCTCCCACTGCTAAAGACCCATACGCGCAAGTTATATTGGAAAAAAAAATTAAACCATATGTTAGTCTCGTAATGACCTAGTTTGTGTCAAGTGGGCGTTAACACCCCCTTCTCATTTCATTGAAACATACTTTTTAGATTTGAACTGTTAATTCCGCAGAAAGGAGGATTATCTGAGGTCAACCTAAACTAGATTCGTGTTTGAGTGCATTTAAAACATCTAAGGGTTTCAGTGGATTTAATACGCTATGTCCAAGAAACATCTAAGGGTGTCCAAGAAACATCTACATGTAAGGGTGTCCAAGAAACATCTAAGGGTGTCCAAGAAACATCTAAGGGTTTCGGTGGATTTAAAACGATACGTCCAGGAAACATCTAAGGGTTTCAGTGGATACGCTATGTCCAGGAAACATCGAAGGGTTTCAGTGGATTTTGTACGCCATGTCCAAGAAACATCTAAGGGTTTCAATGGATTTAATAAGCTACGTCCAAGAAACATCTAAGGGTTTCAGTGGATTTAATACGATATGTCAAAGAAACATCTAAGACAGTAACAATGTGTCGAATACTTTCTAGGGTTTCTACGTATCTTTGAAGTCGTTAGTGGTAAGCAATGGCTGATTAATCCCTGGCATGCCAGACTGGACATACAAGAAAATGTGTTTACGAGATGTTATTCGCTGTACATTAACGAAAAAAGCACGATATGTACATTTAGACATTCTTCTACGATATATCGTTTTGGCCTATTAAACAAGTATTCCATCACTGTATACATTAAACCATTATGTCTGTCTGTTTTTGTGTGTAAACAATATAATTATATCAAGGTCGTTTTGGAACAATATATATGAAGGCCATCTTGAAAAAGGCCTATAAGCTTCTTCATAATTTAAAGATGAATTATATAAGATTATTTTTAGATGAAGAGCTGATCGTTCTGTCTATAATAGTTCAAAAAAAGATAATGCAAATCGATTACATTGAAATTATTAAAATTATTTTATTCTGGGCGAATATATTAGCCTTTCAATGTTTGACAAGATGTGTCCACTGATTTTAACCACCATACTGGTTGTTCGAGGCCTAGTCTCGCTTCACGAGTTTTAAATTAAATCATTAAACGGTCTAACCGTTTTAATCTACTTAATTTCCTGTCTGGTTTAACATGAAAATCTAAACCTCGTTATTCATGAACCAAAGCTCATAACATTTACATTCTCTTTCAAAGGGGAAAAATTGATATCGGAATCGGAATTTTCCAACCAAACTTAAATATCATTTGTTATTTACTGATTCGGGCTCATAGAAGCTAAAGATTTTTTTTTTATCAAATCTAAGAATAGTCAAAGATATATGATCAAGTAAGCTTTAACAGAATCTATAAATGTATTTTCAAATAAGCTTCACTGAAGATAACTGGATTGTAAATCCATCAATGTAAAAGGTCAGAATCTTGAACTATTGGCTATTGGACGAAGAACTTAAAGAGTAAACTCGGCAGGCGAATTGTAATATTATGGTAATAGGGTCCTAACTGTATCGTTTAATGGAGCCAGAGCTACAGATGACTTCTCGCTTAATGTGTCCCCCAGGCGTTCTCTAGCGAGAGTTAGGCACGTAAAATTGTTCTAGTATTACGTCCACGGCGAAAATGTCAATTAAATACAAGCTAATGGGCTGGTAAGAAGAAACGCTATCTAATACCGAGAGCTTTCTTGTTTGTTCAGATAGCTATCAGCTTCATGGTCACAAAAGGAACAAAAACTCTGATTAGTTTTTCTCTTCCGAAATTTGTCAATTTTTAGAAAATCACAATCAGTCTCTGTGTTGTTTTCTGGGATTTTTTTTTATTAAATGAATCGTTTTTCTTGACGATTCAACAAAAACTCTGATTAGGTTTTCTCTTCCGAAATTTGTCAATTTTTTTAGAAAATCACAATCAATCTCTGTGCTGTTTTCTGGTATTTTTTTGTAAATGAATCGTTTTTCTTGACGATTCAACATGATTTTGCTGTCGTGGTTTAACGGTGTCTTTGCGTCATTTGGTTATGTATCGTCATCGATTGTTCTTTTTGTGTGCGTCTATATAAGGTGTATTGTACACGTCTTATATTTCATTATCTTTTTTTTGCGGGTTTCTTAAAGATTTGAGGGACCAGCACGGCATTGATAATAATGATAGACATTAGATTTTAATTCCGCTGGTCGTCACTCGAGGGACTTTTAATCTCATTTCAAATAACAATTATTATGAAGAATTGATTCTCTAAAAGAAATATTATCCTAAGGGATTCAGCTCATTCAGTATTCAAAAAGAAAATTCGCAGACGATATAGATAACCCAGTTCTTTGGATGGGCCTCCTTTTAATTCTCTTGAATTCCTGTGGGACGGTTATCCAGCGTTCATATTGAGATTTTGTTTTCTTAATTGAATTAATTAAGTCGCGCGCAAATTAAAATAATGCCCGTCATCGGTTGTATAATAATGATTGTAAATTTTCTGTCATGAGATTGGGGCGACGACATGGAATATAGACAACCATATGTATATTAATTGGTTTATGTAAATCTAATTTGATTAGCATGGAATAATTTATGATATGATTATTATTTAATTATTTTTATTGTCTCAAGTGATACATTGTCTGTGATTGAATTGTGTATATATGGTATATATATGTATATAGTATAATGCATTTAATGTAATATTTATGTATATAATGTATAATATGTACAAAGTATATATAGATCATGGTGTATATATATATATATATTAAGAACACGTGGCTATTGTTAAGGTGGCAATATGATTAAAACACAGATCCAGTTTCGTTTCGTTTGTTTTTATGGTTCCAAATTTCCTTTTACTTGACTCTACTACATTTTGTGTCGTGGAGGCCATCGAAAGTATAATAAACGAAACGAAATATAGATTGGTGCATTAGTTTGGTTATAAAAGCAATCGACCCAATGCTGGTTGTTATAATTAAACGCCACTGCCCGGTCAAAATTCACATGAATATAGAAACAAAAATAACCGTTAATATGTTAATCTCAAGTATTGTCACGAGGCGTTGAATTCAGTTAATATTTAATACCAAGCAATTAATTAATTATTTGTTTATAAATTGGGGACATAAGTTGAATCATATGATATCACAGTTGTAATCGACATGATGTTATCTCACGATGTTTGACAGCCATCATTAAATTATGCTGTGCTAACACCATGTTAAATATCAAATATCCCAGTGTCCTTATAATAGTCTTGATCGAATAACACCATGTCACATTTCTAACTTGTACCAATGTACTTAATATTCTAAATACGATATTTAATATCCGGAGTTGATTTATATTATTGAATATTTGAACTTCACATGACTTGTGTTAATTAATTAACAACCGTTATTATTCACATTGATATCAAATATCAAAAACATTGTGTTCAAATTGTATTATATATAAAAGTAGGCCGCGACATATTGTATGGCGGATGCCTGTTTACGGTTACTTGCCCCCTTTAATCGAATAAACAGTGCTGGAACTATTTTTCAGAATCAGCACAAGATCTATTTCAATCTAAAAGTTAAGGGCTATTTGGGCTAAAAAGTAAGGTCGGTCAGGTAACCGTAAAAAAACCCTGCTGCCAAAATGGCAAGATCCGGTTGTGTTACGTATACACTATTGCGTCATAATATATATTGTTTTTTCTGTATATAATTGATCTGCTCGCGATGATGCCGAATCTCATTACATGCCGATATCCCTACACCCAACCCCATGTACGCGCAATAAGCCAACACAATATCCGTGTTTCGACTACTGTTGAGTTATTGCGAGTACAGGGGGTTAAGTTGGTGGTTTTTAGATGTACTGCGATGCGGTTTCATCAAGTGCCGAACTCTATCCGATTTATATTTGATCTATATATAATTGTTGCTTTCTTTGTTGTGAGACATCAAGTCAACTGTGAATATCGCTGCGTGGGTTAAATGTTTTACTTCAACTACAACAAAAGTTTGTTTTTGTACCCAAATGTTATTTAATTTATTACTTGTATATTTGTTAACGAGAAGTTTTTACCATGTTATAAAAAATAAAGTTAATGTCTTTTAAAACGTTTGTTAATTAAATATGATATGGGGAGGGGGGTCACGGTGGCTCGGTGGAAAGGACTCTGGCTCGATAGTCTTGATGTCGCGGGTTCCATCCCGATTTTCTGGCGTGGTTCCCCCGTATCAGAGGTGCAGGGCTTGACAATGACAGCTCTCTAGTCGTTCGGATGGGTCGAAAAACGTAGGTCCTCCTGTACACATTGGCGTGCGCGTAACAGATCCCCTGGCAGTTGTTAATTAAATATGATATGGGGAGTGGGGGGTCACGGTGGCTCGGTGGAAAGGACTCTGGCTCGATTGACTTGATGTCGCGGTTTCGCTTCCGGTGTTGGCCGAGAAAGTTCCTCCAGATTTTCTGGCGTGGTTCCCCCTTGTCAGAGGTGCAGGGTCTGACATGGACAGCCCTCTAGCCGTTCGGATGGGTCTGAAAACGTAGGTCCTCCTGTACACATTGGCGTACGCGTAACATATCCCCTGGCAGTTGGGGGTTGATGTAAGAGTAGACCGTAGCGCCGCTATCCAGGCAAAATTGTCCCTCATAGCACACTGTATGGCGTATTCCCGTCTGCATTAGACTAATCCATTTCATTTCTTTTAAATGGCGTCAAATACGAGCGTTCTGTATTTAAAAGAGTTTTCGTGAATAAGGTTCCTTGAACCGAACATGACGTCATCGCATCCATCTTGGAACTGAAATCTGTCGAATTCGCGAAGCAGTAGGGTTCGAATAGCCTTGGAACTGAAATCTGTTGATGCCGAATTCGCGGAGCTGTAGGGTTCGAATACCCCCAGCACCACCACCACCACCTAAAAACAACAAAAAGAAGAATGCAAGAGTATGGATCCAGTTCCTGGTTTTAAAATGGTGCAGTGAGACGTCAAACATGATGTCAACGTTAAGTTGGCACACTATTCTGGATTTGGGACTCGCAAAACGAAAAACATGACAGCTCGTTATATGGGATTCGCCAATAACGAGCTAACAAGTTATTTGTTGGAAATTATTTACATGACTATATAATTATAGAAATAAAATCCCATAAGACGAACATTTTCATAGAATTGTCTACTTCGGAAATACAAATCAAATTTGTGCTTAATGAGCTTTTGCAACTGAGATGTTCCACTCGGAAATGAAATGGGGTTTAATTTATTCACACATAAGTCGAAATATCTAATAGCAGCCATCCTCTCGTCCAGATTTTCCGGCATGGTTTCCCCTTGTTAGGGATGCAGGATGGAGGGTAGGAAAGAACAGCTGGCTAGTCGTTCGGATGGTGCGAAAAACCGAGGTCCCATGTACACAGTACCGTGCACGTAAAAGATCCCTTGGCATTTGGAATTCGATATAAGAGTAGGCCGTAGCGCCACTGTCCGTGCAAAAATGTCCCGAATATCACTCTGTATGGCGTATATCATCTTCATTAGCTCACTTCTGGGGCCTGTTTCACGAAATTTTAACTAAGATGAAATCCAAATTTTAGCAATTTGATTGGATAATATTAGATTGTTTTTAGTGCTTAGCCAATCAAACTTGAAGTATCTACAAAAATTTGGATTTTATCTTAAGTTTAGATTTCGAGAAACAGGACCCGGAGCAGAACAGTAGGACGTTAAATAACATTTCATTTCATTTAATTTCGGCAGCTACCTTTGAATTGTCACACCATTGTCCAAAGGACCACCACGCCTTGTTATATGTCTATTTTACGAGAACGCATCTTACTCACTGAAACACCGCAGCCCCCTTTCCCAAAATATGATAACACCAGAGCATCACAAAGCAACTACATAAATAGTTCACTCTTCTTGATCAAGATTTCTACGTTTCATCGTCTAATTAGTCTATATACCTCTTGTCTATATTAATTAACGTTATTGTCAGCTTGTTGGCAAAACTAATTAAGATTAAATCTTCAGGTGCCCTGACCCCTGGATAGAATATTAGCTACCCAGGTAGTAAATAGATCAACCAACCGAGACGTAATCTACACCAAGACTTTCCACACCTACGTACAACTGGTGAAATTTGATAAGATTAGTTAGTAATTTATTTTTACTGTACTTCCTAAGCTTCCAGAAATCTCCACAAAAGAAGACTTTCGGTATCTTTATATCGATTTCTTAAAACAAAAACGCAGAAGATAATAACACATACATGCTATCGATATTCTATATAAAATGATTCATACAAATGAAATGTTTATTAACCAACATTAAATATGGCCGACATCTAAGTAATACTACATTCGATTGGGGCCCACGGGCGCTCCGAGAGTTCGGCGCTGATCAAAAACCCAGGAGGAAGAGAGAGAGAGAGAGAGAGAGAGAGAGAGCAAGGAGGAGAGAGGGGGAGAGGGGGAGATAGAGGGCCCACGGAGGCTTGGCGAGTGTGGCGCTGGTCCAATATCCAGTAGATTGAGTGAGAGAGACAGGGGGGAGAGAATAAGGGAGGCAGAGAGAGAGAGAGAGAGATACCGAGATAGAGACATAGAGTGGGTAGGTTGGTGGTGTTTGTGGGGGGGGGGGGGGGTAACGTCCACTCAACAATTACTAGGTCATTTGTTCGGGACTAACCTTTAACAAAACACCTCCATGATTTCGATATTCAATATAACATAATGTCATCCAAATAAAATTTTCAAACACCCATATTAGAATGTGGCCGGCACCTGCATTCTACTACTTTCGAGATGTCGCTCACTGGATATTGTTTTGATATTTAGTGGATTAAAAAAAAAAGAAATTGGGATTTTAATTGGGCTATATACACGAAAGAAATCGATATTACCATACCTCTTCATTATCTAATGATTTTCAGGTGTAGTTCCCTCTTTTCAATGGTGCATGACGGGTTCGGAGGGACCAAAAAACCGACGTCCTGTGTAGAAATTGGCACACTTCAATCGGAGCAGAACAGTAGGACGTTTTAAATCCTTTAAATTTCAATATCTCGCCCCGATCGACTCTAAAGGATAGAGAGAATATATGTTCAGTCTCCCATTTCACAGAAGACGGTGGATTTCGAGATTTCACTTCCTGTTTCTGTTAATATCTGTTATGCGTTTGTTGTTTTTGTTTACTTCCTTCCAGGAATTCTGTCGTGTTAATTTCCATAGATAAGACTTATTATCGCCCCCGCACAAACTGTCGTTTAGGAGAAGGCTCCATGGTAGACATTAAAAAGTCTAATTATAAAGGATATAATGAAGAATGGTGTTAATTTCATTGATTGATATGGTAGATCACGATATTGTCGCCATTGTTTTCGCTGAACACACTGCCTCTGTCATTGGATTAATGGATTTGTCGTGAGCTTTCATATGCTCAACCATTTAGACATCAGTAAAGCAAAGAAGACTACAGGGGGTCGGGATGCATAGGCGTAGGGGCTCGATGACAGTTGGGGGGGGGGGCAGAACCCAAAACACCCGAAAAAAAATTAGGTTTACAGACAACAGCGACCTTGTTCCCCCCCCCCCAAACCATTTTTTTTTTGGGGGGGGGGGGATATCTGACGGCTGCAAAAACGTTTACCTGCTATTGCAGCCAACAAAGCAACTTCAAAGTGGTCTAATATAGCCTAATTAAGGTGACTGACTCAAATTCCAACCCGTAGTCTACAGTCCTCGAAGACGAGACCGTTAGGAGAAAGTTTTGAAAATTTAACTGTCGCAAACGCGTTTTCCTGCTTTTTCAGCCGGTGAACAAAGCAACTTTAAAATGGGCTAATATAGCCTAATTAAGGTGGCTGACTCGAATTCCAATCAATCGCTTACAGTCCTCGAGGACGGGACCGTTAGGAGGAAATTTTGAAAATTTAACTGCCGCAAACGCCGGTCAACAAGGCAACTCCAAAGTGGTCGAATATAACCTTGTTAAGGTGGCTAACTCGAATTTCAATCAATCGTTTACAGTCCATGAAGACAGGACCGTTTAAAGAAATTTTGAAAATGTAATTGCCGCAAACGCGTTTTCCTGCTATTCCAGTCTGGGAATACAGCAACTTCAATTTGGTCCAATAAAGGCTACCTGGTTGACCGGAATTCCAAATAACTAATCAATCGTCGCGCGGTATGGATGGAGGCCTCACCCTCCGGGAGACAAATTTGAAAATTTAATCACCGCAAATGCATTTTCTTCTATTCTAGCCCGTGTAAGCAACTCCAAAAGTATCGAATGGTTTTGTAACCTAAACCCCACTCTGAATTCCAACAATCCAATCAGATTTTTGCATCTGCATTTGCCAATAATAATTGATAGCCGAAAAATGTCGCACAAAGTAGGGTAATTCCAGACAAAATGTTTTAATCCATAGTCAACTTAGTACAAATTCGTGATATTCAATTAAAAGATAAGTAAAATTAGTGTTTAACTAGAAATGCCCGAAAAATTTCGGGTTTATAGACAGCGGTGTTGGTTTTCTTTGAGAGGCGAATGACCCCCCAAGAAAATTTTGCATTATTTGACGGTCGTAAACGCGTATTACTGCTAAGCCCCTCTGCTGTTTCTCGGCCCGATGCCCGTTTTTCGGACAATACCTATTTTCGGACCATACCGTTTTTGTGGTTATACCTATCATAAGAGAGCTTCTGGTATTGATTCGGACATGCAGTGGACAAGATTAAGACGACAAAATACTTTTCGGGCAGTGGATCTCATAGAAATAAGTTAGTTATATTTTTGCTCTAAACGATAATAGGAAAAAGGGGTGGTGTGGATGGGGGGGGGGGTCATGTATACCGGACGCTTTGTTTGGGAAGTAGACACTATCAGGGTTAGTAAAGGAAGAGGAAGCAGGGGGGGGGGCTGTATTATGTATCTCCTAAAGCTTTGGGTGGGGGCTAAACTGTTACATTTAATGGGTCAATTTGCTCACAATTGTCTCGTACTGTCGCTCTACCTCTTGTAAAAATATGTTGATAATAGACATAATTCCATCTTTTCATTAAGCATATCTTTAACCGAAAATACATTAACACGAAAGACGATGACATTCGCAAAGAAAAGAATGTGCCAAAAACATAATGAGTCTAGGCGCTTTTTTTAATATTATCAAACAGATGGAACAACAAATGTGCCACGTTTGGAACATGCGCCGAAGGTTCGCCGTCCTTGACTCAAACAGGTGAATAATTAAATCCGCAGGTCATCATTTACATCTTTCGGACGTTCTCTAATATTGTGCAATTTAAATTCCCCCAAAATGTACTCATATATATTATTTAACATTTCATACTGAAAGCAAAAACTAACAATATAATTATGTTTATTAAACGAATACTTGCGTCAGAAATAGTTTGTTTACTTTCCAGGCTAGTTTAGATTATTTTTATTTTAGCCCTATACTGATTATCAATATACCGACCATCTTTCGATGCTTATAGATTTATTATATCAGATTGTACATCCATAAACGACCGACCCAGATGTTATGTTATAATTGTATTACCAGCTTATGTTATAATTGTATGATCAACTTTTGTTTAAAATGTGTATGCTGTCCTTGGTGGATGCAATGATGCAATAAAATCTTATCTTAATTTATCTTAAAGAATACCATTTTAGAGATTTAAAACGAGATCATTTATTAGCCGTTAGAATTTTTTTTGTTTTAACGCAATAGGGAGATTAGCAGTTGGGTCTGTACTCTGTTTACCTACATCCAGGCAAGGGCATGGTCGGTCAGCACCAAGGATATGAAATTAAATGGGGTTTAACATTCTACTGTTCTGTTTTTTGCTGTGTCATTCGAACAAATCGACGCTGACCTATGTGAGCTGAATATCAACCCCTTCTCGATCTGAATGAGGACGACAACCTGGGTCAGCCAGCACCGAGCTTTCTCTCGTGTTTCCAAAGGACTTGACGCTGCTACTTGCCAGATCATCTAACCGGCAAGACTAACTTCGGAAATCCACACTGAAAGATTCTGAAGATCGAACCTAAGACATCTTGGTTAGTGAACTGGCGCTTTGCTCACTGGGGGGGGGGGATAGATGGCCAAATGGTTAGCATTTATTAGCGCGCTGTATCATAAGGTCTGTAATTGAGCCAACTGGCATGGTTTCGATTCCTCGGTTGTATGTGACAAGGATTATCGTCGCGCAAGCAAACTTTTGAAAAAAAAGTGAACCGCATGTTAGTCCCGAAGTGGCCTTGTTTGTGTCGAGTGTGTGGAGATCACGGTGGGTAAGACGTTGGCTCGCTGGCCTGAAGGTGGGGTGTTCGATCCCTGCATTGGCCGATAAAGTTCATCCAGATTGATTTCCCCGCGTGATGCAGGACGGAGGATCTGACAAGAACAACTGTCTAGTCGTTCGGATGAGACGAAAAATCGAGGTCCCGTGTACACATTGCCGTGCACATAAAATATCCCCTGGCAGTCGGAATTTGATATAAGACAAGACCCTAGTGCCGCTGTCCGAGCGAACTTTCCCTCATAGCAAACTGCATAGTGCATGGCGTATGTCCATCTTCATTAGCCCAGCCCAGTTTAGGAGCAGAACAGTAGGACGTTAAACCCCATTTCATTTCATTTTTTATTGCTCACCGAGGCATGGTTGTGGCTTCCATTTTACGTGGGCGTTAAAAAGTAAAACAGGTCATATTTAGACCGTGACTTGTCTACGCTAATAATAGATACAAGTTGTACAAGATATTTATCTTTACCGATATTGAACACGCAATTCATACCCTAAAGCTACAGTGTTTTGCCATTTTTTATTTTTGTGAAATATGGAACCCATCACTAACCAGGTAGATATAACATCATTCTGGTCTATTCTTAGAAGTAGGACATTACGTGACATTCGGGTCATCGGTTATTAACTCTTTGATCATTGTTTCTATCGCGCATGGTAATTAGGTCAGAGCATGATGACTGATACACAAAATTTAAAGTAGTACTATTTTGTTCAGACTGGGATAGTGAAGACGGGCATACGTCATACCGTGTGCAGGAAATACATTTTGCCCGGGCAGCGGCACTACGGTCTACTCTTATATCCTACCTGTCCGTGACAGGTGGGCCCAGCTCGGCACTAGATTTAGCTCCAACATAAAAATGGCGGGGTTTCGATTTATCCCTTGTGCGTGACAAGGATTATGGTCGCCTTTTTTCCGGGTCCTTCGATTTACTCCAACTGTCAACGACAAAAATTCAACAATAATATTATGTTAGTCCCGAATCGACTTAGTAGCTGGTGTCGAGTTGACGTTAACCCGTCAATGTCCCTGTCCCTTTTGTCACTCTCTCTTACACATAATGGTGTATCTTTAATCAGATTGTTGAATCTATCGACTGGGTCACTGCAGTAATGTCATCACGACACCATTACTCAGGTATTTTAGTCTCAATGAACAGGTAATGTTTAAATTATGTTATTGTATTTATGTATCTTGATAAATTTATTGGTTTTTGTTGATATTCGATCCATACAAATTAACCCATTTTTTAATTTTGGTATATACATGCATGTTAATGGCTTGTTAATGCAATTTAACTGCTGAAAATCATTATCTGGGGCCTGTTACACGAAATTTTAAATAAAATAAGATCCAAATTTTAGTAATTTGATTGGATGATATTAGATTGATTTTAGTGCTTAGCCAATAAAAATTGAAGTATCTATTAAAATTTGGATTTTATCTTGAGTTAAGATTTCTAAAAACAGGGCCCTGGGTGATAGACACCTATGGTTTATAATTTAATTAAACATACATTATGCAAGTCTGCAAGATCTGTCTATTTAAGGTATTTCTAGACATTATAATTAACTTAACCAGCCAATAATTAACTCTCCATGTCAAAGCTAGTCTGCGATATGCACTGGATAAGGATCCAATTTGCTGCTCAACTTTCATTCATGATTTAGTACTGAAATGGATAATCGAGACTATGTTTTTTTTAAATCTTACCCACTTTAGTAACGATAATCGAGGCTAGACCGAAAATTCAATCGGTAAATACTCGGTCCAGAGTGGATCAATTTGACTGAATTTTTTTACAAATTCCCTTTACATTATCTAGTTTTAGAACTATTTTAGTGAGAACGGCCAGTTCTTTATATTGTATTTTTAAAATTAATGAAATGGGGGGGGGGGGGTAACGCCTTGATTTTCATCAAGACAGATATAAATCGCGCAGAGACGATACAGACTACCAGACATCGAACTCCAACTGTCGATAGGTGGTCCTCGGGCTTTCTTTCAATCCGAACGACTTGGTTAGTAAACCAGCACGATAATTTCTGAAACATCATGGTTCTTTTAATTAAAAAAATCCAACCTCGTGGGTTTTCTCCGGGTCCTTCCGTTTCCTCACACTGCTAAAGAGCCCTACGCGCAAGCGAATTATTGAAATAAAATTAAAACATATGTTAGTCCCGAAACTACCAAGTTTGTGTCGAGTGGACGTTAAACCCCTTTTCTCTCTCTTTAATTAAAAAAACCCAAGACCCAAGATAGTTAAAAGAAAATCCATCATGCAATGTACCAACTTTGTTTGATTTATCGTATTGATGCAACCATACAATACCGCGCATCATAATCCACAAGGAAAAGGGTAGGGTGTGGGGTTGAATGGTTAGCGCATGCGCGTTGTGTCATAAGATATGTTATTGAGTCAACTGGCGTTGTTTCGATTCCCGGGTTGTACGCGACAAGGAATAGAGTTGCCTGTCCAACCTCGTGGGTTTTCTCCAAGTCGTCCAGTTTGCTCCCACAGCTAATGACCCCTACGCACAAGCGAATTATTAAAAAAATATTGAACCATATGTTATTTCCGAAATGACCAAGTTTGTATTAAGTGGACTTTACCCCCCCTCTCTCTCTCTCTCTCTCTCTCTCTCTCTCTCGTCACACAGCCCACAGGGACATACCATAAATTCAGTTAATTTCCGAAAAAAATTTCAAAAAGACATTTATCTGAAACATTAAGGGCGTGGATTTGATTTGGAACCTTTTATTACCAAACCAAAATAATAATTCCGAACAGTTTACCAGTGTTATTTCAATGAAAGCTGGGGGGTCGGGATAACCTAGTGGTCTACAATGCCACGCTTCGACTTCTAGCTGGCCGGTCACCTCTGGCTTGCGGCTGTGAATTCAAACCCTGGTTTGAGCGTATTTGGCATGAAGATAGGGGCGCCTTCGCAACGTCGTGGGTTTCCTCCGGATCTCCGGTTTCCTCCCACTGCTAAAGACCCCCACGCGCAAGCTAATTATTGAAATAATATTAAACCATATGTTAGTTCCGAAATGACCTAGTTGAGTGGACGTTAAACCCCATTTCTCTCTCTCTCTCTCTCTCTCTCTCTCAATGTAAGCCGTAACTAGGGGTAATATGATGATGATAATCCACGCCGATGTTAACAACATACACAATGAACTTCCACACACACCAACCTATTATATAAACTACGTCTTTTTCTAATGAGAAATTTCTCGGTAATAATATTTACCATATTTCCATAGCAACAAATTTAATTCTATTCCGCCCTTGGGAAGGCCGACTACCCACAAACAAAAATAAGATAACAATTGTTTTGAACCTGTTCGAGGATCAAGAATTCAAATATAAACATAAAATTCTGGGTTAAGCATCACGCATTCTAAAGCAAAAATACAAATTAATAAAAAAAATCTAAGAATTACACGCACACAAGAAGAACAAATATTACTGAAAGATTCCCGATTACGTCAATCTCACGGATGTAAGATTCAATGCCAAACCTTTCAAAAGTGATAATAAATGCAAGTAAACATACAAGATCACCTGTTACGCGTTATATAAATGTTGTATGCTCCTCGTCCTCTAATTAGATATCATTCTTAAAATAGACATGTTTTGTTTACTTTAGAGCACGTGAAAAGCATGTGCAATGCTCACCTCTCGGGGGCTAGTTGGAAACTGGAATTCGACTGTGTTTAGACAGTGTGCAGCATTGGTTAACCCAGTAGATAAATGGTTATGGCAACTGTCGTGAACAATTGAATCGACATTCCGTTACAAATACCGCGAATTTTCAGAAACACATCGTCTGCCGAGCTTCCAACAGACGTTAATTACAGCGAACAGACGAACAGGTTGTTGTCGCATGACAGGTACTGTCGCCGTAATATTGGTTCTAGTATCGTCTTCCTGGCAAAAGATAAGAGATGTGAAAAATACATTAAGATACTGAAATTCTTTTCATATTCCAATCAAAGTAAAGGAATTTCCCACCTTATGTTCGTAAATTCGTTGCATAGGCTTCTAGAAATGACAATAGGAATGGTTGAAATGTGGTTTAGCGCACTGCATTTCTGCACCAATTGAGATTATGCAAACGTGCTATGATGATTGAATTTCAGGCGTTAAGGGCTGCTTTCAGTGCACGCAAAAGTGTACACGAAACCTAGGAGTTTTCCTTACCGGGCCCTCCGTCCTGCTCTCCTGACAAGTGAAAACCACATTGTGTAATCCCGAGCCAAAACGTCACTCACTGAGCTCACCAAAGGGTTGTATTTTTTCATGGGCTTAACGATGCCTTCTGAAATAATGGTGTTCAGAAAAGAGGGCTCTACGGTAGGCCAGTAAGTACCGTTGGAGGGACCGGATTCGATCTGGGTAATATTTCAGACTCGTTACCCTGTGTTATTGGTGCAGGGGGAGTGGACTTTTAAAGAACAGTGTCTGTTCGTTGGGACGGACAGGGAAACCGAAGCCACATGTACACGTATATAGCGCTGGAATTCCAGCCAAAAGGCTGCTTATTGGCGCAAATAACAACGCCATTAAAGTCATTACCAGAATGACTGTCGGAATATTTCTGTTTTTTAAGTTTAAGGCGCGCTTTCGGCGTCTTCTGTCTTGCATCAGTTAGTGGGTGACTTTTGTTATTATTTTTTTGCGCGTGTTTTACGAAGCTTTCTGTTTTGCGTCGGATCAAAATTTCGATTTGGACCGAATGTAGTTATCTGACTTTTAATTAGAACCATTGGAGGTCGAGGATGTTGACTTCACAATAGCTCTTACATGCTCGATATCTTATTGAAGTTGAAACGTACAATTCTCAGTAATTACGGAATCAATACTGCTACAAGCAATCTGCACATGCTCGAGATAGTTTGCTTGTAAACATGGCAGGTCCAAGTCGATCCAATTACCTGAGGAACACTTGAGAACTTATCTACAAGTTCCTTTCAATTATTTATTTTACCGGCTTATTTACTGTATCAATCAGAATCAGAATTCCTGGTGTGCAGGTCGGAATTCCTCAGTGTCAAGGTGTTTAGAACACGCACAAGGTAAATACTTACACGCGATGTCGATAAGCACTTTGTATCTAAGAATACGTGTATATGGGGATATTTAATGATTAAAATGGACGCCACGCATGTGCAGAATAATTAAAGGGGTTAAGGTCGCTGATTTCTTTTTGTAAGCCTTTGTGTGGTATACCAATGGGTTGCCGAATGGTTAGTACGTGCGTGTTGTATCACACGACATGTCATTGAGCCAACTGGGGTGGTTTCGTATCCTTGGTTGTACGTGACAAGAAGTAGGGTCGCCTGTCCAGCATCGGTCCTCCGGTTCCTCCCACTGCCAAAGACCCTAACGCGAAAGCGAATTTTTAAATAAAACTAAACCGTATGTTAGTCCCGAATTAATGACCTAATTTGTGTGGAATGGACGTTAAACCCCATTTCTCTCTCCCTCTGTATACCAGTATGGTCACATTCGTCAATGGTGGATGAGAGGCACGGACGGCCTAAATGGGCTGGACTGATGAGTTTACCCCCTTATATTTTGTTTTCAAATCTATGTGAGACATGTCAAGATGGCCGCTTTCATTATCCCGGTTAGTGGTGCAGAAAATTAGAATACTAAACCCAATTTAATTCCATTTCCTGTTTAAATTACACCAAATTGAATTTCATTTCCTTTTCAAATTATGTTAGTCTATCCTAAATTTTGTGTACCACTTGTATCACCCAACACACACATGCACTGACTTGTATAAACATGGATTATAATAATAAGTGTTAATCAAGCGATAATACCTTTCGCCTATTTAAATTGTATATAACATTGTGTTTATATATAACATGTAAACAGGACATACGTGCACTGTAAAAAATATCCATTTTTTTTATGTGGCCGAATTCCGTAGTTTACACCTATTTTTTCTGTTAATCGATAGCTTTTTTTGAGAAAATGTGTTAGAAGTGTGAATTAATTAACCAAATTACGGGTTTTATGTATTTCTGTTGAATATTCAGTATTAAAAAGGAAATTTCCGTGCAATTTAGGGACAAATTGTTTTATTTTGTTATTTTACGGAATTTACGGTGGAATGACCTAAAAGTTTTCGTGAAATTGTTTTAATTCTGTTATTTAACGGAATATACAGTGGAATGACCTAAAAGTTTTCGTGAAATATAGGGATAAAATCTTTTATTCCATTCTATAATGTATAAACGATCGAATGACCAGGAATTTACGGATTATTTCTGTTTGCAAATGCAACAATATACATATATAATGATTCCTAATAATTATCATTTTATAGTATTAAATTCAATTTATTAACCATAATATTAAGAATCATATTTTGTAAAGTTTGGTATATTAATTGGCATGTATATATAATTTCCATTATTTCTAAGATCTATAAAGTGTATTGTTATTCATCATATGGTAATCAGATTGTAAGTTTTTTCATAAATGTAAAAATATGTTTTAACGATGCATGTTTTAATAGTAAATGCAGGAGGACTGCACTACACGCAAAACAAACAAACAAAAAAATTCTACAAAATAAACCTGCGGACAAGACCGAATATAGACATTGCGAAAATAAACAATTATCAATTCAAGTGAATGGACCCGGGGGCCAGTCGGAAGCGTCCACTGCGCTGTACAGTCCTGGGCCTGTTTTGGTACAGGCTTCACTAAAAAGATTTTAAAAAAGACGTAACAAAAAAAATGCGACCAATCACGACAGTGGTCTTCTCTTCAATGGCGATAGTCTGCCAGTTGACGTCAATAAGGGCGATAATTTTAATAATTTGCCAGTGTAAGCCGGTTTGTTTCTATGGCAAAGTAAACAAACCTGCAAATTGATAGTACCGCAAGCTAACACCTGAAAGCCTCTACACGGTCACTGCAAGTAGCTATTAACTTTTGATACCTTGCTATGGATTAGGATATTTCGTATTCTTAAGTTAGCGGAAAAAGGGTCACGCATAAAGATTGTATGCGATAGCGAGAGAGAGAGAGAGAGAGAGAGAGAGAGAGAGAGAGAGAGAGAGAAAGGGGGTTTAACGTCTACTCAACATAACTAGGTCATTTCGGGACTAACATATGGTTTTAATTTTATTTCAATAATTCGCTTGCGCGTAGGGGTCTTTAGCAGTGGGAGGAAACCGGACTGCCCGGAGGAAACCCACGAGGTTGAGAAGGCGCATACGCTCACACCAGGGCTCGAAACCACAGCCGCAAGCCAGAGGTGACCGGCCAGCTAAAGGTCGAAGCGGACATTAAATAAAGCTATAAAAGTCAATGGCTTATTCAATGAAAATTTTATCACTTTCATGCCCAAGAAATAAAAATTATCAGGATTTTTTTTCTGTATTTGAAAATGGAATTTATGTTAAATAAAGGAATTTCTGTAAATTACAGAAAAAAACAAACACGGATAAAAAAATTTGGGATATTTTTGTTTCCGGAATTTTTTCCGTTTTTTCCACAGATATTTACATCCTACAGGCCACCAAAATTATATAAAAAACTATAGAATTTCATCCTATAAAGAATGAAATAGACCTGCATCGCTCAACCCTCTAGAATATTTTATAGAAAATTCCATTGGTAATCTGTGACTTTTTGCTACAGCCCACTAATGGCATGATTAAACAGATAACGGGGCCCAATACCTCCGTTAAATATAATACCTAGTTAACGACACGTTAAAGTCAACATGGCTTCCAGCATCAATCTTTCTCTAAGTTATTGTTAACGATCCGTTATCTACATGTAAACGGGTCGTTAAAAGATAACGAAGCATTGAGCAACCGGCCCCTGGTAAAATTCCGATCGATCCGAAGTCCCGTATAGTATACAAGAACTGAGCAGTAATTAGGTGGATCATTGCACCGCTGTCCGTGTAAAATTCCCTATAAATACCCCCATCTTTCTATTTTCTCTCTCTCTCTCTCTCCCTCTCTCTCTCTCTCCATGTAAACGGGTCGTTAAAAGATAACGGACCTTTGAGGAACCGGCCCCGGGTAAAAACTAAAATTCCGACAGAACCGAAGTCTCGTAGTGTACAAGAACTGAGCTGTAATTAGATGGATCGGACGGAGCACCGCTGTCCGTGTAAAATTCCCTAAATACCCTCAATCTCTCTCTCTCTCTCTTTCTCTATCCCCTCTCTCTCTCTTGTCTATTTCGATAGTCCGATAGAACAGATTAATATCATGATTGATCTGAAGTACCAAATTCATATTTAATTCAAATAACTCATTCATATACTTGATTTTCGATTCAACCAACTCAGACAGAACATTTATAACCTGTAGGCCTACTATAAAAAGACAGAGAAATAATATGAATAATAGACGGAACATGGAAATTAAATTTCGAGTCTATAGAATTACAATAGGAGACGAATGGTATTGGATTATGTCATACGCCAAATCATATTGAATAGTTCATCATTTCCTATCGTTCATTTTCTCGTTTTCTATGATCGATTTGAGGTGGTTTAGAACGTTATGGTCTCCCTCGAGAGAAACAACATGAAATGAAAAGGGTAAAACGTTCATTGACCTTTCTGCACCAAAATGAAATGAAATAAAATTGAGTTTATTGCTATATAGTTCTGTTTCTACTGGGTCGGGAAATTCCGGAGGTTGTGACGTGCAAACTCGGAGTTGAAACCTCTCCACTTGATTCAATGATAGACCTTGTGATCTAAAGCGCACGCTTGACAAAAACACGCCCCACTCTCCCACAGTAATCATCAATGTTAGTGAGATACATTATGGAAGGTTAGATAAAGAGCTGGTAGTTCCGCTGCAATAGTTAAAATCTAGCCGTGTAAAAGGGAATATGCTGAAAATTTAAGTCAAACTGCTCAACTGAAAACCTAAATATTAGCGTTTAAATTTTATGCCATAGCCTCGATAATCAGAGAGAGAGAAAGAGGGAGAGAGAGAGAGAGAGCGAGAGAGGGGGAGAGAGAGGGGGAGGGTTAAACGTCCACTCGACGGGACTAACATACGGTTTATTTTTTTTTAAATTTCAATTATTCGCTTGCGCGTAGGGATGGAATGCTCGAATCAAGGATTGTGTTTTAGACTAGGTTGCTACTTTCGCTTATCGACACACGTCTGTTTCTAAACCTCTCGCTTTTAACTCCCATCTATTTTTATGTGTATCATTATTGAGTCTACATGAGGTGGTTATCTTAATTTATTGGCCAACAACTCAATGATACTGAATAAAATGCCATTCTGATTGAATGATTTGGTTACGTGTATATTTTCCAATGGGTTTTATAACAGAAATAATAAGACTTGATTTGAATCAGTATACTATCTAAGAAACTGTCTAATGATTTTTCTATAAGAGAGAGAGAGAGAGAGAGAGAGAGAGAGAGCTGGGGTTTAACGTCCACTCGACACAAACTAGGTCATTCGGGACAAACATATGGTTTAATTTTATTTCAATAATTCGCTTGCCCGTAGAGGGTTTAGCAGTGAGAGGAAACCGGAGCTACTGGAGAAAACTCACGAGGTTGGTCAGGCGATCCTACTCCTTGTCACGTACAACCGGGGATTTGAAACCATGTCAGTTGACTCAATGACAGGCTTTACGATACAGCCTACACGTGCTAACCATTAGGCCATCAACCCCCCCTTTTTTTCTATATGCACCTTCAATGTACCTAGGATTATTTTGCTACACGGATTTATACGCTGTTATTGTCAAGATATCCAATCTGCCGCATTCCTGCGCACAGGAGATCTCGGTTTTAATCCTGACATTGCCCCAAAAAGTTGTTCGGGATTTTTCGATGTCAGTGGTACAGGACAGAGGGTCTAGAAGGGGAGAAACGTATGATCCTCCAGGTTAAACGATAAGCCAGATTCCCATGTATGGGGGTCTAACGTCCTACTGATATGCCTCGAACTGGGCTAATGAAGGCGGACATACGCCATACAGTGTACTATGAGGTAAAATGTGCCCGGGCAACGGCGCTACTGCCTACTCTGATATCGAATTCTAACCACCAAGGGTTCTTTTACGTCAATGCCAATGTGTACACGGGTACTCGATTTTTCGTCCCATCCGAACGACTAGACAGCTGTCGATGTCAGGCCCTCCGTCCTGCATCACTGACAAGTGCAAATCACGCTGGAAATTCAGGATGAACTATATCGACCAGTACAGGGATCAAACAACCGACCTCCAGGCTAGCGAGCCAGCAGGCTCTTGCCCAATTAGCTACCATGACCCCGTCCTGTGTATAAGTTTGAAATCATGTTAAAGGTACAATGACACTCTTGCTGGCTTGACAGGTCCATAAAAAAAAATAGTCTTATTCTAACTACAAGATGTTTAAGTGTCCTACCTGTTGTGTAAATTATCCATTACAACCTATCTTACTTGTCCAGATGGTTCGAAAATGTGTTTAAATCCAAGTTGCATTTGAAAGTGCTTACGTAACACTATTCAAACCATGTTACGGCATGTAGTTGAATTTTTCCAATTTTTAAAATTAGGTATGTTAAGATGAAATTTGTATCATTTTTTAATTGAAATATTGTAAAATAGTACAAATTGTTGACCAGAATAAAGATTGGAACATATTATTCAGTTACAACAAGAGTGGTATTGGGGCTTTAAAGGTATGTAAATGGTGGGCAACGAAATTAGAGCAACCCTGTCCTGGACAATTTCCCTCATAGCGCATCGCATATCGTTGCCTGTCTTCATTAGCCTTGTCGGTGCAATAAAGTACAATGTTGAACTCCATTTTGTGTCATTTCAATACAAACGTGTACATGTTTTTGGTGGATGTCATGCATCAGGTAGATTATGCTTGCTGGTTTTGAAACATTTACTTTGCTATGGTTCCGCCATATTAAAGGACCTAAGTCCGTAACTCAAAATCCTCCAAAATCCTCCAAAATCGTTGATATCGAAAACACGAGTTATTGGGCAATTTAAACCAACATTGATGATGTAAACTTACCGGGAAAAGATGAGCTTCTGATATCCGATATTTAAGATAAAATATATATTTTTTTTAAATTGGTACACGAATCGTGTACCATAATGCGCTTCACCCCAAGTTGTATTGAGTCACTTGAGGGACGAAGCTAGACACATTACACCAAGTAAAACGGAGTTATGTAGACTGGAATAACTAGACGCTAGTCTTATGCACATGATTGGCATTGCTGGCTTATTTGGCCAAACATAACCGATTTGAAATTGGAGTAAAAACGGAAACCATTGAATGTAAATCAGTTTATATACATTCATATTACAGTAATATAATAATATGCGTTCTACGAACCACTTTTGTGAATTTCTAGGTCCCAAATGTTAGCGATTTAGCTCCTGTAACACGGCTCCCTCCCCTTGTAAAGTCAATGCACTATTACACGAATGTATCTCGATTATTTATTACTCTTGACTTTTATTAACCTCATTGATCGATGATTCTATATATTTTATTCATGAAATGAAATGGAGTTAAACGTCTTATATGTCTGTATCAAATGTGCTTCGTCATTGCGGCCGTTTTGCGTCTTATCAAATTCCAAATGTCAAGGGTTCTTTAACGTACACGCCAATGGATATACTTGATCATTGATACCAACTAGGTCATTTCGGGACTAAAATATAGTTTAACTTTATTTTTAAAAATTCGCTTGCACGTAGGGGTCTTGTGCAGTGGAAGGAAACAGGAGGACCCAGTGAAAACCCACGAGGTTGGACAGGCGATCCTACTCCTTGTCACGTACAACCGGGGATTCGTACACTTTATGACATATTTCGGTCTACACCACCATCTGCCACCCCCTCCCTCCCTCCTCCTCTACCTCTCTGTGTCAGGGAATCAGAGATCTAGGTTGTAGAACTTCAGATTTAACCTAAAATTCTTAATATATACTCTCTCTCTCTCTCTCTCTCTCTCCCCCTCTCTCTCTGTAATTATGTAGGCCTACTTTATAGTAATTCAAGATTAAAACCAAAACGGAATTTTCTATTTATAATGAATATTGCAATAAATATTCAAGAATCCAAGTTAATCAATGTACATGCTAAACGTTGCGATAATCTGTATAAAGTCAATAATTTGTCCTTAATACCCTGGTTGCATCGCGAGTTAATGTTAAATAATCGCCCAACTACGTTCAGGCTATTCCAAATTGAAATAAAAGTATCTTTTTGTTTTTAAACAATCCGAGCAGAAAGAATAAATAATTTCGTTCTGAAAATATTTGATATTCTGTATATTTGTATGTAGAACCACAACAAAAACAAACAGTAACTACAAGGCAGCAGTCTACATTACACATACAATAAATCTGAGAGATAATGCTATAAGTAATATCAAATGCTCAAATTTAGTTACAAGTTACTTTGTATTTGGTGATGCATGTGTTTAACGAAAGTAAGACGTATTTCAAGAAATTTAAATTTTACTATTTTAGTTAAAATATTCGCAATAATAGAGTAACTAAAGTTACAGTTAATAGCGGGGCATTATTTGCCTTAAAGGGACAATCCCGAATTAAACAGAGGCTCAAAAATAAAAGTCTGAGAATGTATGAAAATAAAACGCCAAAATATAGGGGAATGGTGTATTTACCTTGTCTCAAAATTTCAACTCAAAATATTGAGTCGTTTGGACGTGAACGCCAAAACTGCTTATCCGGACACGTAACCCTTTTACGATTTCGGGTCAATTGTTTCGTTGGGTGACCTTATAACCGATTACGGTTACCCGAGAAGGTTTTGCAGTGAATAACCCACGTGCCGTACTTGATAGAGAAAGGCAAATTTCAACTAGACATTATTTTATAAAAAAAAAATGTTTGGTTTAATCCAGATACCACAAAATACACCTTTGGGCACCAGTCGAAAATTCCAGATGAAGACTGACGGATTTAAGTCGTTTGAAAACGTATCAAAAATACTGAAGTAGTTGCTCGGCCCTTGACTCGAATATTTTAAGGGATTTTAACACAAAATTAAGCAGTTTTATTCCCAAAACAAATATCGGGATTAGCCCTTATATTTGATATAAACAATGATAAATTCCTTATTCGATGTGATCAGCCGAGTTAAATAGTGACACTAGATTACTGACTGTTGGGGATCTAATAAACCATGACGGTGAGAAATTATGTCTTAAATCTCGCAAGATTAGACAGTATAACATGAAGTGGATTTCATCGCCAAATTGATAAGTCTTACACAGTTTGCATATATACTCTATCCGGGGGAATTTGCCCCTATGACCTTGTTCTATCTCGAGAAGAATGGTTGAACATTTAAAGTTTGCTATCGCAAATCTCAGCTTCTGTTGAAGATTGCTGTTTAGGTATGATTCGCAATTATATACTTGATTTAAGTAGACTGTGAAACATACATTTTGGGGAATTGCTAATACAATCATGCCATTCTTGAAGACTTACATCGCTCACACGTTGTTTAAAGCACGGCATTAATTGTGCAATATTGTCAACACCTTGATTAAACAAAACATGACCAAATCCGTATTTTAAAGCGCGAATTTCATATTTTCGGAAAAAGTCAAAACATATAGAGAATCTCCTATGAGTGTTTTTTGATATCAAAAAATATCAACACAAGTTGATAAAGTAAAAAAAAACGAGGCTCTGCCGAGTTTTTTTACTTTATCAACGAGTGTTGATATTTTTTGGTATCAAAAAACACGAGTTGGAGATTTTATTTATCACCCAATCCTTTCTTACATGCACAAATAAAAAAATATAATTCTTTGGTATAGATTTCACTTTTATAGAACCAAATTACATTACAGCGTAGTGATACATCATTTTTTGAAAGCAGTTTAGCTATTGTATCGTCCTATATACTGACCCAGTTTTTTCCTTCAAGGTCAATTAAATAAAAGCAGTTTCCTTTTTTTTTATAAAAAAGTCACTCTTTACTTAAACAAAGTGGTTTCTTTAAAATAAAAGAAAGTAGTTCCTTTTTGATTGACCAATCAAATTTATGTAAAGCGATATCACCACTGTGTATATATCACAGTAGATTATGTAATTTATCACACAAGCGATATCTACTGTCAAATGTATTATTGGGTGATAAAATAATTTCTATGCCTTTGGCTCAATAGGTTTTCAACTCACTATTATACGACCATGGGCATTATTTCCCACCCTTAAAAATCATTGACACAGGAAATAATAACCCAATTACCTCCCATTGCCTCCATGCACAAGCTTCCTTAAAACGTTGGAATTTGAAGTTGAAAATGATATGTTTGCCAATTTATCAGCTGGCAATAGTGGATTATAATAGGATCATTCTTTAACAAGGCTTGATTTTAATAAAATTTAAAAATATAACTTAAAAATTTGAAATCGTAGCTTTAACAAAATCTTACGTACATTAGTGCACCAATTTATTAATTCTGCTATGTACATCCAGATCATATAACACTTTGTAATATAATTTCGGTAATCTGGAGTTATCCATGCCTAATAATTTAAACCAATACTTAATGGGTTTACATACATAATTGGTGTATAATTCATATTTACCACTTTCGGTTCTTGCTAAAGCATTTGTTGTTTTAACACTAGTGCATAATAACCACTTACAAAATCTATTTCGGACTTGTTCGATATCTATTCTTAATTCAGTTCCCAACACTTCAGCCCACTAACACAGTACAGGAGAAACCTTTGAATCAAATAGTTTGAATGCGATTTTAACATTTTTATGACCTAGTTTAGAAATACAAAGTTCGATGACATTTAAAAATTTAGAAGCTGGTTGTGCTAATGTTGTACAACATAAATTCCTTTTGAGAATACAACTCCTAAGTATTTATATTGATTCAAGACCTCAATAGATTTCCCTTGATAATACCACTTCTCCCTCCTTGTATGTTCCATATTTGATGCTCTATATTTGCATGCTCCAGATTTAGAAGACATGCAGGGATCCTGTCTGTTGTTGTAGAAATCGATGACTGGTTTACAATGGAACACATTATGCACACCATGTTTGAGAATTTTAAAGATAAATGGTGATCCACGGTGATTCAGAAATCTGAATACAATTTCTAATGGTGATCAACAGTGATTTATATTTCTTATGACCGTGTGGTCCGTCAGATATTACAAGAGTCTGGAATAGTTCTTCAAATCTTTAATACTGGAAACTTATAATAATAATTATCTACATACACTTTACTGGACCTCGGATAACCGACAAGTACCTAATGCTACTAAGTCAGATAGACCTGGAAGACTGATGCATCAAGTACAATCACATATTTATATGGAATTACTTCTAATCACTTGGATAGTTCAAGTGTTGACATAAATAAGCATTGATGTAATGATGTACAATATAAAGGAATAAAACAATGGTAAATAAAACAATTAATAGATTAAACATACGATTAGCATTACTAGACAGGCCATATTGACAGTTACTTTCTATCTATCTATAAGAGTTTTATAAACAATAAGAGATGCCATTGGCATTACATAACATTTCATCATTGGCATAGTCACCTTTTAATAGCACACATACAATTAATGTTTTAAAGGAATATAATAGTTATTGTCCCGAGAGTTTATATAAATTCAGTTTGAAGGCTTTCACTTTTAAAATTAATAATGTATTATATTCAAGATTTAAATTATAACATATGACTACTATAACCTGCACGGTTATATTCTACAGTCAGTTGCTAATGATGATCTACAGTGATTTCCAAAAGTGATCTAGGATTCTGAAGATAACTTTCAATGGTGAAACATCGTGATTCAGAATTTTAAAAAAAAAAATTACTAACAAATGGTGAAGACACTTTCTAATGGTGATTAACAGTGATTTATAATTCTACAGACAGTTGCTAATGTTGATCCACAGTGATTTCCAATCGTGATCTAGGATTCTGAAGATAGTTTTCATTGTGAATCAGAATTATAAAATGATTACAAACCAATGTTCAATGGTGATACACAATTTATAAGAAATAATATTCAATAATGACCCAACATGCTTCTGAAGACAATTTCCTATGGCGAGCAAAAACAAAAAATACAAATTCCAGTAGTGATCCACCGTAAACCAAATACGAAAGCTTTAATCAATTCTAGACCATCTGATGGACGCGACTTAAATGGGAGGGGAGAGAGAAATGGGGTTTAACGTCCACTCACCACAACTAGGTCATTTCGGGACTACGATTCAAATGGATGAGAATACCAAATTTAACGATATTATGGATCATCTAGACTTTGTCACAATTGTCAAGTACACAACATCTTCAAACATCCATAGCAGGATCGGTGAGTGTCTATCCCTTTGAACTCCTGTAAGCGCTGGTAGGGGTGGGGTTGGTCGTTAAAACACCATAAGGTCTCTTATTGAGTCAAGTAACGTGGTTGTTGTCCGGGTACTCCAGTTTCCTCCCATCGCTAAAGGCCTATACGCACAAGCGCATTAATGAAATAAAATTTAACCTTTGTTTGTGTCGAGTGGACGTTACCCCCCCCCCCCTTCTCTCCCTCTAAGCGTCTAATAATGTGTGACGGAGGCAGACACGTAGGACGTCAAATCCATTATATTTAAATTCATATATTCATTAAAGATACTAACTGTTCACAAATAATATCAAATTATTTCCAAAAAAGTCAGATTCAGTCCTAGAGACAACTTCTTGCGTAACATCCATTGGCCCATTTCTAAGAATAAAACTAGTTTTAATCAAAAATGGCGTGGTAACCCTACATTTTTCACAGAATGGCAAATTAAGTCAATTTATTCAGTTTATGATTCAAAAAGAATATATTAAGGACAATTTCTTTAATGTCATTTTCTTTCGGTTTCTTTTTTAGCTTCCGATTATATGCGTCGCCTGGGGAACGTAATAATAACACGCCGTAATCTAGTCTGATAGATTGAGATTCTTCTGTATAAATATAAACCGCTGATAACGTAAGTGGCGAGGGCTACCATTCTTTGCACCTAAACCTGTATTTATAGCCGTATTTTCGTACTTATGATGTCAGAAAAGCTAATGTAAATGTTACGTATGGCGTCATTATGTTTTCAGGGGTAGTGGGGTTTAATAATACTACGCCATGTTCCTCATATAGATAGCCTATAACGTATAATGGCCGGGCTATCTCAATTTATTCCTGTTTTAGTTAATTGATTGTGACGGGTAATGTGTAAACGTATTGATTTTCATGTACTTCTTAATGGCATTGTACCTACTAATTTATCTTTCAGCTACCAATTTCTTTCTTACCAATTCAAAGGCAATTATCTAAGAAAAGATAGTTTCGTAAACAATACTTTAGGTATGCGCAATCCGGTAATTGATATTGGGAAATTATCTGGGCGCGCAATGTGCTGTTATAGATTTCGCTTCTTTGTGTTTCGACAAGAATACTTGCAATATAATATGCTGTTGTTGTGAGGTTAATTACGTTTGCTTTTGTATTTAACCGTATTTGTCCGTGTAACTCAGATTGAGAAATGCGAGGGAGCTACGATTGCTCGGTGAATCCGGTGCTCGATCGCTAACCGTGAGGATAGGCGTTATCTGAGAAAGTTTCCGACGTGGTTTCTCCTTGTCAGTAATGGAGACGGAGGGCCTGACAAGGACAGCTGCCTAGTCGTTTGGATGGGACGAAACACCAAGGTCCCGTGAACACATTGGCGTGCAAGTAAAAGTAAAAGATCACTTGGCAGTTGGAATTCAGTTGCTCCCCTGGCAAAAGTTTTCCTCATAGCAGACTATATGGCGTATGCCCGTCTTCAATTAGCTGTCTTTGTCAGGCCCTGTAAGGGGAAACCGCGTCGGAAAATCTTGATGAACTTTCTCGGCCAATGCAGGGAACGAACACCCAGCCTCCAGACTAGCGAGCCAGCGTCTTACCCACTTAGCAACGGGATCCCCACAATTTTACTTAAATAATTCGCTTGTACGTACGGGTCTTCAGAAGTGGTCAGAAAAGGCACAGTGGTACACACAGGGACCAGAAAATCCCGAGGAACTTTCTCAGATAATGAATGAAATGGGATTTAACGTCCTACGCTTTTGCGTAGAGGTCTTTGGCAATAAGAGGAAACCGGGCGGCCCGGAGAAAACAGAGGAGGTAGGGCAATGGACCCTGCTCCGTGTCACGTACAAATAGGGAAATAACGCGCACGCGCTAATCATTCGACAACCCAACCCCCCAGCGAAGAAAGAACATTGGATAAAAGGCTTATAGATCTGTTAGCAAATAATTTGGACGCTCTTTAGTAAAAATTGCCATAGTTGCGTCATTATTTAAATTTCAACCACAATGTTGCAGATTAGAAAGTGCGGAAATATTCATTATCAACACTGAAACACCGAGAATGGCGAAAACAGATTTCCAGTTCCTTTTTTAAAATAATTTCATTTACTCTTTAGCTTGTTTTTCTGTGAATGAAAAAGTAATTTGATCTGACAATTGATTGTAGATTATATTACATTAATAATGAAGTCATTATACGTGGGATAATGGTGTAGGTGCATCTTTGACTTAATAAAGATTTCAACCGAGGTTTCACTATAATAGGGTCGGAAATAAATTGAAATTGCGTTTAACGTCCTTTTTTATACTCCTTCCGGACTAATGAAGACGGACATATTATGTATATATTTTAATTAGGAAGTGGGGTTTTACGTAGGCGAAGCCTATTGTCAAATCGCATTCAGAAAACCTGGACCGCCCAGTTAGGAGCAGAACAGTAGGACGTTACACCCCATTTCATTTCATATTGCAGGTATATATCACGTGATTTGTTGCCTTGCCTACGTTTGGAAAATATAGAACCTGGCTTTAGTCCCCAACCAGACTCGAGAATGTTTTTGACTGTAAATGGTGCTTACTAGAGTATATCCAGCAGAGATTGTTAGTACTCTCCAACATACTTATTTATTTAAAGCGGTCATTGTGGAATCCAGAAATTCCCGATCCTCCCCAACCTGCCACCCTCGAAACTTTCAATTAACGTCCTATTTTTCTGCACCCACTGGACTAATGAAAACCGCGCACGCCTATGCCAATTGTCATTTTACGTGATGCTTCCCCTGCCAGCCCCTTCGGCCTGCACCATTGACAATGAGGACACCGTACAAAAATCCAGACGAGCTTTCTCGGACAACACTAGTAACGAACCCGAGATCTCCAGGTTTAGCAGCAAATCGGATACTAATCCAGTAAATAAGACAGGCTAGCAATGACATCGAGAGGTTATTATGGTCTGGATAAGTTTATTATTGTCTAATTAACAATTTAGATAACATTTCAGGCCTAAAAAAGACATCCAATAAGCAGATTTGGCTCTTGCACAATGTATGTTTAAATATCCATACAAATCTAATTATCACACTAATTTACAATACACAGTTGCTTTTACAAATGACAATGCATTTTTTTTTTCATGTTATAGTCTTCAAGGTGAGAGATAATTGTTGCCTAGGGAGAGTACTGGATGCCACTGGCACTTCTTGATTGATGAAAATTCTGCTGCTTTGATTAATAAATGTAGACTAGTAATTATTTCACCTTATTTCATGATGGACGAATGTAGTGCGAGTCATGTAAATAGACAATTTTTTAATTATTTTTTCTCCTCTTTTCGTTTATTTTTGGTCTAGAATTAGAGAAAAGGGATCAAATTTGCAATTTCATTGCAGTTTTGGGCAATACTGATGAGGGATAGCGAGGGGAAAGGGGGTGTAAAGTGTCTTTCTGCGGAGCGATCATTATGTCGGAAGTGAGATTTAGACCCCAATCAACATTAAATCCCAGGAGCAAAATTTCTAAACGGCCACCCTCCTACAATAAAATAAAACCAAGTACGAACAATCCAAACCATTAGACAAATTTCGAAGTCCTAAAAACGGTATAGGCAAAAATGTGTAATATCGCAAAACAGTGTAATCAGCATATGGACTGTTCACCGTGAACAAAATACACGACGAACAGTGGTAACAGATGTCCTAGGAAGATTAAGCTTACCCTGCCTGGCGCCACACCCACCATAGCTGCATCCAATCTATTAGGCGAAATCTCGGTAAAATAGCGTGATAGACCAATGAACTATCGGTATGCAATTTGCACGTGATGAACAGTGTTAACGATGTAGTACACATATATTATCAGGGAGATAGTATACCCGTCAATTAAATATGTCTAGAATAATAGTCGAGAGAGACATGCTATATTTACCGATCAAGTCAATATGACGACCATAAAACTTTTTAAATGCTTTAATAAGTCTAGTTCGCAAGTATCCCTGTAGTTGAAGCTTAGATGACAAATGCCTCGATCTACACAAAAAAACAGAATAGAATGAACAAGCTCTCGCGTAACGAATTAGCTGAGACACAAACACTCCATAAGCTGGTGATATTGGAATGTTACTACTAATAAATGGAAAGTTAACAATCGGAAAGTCAAAGTCATCACGTTTATCGTACAATTTAACACTTAGTTTATGGCAATTGTCAAAATCGAGACGCAGATCCAAGTAGGAAGCGCAATTGTCACTGTCAGTAGTATTTTTAATTTCGAGCTCATCAGGATATATGAATTTTGGATTATTCAGTGATAGAACATCATCGATATATCGATAAGTGAAATTAAAATGTCTAACTAAACGTTTATTGGATTTCACGAGTGCCTGCATGTACTCGGAGATTGCCAGGATGTGAAGAAAAAGTTATACAGCCTGTCGTGTTATAGCCATTTTGTGATGCAGGACGGGGTCGGGGGCTGACAAGGACAACTGCCTGGTCGTTCAGAAAGGACACAACCCGAGGTCCCGTGTATACCGTTGCGTGCACGTAAAACATCTCCTGGCAGTTTGACGCATTTATTAACATAAAATATATTTATAGATTCGTCACATACGAGTAGGCCGTACTGCCGTTGTCCGGGCAAAAGTCCCCCCATAACACACTGTATGGCGTATACCTGTCTTCATTAGCACAGTTCGAAGCAGATAGTAGCACGTTAAACCCCATTTCATTTAATTTTCATACAGCCATTTAGCATTGAAGACAATGGGCAAATACTAATTGCTACTCTGAGTTTTGATGTCTAAAGGATTTCAGTTAGATTGCGTTTGATGATATACATGTATGCTGGCAGTGGAGATAATTATGGTCGAACCAATTTAAATTTTATTTCCTCGCGATCTTGTTCAATTAACAACCCACTTAATTCTTTTGCACGATGTTCTGTTCAAATTTCAAAACTTACTATTGGAACTAAAGGCTTTTGATCAGAGCAAATAACTGATAAATTCGGGGACAGCATATGTACCAGATATTCAAACTAGTGTGACCTAACCAACATTTTCGTTTCTTGGTATTCACGAAGTTTCTTGATACCTATATTACTAGTATATTAAAGATGGTATTGGCGTGGTATTGGGTGGTATTGGGTAGTATTAGGTCGTGTTGGGTACATCGTGCCGTCGGTATAGATTAGGTACAGAGCTAAGAGTTGAAAACAAGATAATGTCAAGGGGAAATGCTGCCAAATTTCTCCACGCTGAACCGAGATATTATCCTTCATGAGAGTTGATCAGAAGGGGGCATCGAGAGTTGATTTAGATCTTTTCATGTTCATAAATGTCTAGTTCATATATCATTTACGACCGAAAAAAAGACCTTCAATGGGAAGACTTAGATTTTGAGAATTTCAGAATTGTATGATCATGACGTAATCTCACATGTGTCACGCGGGATATGGTCCGTGTAAGAATGGTATTGACAGTTTGACAGACGTGTTTATTACAGGAAGGTGTCACTTGGTATCTAAAATGGCGGGTATTAGCACAGGAAAGGTCGTAACATTTCTTAATCGCTCCAATCCAGACGAGTCTCTAACTTCCCAGGCTTCCCCGGAAACACGTGTCTGTGATATCACTTTGGTTGGAAGCGGACATCAGATCAGGTCAGGTACACGAAGGGCAGGAGTTTTTAATACGTCTGACAGATGTGATCGTAAATTAATCAACAGAGAGAAATGTACCTTGGTACATAAAATTACAATAACAAGTCTTTATACATGGACGTATTGGGCTATCACGGTGGCTAAGTGGATAAGGCGCTGGTTCGCTAGCCTGGAGGTTGAGTGTTCGATCCCTGCATTGGCCGAGAAAGTTCATCTCGATTTTCCGGCGTGATTTCCCCTTGTCAGTGATGCAGAAGGAGGGCCTGACAAGGACAGCTGCCTAGTCGTTCAGATGGGACGAAAAACCGAGATCCCGTGTACAAATTGGAGTGCACGTAAAAGATCTCTTGGCAGTTGGAATTCGATATAAGAGTAGGCCGTAGCGCCGCTGCCCGGGCAAAATTTCCCTCATAGCACACTGTATGGCGTATGCCCGTCTTCAATTGGCCCAGGTTAGGTGCTTAAGCGTAGGACGTTAAACCCCATTTCATTCATTCATTCATAGTCGTATCTGTACGTATAAATATATCTCACGAGAGTGAATTAGTTATAAATGAATGAATTGAACAGGAATTAAACGTTATATTGTTCTGTGGTATCTGGTCAAATGAAGATGGTCATATGTGCTACAAGGGAAATGTAGCCAGGAAATCGGTGCTGTGGCCCACCCTTACTTTGAATTCCAACTGCCAATGGTTATTTTACGTGCACGCTGTCCCTTGCCAGGTCCTCTGTCCTACACCAATGAACAGCATTTAAATTCCTGCCGTCACGGATTCTTTTACAATATGTTCGTGACAATGTAAATTTTGAAAATAAGTTACTGAATAACGGAGTGGGATAACAGACATTCTGTCTAACCAAAGACTTTAGACCCAGCCAATCAAATAGTACTACACTAATCCAAAATCCAGACAACGTTTAAAGAGAGAGAGAGAGAGAGAGAGAGAGAGAGAGAGAGAGAGAGAGAGAGAGAGAGAGAGAGAGAAAGAAAGAGAGATAGAGAGAGAGAGAGATGAGGTTAAACGTCCACTCGTTACAAAGTAGGTCATTTCGGGACTAACATGGTCTAATTTTATTTCAATAATTCGCTTTCGCGCAGGGGTCTTTAGCAGTGGGAGGGAAACCAGGGGACCCGAAGAAAACCCACGAGGTTGGACAGACGACCCCATCCTTATCACGTACAACCGTGGAATCGAAACAACGCCAATTGACTCAGTGTCAGGCTTTATGATACAGCACGCACATTCTAACCATTCGGCCATCCAAACCCCTGATAACGTTTCAAGAAGTGTTATTGCAGAATATAGCAAATGGAGACCCAAGCATATTCACTCTAAAAGTATGTTTGGCGTTCTGTGTATTTTATGAAAACGAAATTATTTTTTAACCATGATCAGTCTTGTATATTCCATTAAAATTAATTTTGTAAAATATGGTTGACCCTTTTACCAACTTGTAATTATGAATAATGTCATAGAAATGGAAAATCCGTTGTATAAAAAATATTAAAAACCTGCTATGAAATCTACTATCTGGAACAATCAACATATTAGACTATATAAAAGTAGTATATTTGATTACGTTTCAACCAAGAACTAATATAGGCCTTTGCCTGTTGTTCAATCCAATTCAGCTTATTGAATACAATTTTGTTTTAAATAATCCAGAAGAAATATGGGAGATATCATTATAATACACAAAATGCAAAACAAATATGAACAATGTAATACTGATTATTAAAATTTAAACAAGAAGAACACGTTATAAAAAGACAATCTAATTTGACCTAAGAGAACTTAAAGGAGCTAAATCGCTAACATTTGGGGCCTAGAAATTCATAAAAGTGATTCGCAACGCATATAATACTGTAATATGAATGTATATAAACTGATTTACATTCAATGGTTTCCGTGTTTAAGCCAGCAATGTCAATCATGTGCAAAAGTCGAGCGTCTAGTTATTCCAGTCTACTAACTCCGTCTGACTTACTGCAATGTGTCTAGCCGCGTCCCTCGAGTCTCTCAATACAACTGGAGCTGAAGCGTATTATGGTACACGATTCGTGTACCAATGTTAAAAAAAATATTTTACCTTAAATATCGGATATCAGAAGCTCATCTTTTCCCGGTAAGTTTACATCAGCAATGTTGATTTAAATTGACCAATAATTCGCGTTTTCGATGTCGACGATTTTGGAGGATTTTGAGTTACGGACTTAGGTCCTTTAAAGAAAGGTTCTCACATAAGTATTTAGCGGGTGGTTATTTCCAATTTTGGTATATATGTAAAGTAGATAGAGATATCCAATCATACTAGAAAAATACTTGATTCCCCGAAAAACTCTCATGGAGCGTATGTAGGACACAAATGTAAGAGTTCCCCTAATCAACAGCCCGACGATTAGGAGTTTCGTGCTTGATGTCAAAGTTCACACGCGAACATCGAGCGCTTGGTGTACCAGTTTACGTACAACACTTTCTAAGATAAAAATGACTGACAAAGACACGGGCAGTGGATAATCCGAGGACTGAATTAGGATTCGATATTTGGAATAAATATTAATCGATTAAAGACAGCATCGTCTTATGATTGCAATGAATTCTCCTCTGACGCCCGAGGTAGGTTAGTCATTGACACAAAAATGACCTAGTTTGATCGATTTTTTATAGCAGGGCATTCCTTGGCAATTACAATGTTAGAGAAGGATTTGTAGCAAAAATATGACAAATTAATTAGTTTGAATATGTTTTTACTCCACATACCATTAAATCACACAGTTTGTACCCGGGAGTGTAACTTTAACAGGGTTACAAAAAAAAGAGAATACGATTACAGAAGATATTGCAATAAAACATTATTTAACATATAATCTAAAGATATCTTTGTTACACCAAATTCATAAAACATCTGAAATACCACTATTAATAATATAGAAACCAGAAAAATATTCCAGTTAGCAAAAACTATATGCTGTAACACACAATCTCTCAACATTCGTTAAAAGTACGTACATCGAATGATATATAACACAAAACTATGCGCACTCAAATTAACTGAGAGTTCGCTATGCACTGTCTGTAACTCATATCTTGTAACCCGTAACACAAAGAATATTAACCAACTTGTCTGAAAGCCTATTAAAAATTCTATTACCGATATCTGTCAATTCCCTACATAACCAATTACAGTTAATGTATACTCTGACGTGTAGACCTATATATTTTAAATAAAGTCGAATTTACTTTGTAATAGTCTGGAGGCTCAGTGCGCGCGGGGGGGGGGGGGGTGTCCACCAAATGGGCACAAAACCCGACCCAACTTTTCTAGAGTAAAATTTTGCGTAGAATACGATGCCGAGTGGTAATCAGTCCGCCGTTGGGGCGTTTTCGAGATTTCCGGGGTCAGAGGTCAAATGAGGTCATTTGCACTAAAAGTGAATGCGCAACCATTCTTGTATGATGAATATATGCTGAAAATGATCGAAAGTTATCACTCTTTCAATAAAAATGTAAACTTGCTAAATTTGACTTTAGACTTATTAACGTCAGAGGTAAAAAAGGTGAAATGTTCCGATTTTCCCCTTGGAAGATTTAAAGCAATGAAATGTCAGCATAAAATATAAAAACTAAAGCGAAACCTTATATTAATAATAATAGGGATAATTAATCTTATCTTATCTTGGCACACAACTTTTACTTTGGAACGTCGAAAAAGATCTTGCATAACAGAACCAAAAGACTTCAAAACATGTTTGAAAAATACGTAAAAACTGTCAAATCAAAATCTCTCCGAATTAGTTTTACAATGAATTCTATACATAATGATACTGGTTGTCAAAAAAAAAATATGGAATAGTTTCATAGTTGGATTCCAGCCTGCAGGCCGCGTCACAAAGGCAGTCAAACATTTCCCAAGTAACATTTACCAATACGACGTTTATATACCGAAGCTATTACGTACAATGCATCCGCTGGTTTTATCGGTGTCTATATATATTCCGGAGAAATTCGTGACAACTCAAAAAAAAAATTGGTAAACATTTAATCTCGTGGTCAGATACGTGTTTTTCAGTCACAGATTAACGTCGGTTTTCTCAGATTGGGATACCTGGAAATCCACGCGGCCTGCAGACTGAAGCCTTACTGTGAAACTATTCAATTATTTTTCGGACAACTAGTTTCATTATATATAACGATCAATGTTATATTTAATCGGGGAGATTTTGTTTTGACAGTTTTTGAGTATTTTTGAAACAGGTTTCGAAATCTGTTGGTTCTGTTATGTAAGATCCTTTTCGACGTTCCAAAATAAATGTACAGTGCTAAGACCACATAAAGATAAGATTTAAATATTCCTACTATCAACTAGACCAGGTTTCGCTTTAGTTTTTAAATTTTACGCTGTCTTTGTATTGCTTTAAATCTTCCCAGTGATTAATCAGAAAATTTCACCTTTAACCCCCGGCGTCACAAAGACTGAAGGTGAATTTAGCAAGTTGACATTTTTATTGAAAGAGTGATAACTTTCGGTCATTTTCAGCACATTTTCATGATATAAGAATGGTTGCGCATTCACTTTCAGTGCAAATGACCTCAATGACCTTTGACCCTGAATATCTCGAAAACGCCCCAACGGCAGACTGATTACCACTCGGCATCGTATTCTACGCAAAATTTTACTCTAGAAAAGTTGGGTTTTGTGCCCATTTGGTGGACACCCCCCGCACTGAGCCTCCGGTCTATAATTTTAAAATGAGTACATTATTGTGTTATTAATTATTAAATATCATAATAAACACAATTTTCAAATTATACTTGTCTTGTTTATCTGTGAAGGGATATGTTGTGTAATTAATAATATTTTTCTTTACAGGAATATATCTTGTAATTGATTATCATTTATCTTTAACGGAATATATCTTGTAATTATTTCTCATTTAATGTAATTATTTCTCATTTAATGTAATTATTTCTCATTTAATGTAATTAATTATCATTAATTAATGTAATTAATTATCATTAATTAATGTAATTAATTATCATTTAATGTAATTAATTATCATTTAATGTAATTAATTATCATTTAATGTAATTAATTATCATTTAATGTAATTAATTATCATTTAATGTAATTAATTATCATTTAATGTAATTAATTATCATTTAATGTAATTAATTATCATTTAATGTAATTAATTATCATTTAATGTTATTTATTATCATCTATCTTGAAAGAAATATATATTGTATAATTATTTATCATTTATTTTTATCAATTATCTTCTATCTGTAAAGCAATATATATTGTGTAATTAATTATCATTTAATGTAATTAGTTATCATTTATCTTTGAAGGAATGTATCGTGTAATTAATTGCCATTTATTTTTATCAATTATCTTCTATCTGTAAAGCAATATATATTGTGTAATTAATTATCATTTAATGTAATTAGTTATCATTTATCTTTGAAGGAATGTATCGTGTAATTAATTGCCATTTATCTTTGAAGGGATATATATATATATATTTGTATTGTGTAATTAATTTTATATTCTGGTAAACGAGTTGGATAAAGCTATTAAAACAAACCCCAAAAAACACCCCACCAGAAATGTAAGGCATTCAAAAAAATATGGAGTTTTATAAGATCTCCCATTAAAAATTCATTGATATTTGTTTACGTCAGTATTTCTTTATGCAATCCATAAACAGAATTATCAATGAATCACAGGATCAAATCTGATGCCATATCGAGGAAAGGATGAGATGAATCAGAGAAATTTTTTCGTTTGATAAATAATAAATGAAAATAACAATGAAATCGGTTGAAAAAAGTGGAGAAATATTATGCACGTGTCGGAGTGGACGGTGTTATAAAAAGGTTGAAATAGTGTGTACTACTGGGAGAAGTTGTTGTTATTAAAATGGTAAAATATTATTTACGAATAAGAATAGGGGTGGGGGATGGCTGAATGGTTAGCACGTGCGAGCTGTAACATAAGGCCTGCAATTGAGCCACCGGCGTGGTTTCGATTCCACGGTTGTGCGTGACAAGGAGTAGGGTCGCCTGTTCAACCTCGTTGGTTGTCTCCAATCCTCCAGTTTCCACCCACTGCTAAAGATCCATACAGGCAAGCGAAACAAGGAAATAAAATTGAACCAGGTGTTAGTCCCAAAATGACCTTGTTTGTGTCGATCTGACGTTAAAAAACATATATATCTATGTTCGAATAGATGTTGTTATAAAAAGGTAAAAATATTATGTACTAGTAAAAGCTGGACCAAACCTATTTTTGTGGTTTCTTCTGGCAAGTTTCTTAGGAAACATTTGTCTGCGATATTACCCTTGGTGAAAGTGGATGTAAAACCCCAGAAACGAACGAGTGAATGTACCAGTAAAACGAGCAAGTGCCACCAATAATCTTCGCTAAGGATTACATATAGTTGCTATTTAGACTTATTGTTCTTAACTAAATGTTAAATAATCAATCTGAATACATTTTAACCTTTATTAAGCCGGATAAAAAACCAGATATTGTCTGAATAGACGATTTTATAAAATCAATTTCATACTCAGGTGGGGATGAGGGGGTTGGTGTCTGCTGTCAGCGACGAGGATTTGCTTTGTTTTAGATTAGATGTTATTATAATCACTTTATGTACATTTGCTTTGTATAACGATTGACTGTTATATAATCATTTTATGTATATTTGCTAGATGTTATATAAGAGATTTATGTATATTTTCTTTTTATAACAAATAGATGTTGTATAAGCAATTCATGTATATTTGCTTTTTAAAACAATTAGATCAATGTTGGTACATTTTCAGCATCGATTAAGCCATGGAAATGCAAATGACGATTAACGACTTTGGCTCAGATCTTAAATTTTCAGATTGAAGCGATAGCAATGCCAATTACAATTAACCACCGAAAATAAAAAGGAAAAATATTTGTTCACGCGATTATTCACCAGGAAATTTGTCTAATCACCGAGAAGCTGTTTTTTATTCTGTTGTTATTTATTAGTATTGGCAAAGTACATAGTAGATCATTTTACACGTTAAAGCTTGTTTAAGATATTCTTATCCAAGTACATCTTAAACTAAGAAAATATTTACCTACTAAAAGTTTTAACTTGTCAGAGAAATAAGTATATAATATATATATATATTATAGTTAGGCCAAAACAAAAATTATGGGTTTGGAGGAAACTTCGTTTGGATCGCTCGTTATATTTCTTAATAATAATAATTAGGATCATTTGTTACATGTTACAACGGAGGAAAAAAAACGTTTTGGGTAGCTCGTTATATTTCACAATAAAGGGAACTTATTTCAACGTCTCTCGTTAAAGATTATAACAAAGCGGACTGTTTTGGACCGCTTGTTACAGTTTTTTTGGACCCATTGGATAGCTCATTTCCTTTCGGATAAATGAAACTCCTTTTGGATCGTTCGTTACAGATTATAACAAAGAGGGCTTCCTTTGGACCGCTTGTTACAGGTTACAATATGCGAAACTCCTTGTGGGTCGCTCATTAGGGGTTTTAATAAAGGGGACTCCTTTTGGACCGCCTGTTACAGGTTATAATATAGGAAACACCCATTCGGGTAGCTCGTTAAATTTCACAATAAATGAAACTCCCCCCGGATAGCTCATTACCGGATAAAATACAGGGGATTTCCTTTCAAATCACGTGTTACAGGTTATAATACAGGGATTCCCTTTTAAATCACTTGTTACGGGTTATTATAGATTTTTATTATAGAATCGACTGCATTATATACGAGCCAGGTCTGTCAATGGCAGTTCTTTCTCTTAGCCTGAAATACTATTTAAAGTATTATTTATATATTTACTCAACGTTTCAACAAGTATCCTCTTGTCGTTAAGAAGCACGGAGTAAACGAAACGATAATATTTTACAAATAAGCATTTAAAACTATAAAAATGTAGAAGAAGCCACAAAGAAAAGAATGAACGTACACTCAACACAACTAGGGCATTTCGGGACTAAAAAAAATTAAAAGATCAAAGAATAAGATGAAACACGATCGCCATTTATTTATTTAATTTAAAGATAAATAATCCAGACTTTGTTTATTATCGTAACAACGGTTGCAATCTACGCTATTCTTCAAACAGTCATAACTTCGACAAGAATAAAATAACGTGACCGAAATGTTGAATATATCCTTTTTTCATTATCCATTTTTAAACTACTATATAATAGCGAAAACGGCCAGCCCTTTATCTACATCTTACAGAATGCAGCTTTAAAGGACAATATTGGTGTCAATCATTATCACAAATTCGACCGTGTATCTGTTATCACTCGTCAATTCAGGCAGTTATATAGAGGGACAACTCGTGTTACTCTTTGACATTCGTCACTTCCGAATCATGACACCTGTATTAGTCATCTATCGTGTTTAACCAGTTCTATCACATGTGATAATAACTGACACAAATATTGTCCTTTAATAATTATCATAATTATCCATGTAGGTTGTCACTGACAATCAATCTTTTTATTGTAAGGGTATTGGCATTGGTTTTAAATCATTTTACTCGCTGAATCACCACGGCCCAATGTGAAGAAACAATGTTCAAAGGACCTAAGTCCATAACTCAAAATCCTCCAAAATCTTCGACATCGAAAACACGAATGATTGATCAATTTAAATCAACATTGATGATGTAAACTTACAAGGAAAAGATGAGATTCTGATATCCGATATTTAAGATAGAATAATTTTTCTAACATTGGTACACGAATCGCTTCAGCCCTAGTTTTATTGAGAGACTCGAGGGACGAGGCTAGACACATTGCACTGTATCACACGGCATATGTAAACTGGAATAACCAGGCGCTTAAAATGTGCACTGGGTTGAAACCGAATGGCTTATTTCGCCGAGCATAATTGATTTGCAATTGAAGTAAAAACGGAAACCATTTAAAGTAAATCAGTTTATATACATTCATATTACAGTATTATATGTGTTGTGACCCACTTTTGTCAATTTCTAGATCCCAAATATTAGCAATTTAGCCCCTTTAAATGTATATAAAAAGATCTACGACCCAATAACAATTGCTCTCCTTTCTTTGTCCTGTTGATCGGTGAAGTGCGTGTTGACATTCTTTTCCTCCAGAATTAATAATAGTTACATCTTAAGAGAAGATAACCCCTCAAACTCATTACCGTGTTTCTTATTTAATTAGAAAAAAAAAGCGCTGCTATTAATTATTCATGGTGTCTAATATTACTTGTTCTATTAACCTTTTTATCAGGAACCATTCCAATAATTGACTGTGGGGTGAACGTGTTATACGAAATAATGAGAATTTTCAGACGAAAAAAACCCAACAACATAATCGATAATTCCTTTTTAGTTCTATATTGTCTAGGGAGAGAGAGAGTTTATTATGGCAGTGTGTAATTTGCAAAAAGTAGACCAACGAGTTAGCTATCGATTGATGGTTTTTTAAAACGTGCATAGATCAACTGGGTCATTATGCAGGCGGACACGTGAAAATCGGCGATTTTTCACAAACATTTAAAGAGTGATGACCCTTGATTTATAAATAAATTCGACAACTAAATTAACAAGGGGCGGTCACTTGAAAGTCAGAGAGAAATGGCATTTCACGTCTACCCGAAACAAACTGTCATTTTGGGACTAACATATGGTTCAGTTTATTTTAATAATTCGATTGCGTGTTGAGGCCCCAAGTTCACAAAGTATTCTCAGATTATTTAAGTTGAGAATTTGCTCAACTTTCAATCATTGTTCATGGGAAAAAGCTTTGATCTAGTTATACAAAATTTTGCACATTGTTTCTTAGTGGTGTATTTGATACATTAAAACAACAAAAGTTTCATAAAAGGCTATATTTTACTTAAGAAAAGGTGAACAAGTAAGAGTAAATTTTCAACTGAAGTCTGTGAATGCTTTATGAACAAGCGGCCAGGTGTCTTTAACGGTGGGGGTAAACCGGGGGCCCTACTTTTTGTCACGTACAAGCGTAGGAATCGAAATGACGCAATTTGATATATTCAGTAACAGACATATAGTGTCACCCACGTGTTATCCCCGGGGAGACTAAAGTACAAAAAGGCAACCCTGTCCTTTAGTTCGAATAAGCTGATTTTATGAATGCCATACGTGGTGGCCAATAAGCGTGTCTTAAGGCTATCTGTATCATCATGTTGTGTGATGTAATAATTGTTATTACAATTAATGATTACCCAAAAAGAATGACCTTTCTTTTTCTTTGTTATTGTACTTTATTCTGCTTCTAATTTTATATGGGTCATTAATATATCTCAACATCTATCAGAATTGGTTTAAATATGTCCGTGAGCTAATTATTGATATAGTTAACGCAATGATTGCCCTAATAAGAATGACCTTTCTAATTTGTGTGCATAACATACAGTGAAATCCCACTTAACGACCAACTTAGTACTACGGGCAACTCACGTATATGACCTATATAAGCTAATGATTAATATAATTAATGATTACCTTAATAAGAATAGCCTTTCTAATCTTGGTGCACAACATAAAATACTTTTAACGGGAAAGAAGGCTATGAAAGTCAAATCAATAAAAAAGAAGGAGAAATTCGGTCGTCTGTTGACTAATATAAGTATTTTCTCGTTTTCCATGGCCATGTGTGCAATGCTTGATTTGCACACGGGCATATTTCGCCTCAATATTTCAACATGTTCAGTTGGCTTGCTATAATACAGCGCACAATTTCCCCATTATCCCACCCAGGAACGTGATGACCAATGATTTTACACGAGGAACAAGTTCTCGTCCGTAACAACCCCCCCTCCCCCAATTTTTGTTTATGTGTGCGTAGTGGGAGGTGGGTCGCTCTTAGTGCCTCCGAGTAATAATGGTCTGTGTGGAACATGCTAGAGTCGATTTGTAGCATAATTAGCCCACTCTATATGTTTGACACTGGTTAAGTGTTTTATAATTATATTAAAAACCACATTGAAACCGAGTGGTTTTTAGCCATCTGCAAGGGGAGCCCATAACCTCAAGGTGGCGCAAAAACTCAAACCCATGACGCAAAGCTCACCATTTTTTTTTGGTGTGGATATAGCCTTCGGAGAAAATATTTTGGAACATTTCGCGCGAACTATTTGCATTAGCAAATCAGATTGAGAACACAAATTTAAGCTCTAAGCTGTAATCTCATTCACAACGGGCATAAAGCTGTATTAAACATCCAAACCTTATACTTTCTGGTGTGCTTTAGACACATTCTCAAATCATACAACCAAGTTTAATAAATTATAAAAGAATATATTTATACATATTTTAACGATATAATGAAAACGGGGGTTCTGGAAAGTAAGGTATCTAGTAATTCGGATGGAACGAAAAAAAATGTTTACACGTTACCGTAAATGTAAAAATAACCATCATCAACTGCATGTTAGTCTCAATATGACCCAATTATTATGTTTACGAGATATTAAGCCGTATATATTCCCCTTCATCAGGTAGATGTACGTTGATGGTTTCATTTTTCTTGCTAACAGTTCAACCATTCAGAATTAACGAAATCTCGAGATGAAGGTTTGGTCTACAGTGGCTGTTAACTCTGAAAAGTTGGCACCAGTAGTTGTTAACTCTGTACAATTGGTACCAGTAGTTGTTAACTCTGTACAATTGGTACCAGTAGTTGTTAACTCTATACAATTGGTACCAGTAGTTGTTAACTCTGTACAATTGGTACCAGTAGTTGTTAACTCTATACAATTGGTAATAGTTGTTGGCATCAGTTTAACCTCTGTGGCCGAAACCCCGGTTTATCAAAATGCATGCACTCCGTGATATTCAATTTATCACTTCATTGATCCGCTCGAACGCCTGTGTAGCGGTTGATACATAAAGCTTATTGCCAACATTGGGGATTTGGTGGTCATATGGTTTAGCGCGCGCGTTAGATTATACGGCCTGTCATTGAGTAAAGCGACTTGGTTTCGGTTCCCTGAACCGTCCATCCAATCGTGTGGGTTTTCTCTGGGACCTCCAATTTTCTCCGACTACTATAGACCCCAACGCGCAAGCAAATTGTTGAATTAAAATTGAACGATATGTCTGGACCTTTGCATGTAAAATAAATTTTGCCAATCGACAAATAATCACTGCCATGAGAAGGGAGGGTGGGTCATCTGTTCCCTGTCATAATGAAAACATGTTAAAAACAGGAGGTCCAGCTGATTAATGTTTGGTGTCATCAATGCGGATAGAAACAAAAACCTCAGGGAAAACGAATCCACTTGGTGTCCATGTATGTTGAAAAATAAAGTTCTAACAGTACAAACCACATAGCTGGACCGTGAATTATTTACATATTAAAAACTAGTTAGCCAGGCCGTTTCTATGTCCATGTTTTATCCATTAGAATGGAGACTGGTTGCATTGTGTTACCTATTGTTGGTGTTCCATTATTAATAAGGTGATGAGTAACAACGCATGGTAATCTACGAGCTGTGTTTCTATTTTTAGAAATCTAATTTTACATAATCACAGTATTCTTTACTACAGTGTTACTTTCAATTTCCCTTTTTTCACCAGTGCTAGAAACTTTCCCAAATTGGCATTATAATCATATATTTACTGGGGTAATGCCTTTAAAGCGCGTGATTCGTTTTTTCTAGACCAATGATCTCACGTGATTCTGCCATATAAACCAATTTCTCTGAATACGTATACTGGCTTCGTGGTCTGGAAGTCAAATACATGCCTATTTTTAAATCAATGAACTGGAGTGGGATGGAAGGCCGAATGTGCGTAGTATCATAAGGTCTGTTATTGAATCATCTGGCATGGTTTCGATTCCCTGGTTGTACGTGACAAGGAGTAGGGTCGCCTGTCCAACCTCGTGGGTTTTATCCGCCCCCTCCCTGCTAAAGACCCTACATGCAAGCGACTGATTGAATAAAAATAAACCATATATTAGTTTCGAAATAACCTAGTTTGCGTCAAAGGACGTTAATCTCCATTTCTCTTTATGTATATCAATAAATGGGGACATTGAATAGAATCACTGGGTAGATGTTACTAAGTTCCGGCATTAAAGAGAGAGAAATGTGTTTAACGTCACTCGTCACTAATGTTCTAACATATACTAGGCCATTTCGGACTGACAGGCAATTTCTTCCACCAACACGGTGATCCTTAACCTGATTGGTTGATCTTCACTCAACCACAATCTCCGCCATACTTTTTTCAAATTTTTGAAATAAAAATGGCGGACATGGAGGCTTATGACGTCGAAAGGTTAGCCGATATCACTTCCAGTTTGTTTCTTGTCGGCCAGCTGCCCACATTCGGTTTTATTCGCTACACACGCTTCACTGCTTTATTTTTTATTTCGGTATTTTTGTAACCGTAGTTCAGCTTTAACTGGCGACACTGTTCCACTATCCTTTTTAAACGCACCCCGGAAATGTATGTATGTATGTAATTTAGCAACACCATCTTGTGTTGATGAACTTGATAGCATGCTATTAAAAGAGATTTTAATGCTATTTAAATTGTAATCTGTAAACTAAATTAAAATGTGGTCTAAGTATCCTCTTTAATCTCAGAAGGAATCTTTATAAATTAAAACGACATTAAGAAGGCGCTTTATAAACTCAGGAATGCCGAATATTCTGGTTCCAAATTTCTTGTACTAACAAGACGACTTTTTATAGCTCCGGCCAATCAAATATAAATTGTTTAATAGGCTGTGGGAGACACTGTGGCTCAGTGAGTAAGACGCTGGCTTCTGAGCCCATAGGTTATGGGCTCGCTCCCTGTGATGGCCGAGAACGTTAATCGGGCTATTCCGTGAGTTTTCGCTTGTCAGTGGTGCAGGACAGATTGTCTGACTAGGACAGATGTCTACTCGTTCATAATTTACATGGGACAAAACACCGAGGTCGTGTGTATAAATTGGCGTGCACGTAAAAGATTTCATTGGAATTGGAATTCGATATAAGAGTATGCTATAGTGCCGCTGCACGGGCAAAATTTCCTTCAGAGCATACTGTATGGCGTATAGCCATCTTCATTAACCAATTCGGAGCATAACTAGGACACCAAACCCTATTTCATTTCATTTCTCATACACTGGTTCCATACACTTATTCCTCAGGTTATTCTCTTTCTTCTTAGGGCGATTCGAGCGCGGTCGCCATGACGGACTAAAAGTTATTTTATATGACGTCACCAGCGTCAGATTAACGAATAGGCATAATAATACAGGCCATTGGCCTACAGCCCATTTGTGTCTGGGATAACACTAAAACTAATTTCTCACACAGAGTGCCAGATTATAACTCAGTATTAAAAACTATTAAGTAGACATTACTTAATTTATCCAGATCATAATCAACTCTCGATGTCAACGACCCTAATAATAATGATCGAGGCTAGACCTAAAATTCAAACACTAATATATCAGTTCACAATGGACCAATTTGACTGAAATTTTCAGTAAACTGCCTGTACATTATCTAGTTTTTAACTATTATAGTGCGAACTGCCAGCTCTGTATTTAATCTCCTATAATGTATCTTTAATCAAAAAAACAATTACAACTAACACAAAAGAAATCGAATTAAACGATGAAAGGATATGTTACAAAAAAACACCCAATAAAAGAATGAATTGTCAGCCCATGCTGCGATCATGTGCCGACAGTGGTAGAATAATGTAAGCGTCACTGTCCATTAAACGGGCAATTTTGTAAGGTTAAAGGACCGAAGTCTGGAACTCAAAATCCTCCAAAATCTTCGACATCGAAATCACGAATTACTGGTCAATTTAAATTAACGTTGTTGATTTAAACTTATCGGGAAAAGATGAGCTTCTGATTTCCGATATTTAAGATAAAATATTTTTTTAACATTAGTACACGAATCGTGTACCATAATGCGCTTCAGCTCCGCCAGTTGTATTGAGAGACTCGAGGGACGAGGTTAGACACGTTGCATCAAACCAAACTGAGTTATGTAGACTGGAATAACTAGACACTTATTTAAACATATTTTATTACTTTAAAGTAAACGGATTGGACAAAAGTTACTAGAACTTACAAAAGAGTCCTCTCCATTACAATATAATTGTTGTAGGTGGTCAGTGAAGCAAAGTCAATACATATACATATCAAATACTAATAAATAATAAATTAACAAAACAAACATATTTACAGAAGTTCAGTGTAATTTAAAAAATGGACAAGGGAGACACTAGACACTAGAATGTGCACTTGATTAAAATTTCTGGCTTATTACGCCGAATAAAACTTATTTGAAATTGGAGTAAAAACGGAAACCATTAAATGTAAATCAGTTTATATACATTCATATTACAGTTTTAATGCGTTTTGACCCACTTTTGTGAATTTCAAGGTCCCAAATGTTAGCGATTTAGCTCCTTTAAAGTATGCATTGTTTTGTGGACAATCAAACGACGATAGTACGCTCGTATCTTATTTTAGTATTGCCATAAACCGAACATCGAATGATGTGCATGTTATTACATAGTTATGTGATATACGCAACTTAAGACTCTGTATTGATTTTAAAGCGCCTCAAATCAACAACTTTTACGTTATTGACATATAAATAACTGTGCATTATTACATATTAATTTGAAATGTAAGGCAAAAAAACCCAAATAAAGATGTCATCGTGACTTCCTGATTCATATAGAGCGCTTGTACTTGTCTTTCATTTATTGTTTATTTAAAAAGCAAAATGAATCTTAACTCAATCTGGATATATTTATTTTGTCTGATTAGTACACATCCAGGTAGATTTGTCGAAAAATTAGCTGAACGTTAAATGTTACACCTCTATCGATTGTCTGTTATTTACGGTACTCAAGTCATCGTTGTCGTTTTATGGGAGATACAGGCCCGTAGCCAAAAATATTATGCCCCCCCCCCCGAAAGGAAATTTACCAAACGTAACTCTAAAATACCTACTGTAGACTGTGCCCGATGTGCCCCCCTAAAAAAAACTTCGCTGCCCCACCGCACCAAGCAAGCTGGCTACGGGCCTGGGGAGATACCACCCGCATCCCCCGGGGTAATATCGCAGTAAAAGGGCACTGCGCAACAGATCAACGCTTTCAAACCAACGTTGACTGATAAAGTTATGTGCTGCGAATTTAATCTGACCTCGCGAAAATTAGTTGACATATAAGCCCTGATGTACACTGACATTCACTGGACACCTGTAGCGATATACGTCGACGATCAGATATGGAGCGCGCAAACCGTGAAAAAGCTTATGACATTCGACGTCGGGCATATTCTCGCCTGACTAAGATCTCGCCTAGTATTTATAATTCTCTTCTTTGGATTCCTTTTCACGTTGTGTATCTCGGTAGTTACCAGGAATAAAAATGCAACAGTTCAGTTCTACTCTTTTATGTCAAGCTGGATACATATGCTTACAATGCATAATAGATTACATAAGCATACTTAAAATTTGCATCATTCTCTCAACCCCAACTCCTGTAAAAGTCTAACCAGCCTGGGTTGACTGACTCCGGAAACCGCTACACCACGTGATTATCTGAGAATTCAGCGACAGTCACTAGGAACTCCCATGGCCATCTCTACGGAACTCTGTCCGAAACCTAATGACATGCAAAATTGAGACAGCTCTGTCAATTATTTAATTGGTCAATTAATTATTTAATTACGTAATTTATGATGATGATTGGTTACTAAGCCAAATGATGCCTAGACATTTCCCGACCACGTATATTCTACACAATAAATCACTCCGGACTCCATAAACTTTTATCGGTTATTTTCCCAATTATGTTTTGCTTTTATAAATCTTTTTATATGTCAATCACTCAATCATTCCTTTTTTAACTACGTGTGATAATAATATGACTTCTCTACAATCTAATAATTAATTAATTAATTAAAGATACACTATGGTCGTACTACACACCATGGGAGGCCACAGGCGCTCAGAGAGGTGTTAGAAAGGGCCATTGAACACTGTGCCCGTCGTTATTAGCCAAGTTAAACACCCCTTTCAATCCATTTGAGTGGAAGGAAGAAGATATCATCGATACCAACATCGACGTGTACGCTACCAACATTACGAGCTCTATTATAGGTGCTGCTAACGACTCCATTCCAAAGACTTCTGGTGGAAAACCAAGGACTAGAAAACCATGGTGGTCGCCGGAAAGTCAGAAGGCGGTCAACGACAGAAGGAAGGCCCTCCGCCTACGGAAACGCCACTACAATGAAGCCAACCACCAAAATTACCTGAAATACGCTGCAAGAGACACCATAAAAAAGGCACAAAGTGGGCACTGGATGACATTCTGTAATGCGTTGAATAAAAACACGCAAACGGGTGCCGTCTGGAAGAAGCTGAACGCCATGAACGGGAAACGCAGATCATTCAACATACCAAACCTTGAAGATGGAGATAAGTACGTTACGAACGGCAAGGAAAAGGTAGACCTACTAGCAAAAACTTTTGCTAACGCAAGCAGAGACGAAAACCAATCACCAGAGTTTCTGAAGAGGAAGGAAATCTTTTACTCGCAGCACCCTTCATTAGTAATTGAATCTAATGAAGTGGCTGAACCAATCAACCTACCCTTCTCTGAGGGAGAGTTAAATAAGGCTCTTTCAAGAAGGATAGTGCGGCTGGTGAGGACAAAGTAAAGTACTCCATGCTCAAACATCTACCAAGAAACACCAAAACGATACTACTAAACTTCTTCAACACATCCTGGCTATCAGGAGAGGTACCTAAAGAATGGCGAAAAGCAAACGTCATACCTCTACTGAAAGCTGGGAAAGAGAAGAACAAGGCAGAGTCATATCGACCAGTAAGTTTGACATCCACACTATGCAAAACCTTGGAAACAATGGTTAATATCCGATTACAGTTCTATCTGGAGAGCAACCGATTGATCGACGAAAATCAAAGTGGGTTCAGGAAAGGACGATCAACAATGGACCACTTGGTTAGACTACAGCAAGTCATGTCGCAGGCACTTCTCTCGGGAAACCTGTTATGTGCCGTGTTCGTAGATCTGACCAAGGCTTTCGATCTAGTTTGGTTAGACGGGCTGCTCTTCAAGTTAGGACGTATCGGTATAACGGGCATAATGTTTCGGTGGATTAAAAGCTTTCTGAGCGATAGAAGGATACAGGTGAATGTTGGCAGATTCCTGAGTGCCGAGCAAACATTAGAAAATGGCACGCCTCAGGGGTCTGTTATCAGTCCCACTCTCTTCAACATCATGATCAATGACATTCACAAATCGTCCTACCTCGATTCCAAAACTGACTTGGCTAAATTTGCCGATGACAGTACCATATGGAGAAATGGGACGAGCTTCTGTGAACTACAAAAGAATATGCAAAAAGCCTTAGACAAATTCATGACATGGGCAAACGACTGGGGATTTAAAGTCTCGGAGAAGAAAACAGTCGGCATGCTTGTGAGCAGGGATAGAGGGATAAACAGAATGACTCTGTGTATGAACGGGAAAACCATCGAGTTCAAAGACCAAACCAAGTTCCTTGGCGTAATCTTTGACCGACGGTTGACCTGGAAACCGCACATCGACTGGACTGTAGATAGATGCTCCAAAATCCTAAACTTAATGAGAAAATTAACGGGCAGTACGTGGGGCGCCAATATAGTTACACTAATGATGGTATATCGTGCTCTAATACGTTCTGTATTAGACTACGGCTCTTTGGTCTTCATGAACTGTGCGCCAACACTCTTAAGCAAGCTTGACACCATCCAATACAAAGCTCTGTGTATTGCGACTGGCGTAGGGCTCGGGACTAGGCGAGAGGCACTACTACAAGAAGTCGGGGAGTTGCCCCTATCCCTAAGAAGAAAAGAACTGGCGACAAGGTATTGGGTCAAGATATCACAACTAGGTGAAAGATCCCCAACATTTGTCAGTCTACAAAAGACAAAATATGTAAGAGATCCCAAAAAGAAAACCTTCAGCCAGGGTATCAGAGAAACGATCAAGGAACTACGACTGGGGGAGCTCGTGATAAATAAACACGACCCTCCAGTTGTCGCCCCCTGGACGCTCCCTATACCACTGGTCAATCTAGATCTACTACAGAAAACCGACAAGAAAAATTACCCCAGTGCTGCACGTGCTGTCTCTCTAGAACATTTGGAAGACAACTGGCCGTCTGATGACTGGGACCATGTGTACACGGATGGCTCACGCAATCCTGAAAGGGGCACCAGCTCGTTAGGAATATACCTGCCAAACGGAGAACAGGGAATAAGCAGGAAACTGCCCAATAACTGTTCGGTGTACACTGCAGAGCTTGTTGCCATTCGTGACGCTATTTCATGGATCTCCCATCAAAAGACCGGCAAGTTCGTCATTCCAAGCGATTCTCTGAGCAGTCTGATTTCAATCCAAAATGACAACTCGGAATCAAGACCAGAAGTCATTTTGGAAATCAGGCAGCTATATCAGAGGGTCATAGAGAAGGGAAGCAAATTAGAGCTCGTGTGGATTCCATCACATGTCAACATTAAAGGAAACGAGGAGGCAGATCGACTCGCCAACGAGGGTCTCAAGGACACAGCTACACCCCGCCTCATAGACTACAGCACCACGGAAATCTACAGTATGGTCAAAAGACAGGTCAATTCAATCTGGGAATTAAATCTCGTTGAACTTGACACATACAGATTCCGACTGGATGACGAGATCTACACCAAGACAGCGACCAATCACCCTAGACGAGATATATGCAGACTCATATCGAAACTAAGGGTGAAAGAGCGGCTGCGAGACTACAAACACCAAGTCATCGTATGTGAGTGCGGAGAGAAGAGTGTACCACCAACCATGTCCTGGTAGACTGTGAGGTTTACAAGGAAGAGAGACGGGACTTAGTGAGAATGATGGAGACCAATAACATACCATTCAACACTAAGAACCTACTCTTCCCTAGACCAGATCTGAAGCTACAAATCTTCGAAGAAATCCACACCCTAATGGACACAGTTGGACTATGTAAATTAGTGAAATAAGAAAGGGTCACGGCTGGATAAATTCTCCATACAACGTAGGATGGTTGAGTAAAAACGTCCTCACGAAGGAAGCCCAACCATCCTATACATTTATTTTAATTTATTTAGTTTTTAGTTTAGTTTTTAGTTTAGTTTTTAGTTTAGTTTTTAGTTTAGTTTTTAGTTTAGTTTTTAGTTTAGTTTTTAGTTTAGTTTAGTTTTTAGTTTAGTTTAGTTTTTAGTTTAGTTTTTAGTTTAGTTTTTAGTTTAGTTTAGTTTTTAGTTTAGTTTAGTTTTTAGTTTAGTTTAGTTTAGTTTAGTTTTTAGTTTAGTTTAGTTTTTAGTTTAGTTTAGTTTAGTTTTTAGTTTAGTTTAGTTTAGTTTAGTTTAGTTTAGTTTAGTTTTTAGTTTAGTTAGTTTTTAGTTTAGTTTAGTTTTTAGTTTAGTTTAGTTTTTAGTTTAGTTTAGTTTTTA